>JAWWES010000168.1:46636754-46674902 GCA_035583135.1 Lophotriccus pileatus
AAAAAACAACACCCCAACATTCTGAAACTTTCTTTTAAGTGTTTTGGGCTTTTTATCTACTTCTCAATTAACTTTCCTAGGATTTCTAATTGAAAGAGTTTCTCCATTTTCCAAAAGCTGCCTTAACCTACTAGACTCTCAGTAAGTCCTACACCTCAACAGCTTAGATTCTCCATCTTAGTTCAGTTCCATTCAATGCAGCAACTGTGCATGCTGCATAAAATAAGATTACCTTTGCATTTTCAGAGACTGTCTATACCAAGCAACTAATTTAAGCCCAGTTGCAGTATACCTCTTATAAGGGATGACAGCTGAGGACAGCACAGACAAGTTGCACCTAAGAGCGGGGGTATTTTCTTGTTGAAAGATCTCCTCCTGTCACAGCTGCTTTAAGCCATTTGGCACAAACACAGAGCAGTGTGAAAACAAGGTCTGTTATGAAGCAGGACCTATGTTTACTCAGCCCCCAAATACCACTTTCAGAACAAGTTCTCAGGGAATCGACACAGTCAGTCTTGCCTGAGTAAATGGGAGTTCACTGCTTCAGGTTACAAACAAAATTAGTGCTATAAATTCCTACAGTCGCCTTTTCTTTCTAAAAGAGCAACTAAGTTCTAGTTTAAATTCAAATTTGTAGCAGTTATTGTTGTCAAAAACTGAACAAAACCAGATCTATTTTAAAAGACAACTATAAAAAAGATAGAGCTTTCAGGAATCAAGAAATTCTACTGATCTTCCTCCAATGTTAATTTTTAAGATATGAATCAATACTAAGTAGTTAGCTGCTGTACTTGAGCTCAACAAATTTAAAAATAAAAGGAGATAACTTTGAAACAAACAGGAAAAAACTTTCTTGATTTTTTCACCTTGATTTCCACTTTGTTATATATCAAAAGCTAATGACTATGCAAGTTGATTTTATGTACTTTTTATTGCACTAAGCATTGATGGTTTTCTGTTGTAAGGCTAAAATGGATAATAATATTTTCAAGACCAAAAAGAATATAGCCTCTGAGTGTCATATGGCAGATGAGGTATTTAAAGTGCGCTGAAATGGTCCTTGAATCACTTGAACTCAATGGGTTCCAGTTAAAATACAAGGAGCATGGCTGTTGTTTTCCTAGAGTACAGAATGCAACCACTTGAAACATTTAGATGTGACAGTGGTCAAATCACAGTAAAATACCTTCTGTAAGGAGCAGTGAGTTTTTGGCCAAACACGTTTTGTTTTCTCTATTCTGTGAAATAACCTTGAAGTTTCTGAAGGGCAAACCCACATCATTTTGTTAACAAATCTAACAAACCCCATGGCTGTTATTTCTCCATTCTTCTTTGACCACCATGTGCATAACGGATGCACTCAGAAAGCAAGTCAAATGAGCCCTGAGATTTGGCATTAGCATTTAGCTCTGTGGTAATCAGTTACAATCCAAACCACCCATAAGAACCAGCATAATGTGCTTAGGACAAACCCATGTGGCCTAAACCAACAATTCTACCATGCAGGGGCCTGACAATGAAAATCAAATGAGTTAACAAATATTCTCCAGATGAGAACACTGCCTCGCTGAGGGAAAAAAGGTAGTTGGGGTGACTCTGTTTAGACTTTCTTTAACTCCCACAACCCCTTCAAACAGGGTCTGAATTCACATTTCTAAAGACTACTCTGTCAGTACAGTTAGAAATAAATAATAATATATTTATAACAGAGATAAAGCACACATAGTTAATCTAAGCCTTAAGAGATCTGGCTTAGTTCTGCATAATTACAGGAAACTTTAACAGATATCTAACAGTGTGGTGTAGGGAATGTAACTTTCTAAGATAATGCTTTTTGAAAATAAGTTCTACATAAGTAATCTGGTTAAGTAATTTCTCACTTTCTGTTTTAGTTTTCTACTCTTAGAAACTAAGCTACTAATAGGATTAACTGACAAGTGTGATGATGAATTACTTAATATTCAAAAAATACTACAGTCTTCTGGGATTGCAACAACATAAAAATGCTGGATAACCATTTCATGTCAGAGCTACACTTAGCTAAGAAGTTTTCAGCCCGAGAGAGAATACACAGATTTATTTCCTGGACAGTGGACTGAAATATTCATTGCCATTTCAGGCATTACTGAATGATAGCCTGTTTCAGGACTTTTTGGACGTCAGCAGTAAGGGCTACTTTCCACAACAGCACTCTGACTGCAGGAGATAAAAGTGTGTTTATTCTTTATTCACAGGGGAGGAAAACAATGACAAAAGCAGGAAGGCAGCAGTAATGCAGAAATCTGGAGGTGGTGATAAAGGGTAGGGAGAATGGAGAAAGTTGTTCAAATAAATTCATTCTGGTCAAAATCAGGCAGGTGACAACCATGTGTATATGACACTGAATTGAAGTGCAAATCATAATTTCAAAATTAAGTAATTAAATTTTAAATTTCATTAGATGTGAGAAAAAAATGATGTGAAATACAGAACACAAACCGAAGAATTTCAAACCTTTAGAACACAATTTCGCGTCGTTCTTCCTGAGTGCACTACACAACCCTTAAAAAGAAGAAAGGACACTGCATTTGTTGAAAGCATTGCTGCTGCACTCTGTGAAGTACACCTAATTAATACTGACATGTTATTGCTTCCCTCTTGACATCTTGTGAACAGTCAGAGCTAGCCAAATAACAAGCTAGTATAACCTCTGGCTTGGAGAAAATTTCAGTTGGTGACAAACAGTAAAAAATAACACCTGAGCACAAGGCAGATCTTAAAATGAATATTGCTCAACAGAATTGAGTGAATGACTGTATGGATTTAAACATTAACTGTATGAGGAATAAATCAGTTGCACATGGAACCAAAGAGAATCTCTTTAAAAGAACTAGTTTTGTTGTTCAGCTGATTTAATTAATAACCCCCCCCAACATTTTAAAAGGGGCAAAAATAGCAGTGAGCATGAACACAAACACACTGCCCCCTGCAGCCAGCTCTCTGTTAGAATAGCTCACATCTTAGGTAATGCAGAAGTATGACCCAATTAGTTCCATTTCTCAAGTTTAGGTAAGCAGAACACAGATAAACAATTTTTAATTTACTCGTGGATCAAGTCACCAAGATTTGGTCTTACACTGTCCTAAGCCTTTCAGGAATAAGGCAAAAACCGCCCTCATATTTATGATTATCATTTTGCTGGCAAACAGATCTCTTTCATCACTCTTAACTGCTCCAATTTTCACAGCATGGCCAAGACCTCCTGTTTTTCATTTCAATAAATCTCTTGGAATAGGAGTAAATCAGTGAAGACCTTAGAGAAAGTAGGAAAATGTGTAAGAACTTGTTTCTTTAGAAAACTGTAATTTTGGAAAAATATCTTTAACAGCTGATACCAGCAAATAAAAAGTGACTTCATTCAGATAATACATTAGACCTCTGCAGAGAGCATGTCTTCATGGTCACATTAACAGAATGTGGAGTCTGCACGAGAGACAAACACAAGAGTCTTTATGCAGAAACTACAAAGCACAGCACATGCTGCAAGTCACAGGAGGAAGCACAACAGTTCTGAAGCCATAAAATCAACCTTTCTGGTCTTTACTCACACATTTTGTCAGTAATTTATATTAATAAGGTTGTTTCTGTGTAGAAAGAGTAGATCATATTCAGGAATAAGTACTTAAAAAGACTTATGGCCAAAATGAAAAATAATAAAGTTTCAAAACTTAATTTTTCATTCTTCTTACCAGAGTTTTGTTACATCATTAAAAGGACAGATTATAAAAGGAGAAAACTTAAGTATTCCCAATTTGCTATTGTTGTTCATACAAAATTAAACAAATATTTAGCTTCTGTTTTTCTCTGGACAACTGCACAAACTATCTCAAATCAAAGATTAGCAGCAGGAAATGTTACTGAGTGTCAGACGTCACTCACTCTAAAATTTTAATCAGAAGAAAAAAAGTCATTCAAATTCAGGTCATTCAATTGCAGGTTTAACTATTTCCAGTAAATTTACTTGGAGAGGCAGGGCTGTATACGTATGCTACATGCTAGAACTCGTGTCATCCTTAAATCTTATTGCCTTTTTGTTTTGTTTTATACAAAAAACTTGGTATTTTCCCTCTAAAAAGAAATTCACCAAAGCTTATTAATTAAATCTAAGCTCTAAGGTAAATTTTACATGGAACTAGTAGCATTTTATATAATTTCCAAGCATTGCTAGTAAGCCATATCAAATAATTTTAAAATATTAAATTCATCACAGAAAATAATTTTTTTTTTACACAGAACTTTTGTTCATAAACCAACTGTCAGCTTAGAATTGTGAACACAAATATTAGGAGTTAATGTTTCAGCTGTTTTTATAGAGGCTGGTACCTCCACAGTGCTGTTGCTGTATCTCCTCTGCCACTGAGATCATATTCCTTTATAATGAATAGGTAAACACACAAAAAGTGTCGGGATGTGCAGATATTAATCTATACATATGGGAAAGATTAAACATTGCAAACTTCCTCCTTAAAATACTTTTTTGCAATAGTCAAAAGATCAAGTAGGATACAGAATCTTGTACTTTTTGCCTACGTGAAATTAAATAGACAAGTATTTCTATAGAATACATCTTTAATACTTGTATTTAAACAGCATAAATTTCTGGGAATCTACTCAAAACAATATCTTAATACAGAAAAGGTCTAGAATAGAAAGCTTTTAGAAACAAAATTTAAAATTATAAGAATCCTTACAAAGGACTGGCCAATCCAATGAAATGAACAGTTACCTTTCAGCTTGGACTCAAACAGAAAAACTCATAAAAAGGAAACCTTGATTGGAAGCCCAGTAATTTTCATCTCACGGGCCTCTTAAGACACCTAATTTCTCAGTCATTCAGAAGAGCATTGTGTGTTTACACACTATTTATTCAAAGGTGAATTCAGAGGAGGGGCAAAAAGATACCCAGAAAAACATAAGTTTTACATTCACTGAGTTGCACTGTCTGCTCCTTCAGAAAAAGAAACCTTTTGGCATTTGTCAGCAGGCTCAAATATCTCGAAATGCTGAAAAGGCTAAACAAAAAATTTTCCCTGTGCTGCCTTCTTATCTGATCTTTTGTCTCATATGTTTGCCTCAGGGATGCACAAGAAATTTCTCTGAATAATTCATAAGTACCCAGACAGAAACCAGCTTCTACTTCTGAACAAAAAGATTCAGTAAGAAGCTGATTTCAGCTGTTACATTCTGCTCTATCTGGACAAAAACTGGATTAAAAGAGAGAAAGTAATTTTCTTAACGTAGTAACCACAGAATATATACATGTATGTATCTATGAAGTGTATAAACATACACTTACTCTGGGAAAGGCACCTTCGTACTTAAAGCTACATTCATTTGAGGGCAAGACTGATCGTCTACCTTTCAAAAATTCAAGAAACCGCACAGCATGAAGGTAATGAATAAACATGTAGAATGTAGAGGCCAGCCCGGCTCTGTGCTGGTGTGGCCTCACCTAAAGTCATGTGTGTAGTTCTGGGTGCTACAGTATAAAAACGGTAATTAAGCTATTAGACAGTGTCCAAAGGAGGGCAATGAAGCTGGTAAGGGGAAGTCGTGTGAGGAGTGGCTGAGGGCACTTGGTCTGTTCAGCCTGGAGAAGAGGAGACTGAGGGGAGACCTCACTGCAGTTACAACTTCCTCGTGAGGGGAAGAGGAGGGTCAGGCATGATCCCTTCTCTGTGGTGACCAGTGACTGGACCTGAGGGAATGGCCTGAAGCTGTGTCAGGGGTGGTTTAGGCTGGATATTAGAAAAAGGTTTTTCACCCAGACAGTAGTGGGGCACTGAACAGGCTCCCCAGAGAAGTGGTCACAGCACCAAGCCTGACAGAGTTCAAGAAGCATTTTGTCAACATTCTCAGTCACACGGTGTGATTCTTCGCGATGGTCCTGCGCAGGGCCAGAAGTTGGACTCAATGATCCTGTGGGTCCTTTCCAACTCAGGATAATCTATGATTTTATGAATTCAACTTTTAGTTTGGAATAGCAGAATGACTGGTCTTTCCTCTAGATTACAGTATCTTACCACAAGCCATCTTTATTTCCTAATGGCACTGAATATTAGGCAGATGCAAATGATTTCTTTTTCTGTAGTCTCTATTAGGACTGAAATAGTCTTATTGCCTGCAGATCCTTTTTACGTCCCAACAGAATAAATGCCAGAAAAAAATGTTTCCAAAGCATTTTGTTAGTAAGAATATAGATCCAAAACTCATAAGCTATGGGTCAAGATTTCACAACAGAATAACATCAGTTGAGACGACAGTACTCATGAAGGTGGACTCGAGACTTACCAGCCTCTGCATGCTTTTCACATGGGTAGGACTAATAGATAAGGCCTCTTCATACCAGCGTTTGGCTTCATCAATATTTCCACGAAGTTCAGACACCTGACCTCTCATGTAGAGAACGTAGTGTGACATTGGAAAGAGATTAGCTGCTTCCTGGGTACATGCTGTGGCTTCAGCAGGCTTCCCAATCCCTATGTAGACTTCAGCTGTGGAAGGAATGTGAGAACCAATTAATGATTCCTGCTTCAGCATAGCACGACTAGATGTTGTCACTTGTGCTCTATTTGTAAGTAGTTTCATTCTGAACAAAGGCTACATTCCTAAAAAAAATTTGCATCTTAAGAGAAATTATTACCTGAATTATTTTAAATTATTCTTTTAGGAAAGTTGCTTTTCTAGATATAAAAGGAGTTACAGCCTTTAAATTGCTATTTTAAACCCCAGAGTTCTCTTTATAGTTTGTTATTTATAACTTTAGTCTGGGATTTTTTAATTTTATTTTTATTTTTGAGATGTGAGCATGCCAGTATTCCAGCACTATTTAAAACAGTATTGAGTAGCCTGACACACACTTATGTAAATCAGACTGACTATAGGGGAAAAAAAAAAGGTTTAATTCAATAAGCAATTAACAACTAACAACGGAACAAGTATTTGCCTTCAGTAGGTCTTATGATACTCTTCAACACTGCTATTTCACTACCCTGCTGGATTATCCTAATCTCTTCCTGAAAGAGTGAGAGAATAGAGGAATAAAGAGATCCAAAATGCAGAAAAAGCTATTAAAAATTCTGAGTTGGGTCATCTTTCCCTTTGTGTTGGTATAGACCCAATAAAAATGAAACCTCAAAGTATAACCGCATTCTGTTGTATCACACTGCACAAGAGTTTTATAGATTAAGGTTTAAATCAAGGTGCTGCATCAAAACAGCAAAATGATCTATCAGTGCACAAGATAGTGCCTCACACTGTACTGTACAGGCCACCCATTTTGGTTTAAAGTCTCTCACATCAGGAATTCACACTGCAGCAGTGGATTTGGGATTATGCCTAAAACTCTGAGTGAGACTGATGTTTGAGTGCCTGTAAAAGAGCTTTTTTCCAAGAAAATTGCATCAAACACACTTGACAGTATCTCTAACTAGTCAACTTCAGTCCAGCAGAGAGTATAAACTGTAACTTACAGGTGATACCTGCTATGAATACTCAAAATTAATTTATAACACTGACAGTAGCAGTAGGTTGGGTAAGCGCAGTTTAAATTTCTTTCTCATTTTCTATTTTTTTTTAACCAATTTTTGTAGGAGTGCAAGAGTAAATTATTTTCTTCCTCTAAGATCTGATCCTATTGGTGGGACAACAGATCTTTTTCTACCAGAGGAAAATTATTTTGCTTCTCAGTTGACTCAGCGATTTCACAGAACACATTCTACCAAACACAGTGAGCCTATGTGGATGCACTGATTAATGCAGTATATTTTTAGAAACTACCAAAATGTTTTTTGATGGAAAAAGTCTCATCCATGTGAAGGACTAACACATGAAACTGCAGATCCAGTCACATTTTTTTCCCCTAACCCTAAAAGAACCATCTCACCCAGTCAGAGATGGTATTGTATAACTGAAGAATAGAAAGGCTCTTTCTTCTGGAAGACAATGAACAGATAAAATTTTGCAATCAAAATCAAAATTTAGGAGGATGTAATTTTTCTAGCATTTGACTTTTACTGTTAATAGACTCCAAAGAGCAAGTGGTAGCCTAATTTGTGAGCTGTACATAGAGCAGAAAATATGAATTTTACTGAGAGGTGTTTTTTTAAAAAAACCCTACAATATTTTTTAAAAGCTTTGGGTACTTTTACTCTTGAGTGCTTTTTGAAAAGGTACTATGTGAGAAACAACATTTTAGTGAGTACAAAATACACTACATTATTTAAATGCTAACCATTTGAGCTCTACTGGTCTTGCTGTCTCTTCTTCAGCATCACCAGATTAGAAACATAATTTTCAATACACACTCCCAAGCTGCTTGGTGAAAAGACAAGTTCAGAAAAATATAATTTACACAGACTGTAAAAGGTACTATGTAAAGCTAATTATTAATTAAGCAATTAATAAGATAATTATTAGATAATAATACTCAGAAACTAAAAATCACTTCGTGATTATCTGCTATCAAAATAATTCTAGACTGAAATATAAGCAGAGATTGTCTATTTTAACACAATACAGTTGAAATTCTGTATTCCTTGAGAAGAAACAATTATGATAGTAATAGCTTTTAACACTAGGCTGCAGTACTGCTTATAAATTCATCTTCTGTTAACATAAGAGATACTAAAGCTTGCTGTCCTGCTTATGAACTGCAGCAGAGAAATTTGAGTTATTAACACACCTTCCTAAAAGTATTAAATTTAAACAAAATAATCCCTTATTGTTTTAAGTTATTAAAGAGTTACTTTAAAAACAACTTCTCCTTTCCTCTACCAGAAGCTGTGCCACCCCAACAGAATATACACCAGGTTTTTTGAAAAAATGTGCACGAATGAATGACTAGAAAATGGAAGTTGTAGTTCAGTGTTAAGCATGAAAGTTAATTCAGGAAATTTCTGAATTCAAAGGAGAGCTGTTCATTCTGAGATAATGACTTCAAACTGAATAAAAATGTTAAAAACTAACATGAAAAATTCAAACAAATCAGTTGTGGAAAACTGGCAAGTGCCAGCAGACTTTATAGGAATGTCTCAGAGAGGAGCAGTCGTTTGAAAAGAAACCAGGTGCCAATCTGATGTGCTCTTTCCAGTATCTCCATCCAGGGAACGCCAAGAACACCTTCTGGCTCAAACACTTCCAACGCTTACATTTGCATTTTATTGAGGAATCAATCTATTTTCCAATCAAGCAGCACGGCAATAATGAGTTCGGTCTTGGTGCATTTCTCAAAGGACTATCTATCACAGCGATTGATCACTTAGGGACAGGTCTGGTTTTCAACAGTGAGCTACTGAAGAATGGACTAATTGCAAAAGTCACTTAGTTTCACATTTAAAATAAGCCTGATTTTCCACCTTTACATGATATGTCCAAAATGAAAGGCTGAAACAGTCCATTAATAAAAACAAGATGAAAAATTAAAAGCCAGTTACCATGTAACAAAATCAACTTCTATGGATTGAATGCCATGCTCATGCACACTACTGACAGCTGAAATGACACTGTATGTCCATCCATAAGAATGGATTTTTCTATTTTTTTACACCATCTGTATCAGTTTGGGTAAATGTCTTTGTCATGGGTTTATATGGCTGAGTTTTGATAGTGGGGGGGCTATAGGGTGGCTTCTGTTAGAAGCTGCTAGAAGCTTCCACTGTCCTATGAAGCCAATGATAGCCAGCTCCAGGAGGGACTTTCTGCTGCTGGCCAAGGCTGAGCCAATGAAGTGTGCCTCCGTGTTAACATATTTAAGAATAGAAGTTGTTGCGCAGAAGAAATTCCAGGAGGGGTGAGGAAAAGGTGTTTTAAGACTGTTTTATTTCTCACTCTTTAAGTCTTATCCTGTTAGTAATAAATTTAAGTTCTATCCCCACGCTGAATCTGTTTTGCCCGTCAGTGAGTGACTTCTCCTGGCCCTTATCTCTACTCATGAATTTCTCAGCTGTTTCTTTATTTTCTCTCCTCCGTGGAGTTGCAGAGGAAGGGTGATGTGGCGGCTTTTAGTGGGTGTTCGAAATCTGGCCAGGGTCAAACCACTACAATATTTCAGTACGTTCTGCATGCATTAGAACTTATTTGCATAACTTTTCCATGTCTCTATAATCTTTCAGGAATAATTCAGGAAGAATAATTCTTAATTTTTGTATTTTAAGATTTAAAACTTATTAAACATTTTTTTCTCCCCCACTAAGAAACAAAACCCTGCACAACCATACAGGGAGTCAAACAGTTAAATGTGGTATGAGTCTCAAAAAGGAAGCAATTTCCCAATGGTAAATCTTCACTTTTATTTAAAGAATATGTGCTGTAAGGCGTTAAGTAATTTTTAAAGTAATTTTATCTCTGTTTTCTATGCAAGTAACCTATAAATACACGGATGAAGACACCTTCCAGAATGTCTGTTTTGTATTGTGCTTCTGGAAAAAACTTTATTTTCAGTGTTCCTACAGTAAAGAGCCTTTCTCGAGGCTCAGCACATTTACTGTAGCAGGACAAGCAGCTTACCTAAAGCAGCATACCTAAAGACTCTGAAACACAGCACAAATCACCAAAAGAAGTACCAAGAACAGGATCATTTCAAAAAGAAAGGAAGCAGACTTCAGCTTGCAGAACCTTCTCTGAAGGTAGACAGCAGCTCTCTTTAATCTCTTGGGGCTTTTTTTGTTTTCATTGCTCCCCATACACAAACAGCCAGAGCACTCTTCATGCTCTGTTGCATCCTTCTACTGGATCTTTAACACTTCAGCTCATTGTCCAACCCAACTCTCTCCTACTTCCCACCCATGCTTCCTTCTGCTAGGAATCAGGAATATGGCCCACAGACCACGTTTGCCAAGACAGATATTTTTAAGAGTGAAAAGTGGCCTGTGTAGTGGATTGCAGCAGCCAACTACCAATGTGTATGCAAATCTGATTAAGTTGAGAACTAAAAAGGAAAAGTGTGTCCAGGCCCCTCCTTTGTGGGCAAAACATTAGCAGTGACTTGCATGAATTGAAAAATCAGCAACAGGACATGACCAACAAAAACTAAAAAAGCCAAACAGAAAATAAGCAGTTCAACAAGCTGCCAAGGAAGGCTGAGAAATCATCAGCATTACAAATGGTAAGAGTTACTGTGGACGGCCGCCTGTGACAGTTTATAAATATTTAAAATCAATGATGCCATGATGGAGGGCAGGAGACTACACTATGCCCTGTTGGACCCTACATTGTTCTAATCTGTGTTGTTTGGGAGCCTTTCCACTCCCAAATGAGATCACTATTATTAATCACTGTAATTGCTCTTTCTTTCCAATCTTCTGGGCTTTTCCTCTAAACCACTAAACCATTAATAACTGGCAGCCATTGCCCTGCAATGACTTTCACACAATAAAACTGTTAATGCAAAATAGGTAAATTAAAATACTAAGAAATAAGGAACAGTTTTGTTAAATATAAACATAAAGAGGGAAAAAAAAAAGTATCACTGAAAAACGCTCTGAGAGCAGACCAAGCAGAACAATTGCTGGCTGATTTCTAAATTACCCCTTTCTGATGCAAATATCATTAAAAACAATTGTAAGTTACAAATTTTGTCTGTGTAAAAATACACTGGATCATCATTTTCTGGTTAAAATTTTATGTAACTGTCACTTGTGATATTGCATTTAGCTCGAGGCTTGGAGCAGCATAACAATACTAAATCCACTCAAGATGACTCCACATTTAGACAAACAATTGTGGGTATCTTACATTAATGAAGTCAAAAGGAGAGCTTATTATCACAGCTTCAACGGACAGGTTGCTCAACTACTACTGTTTTTTTCCCCTCACATATCCAGAGTTATTTATTTTCAATTATGAAGATTTGTAGTTACAGAAACTCTACTCAGTAATCTTACAAACACCTTTTTCCGTTCAACCAAATCAGGACACCTATATTTCCAAATACTAAGATACTCTAGCTACTTCAGAAATTAAATTCTTCAAGGATAAGGGAGAGAGTGCTGCTTTTGTTTCACAGAAGATATGACTCCACTGATAAGAACTGCATTCTAAAAGTACTGCCTTACCTTTTATAAACTGACTTACATACAGAACAACTACAGTGTGCTTTTTATTTCGTGGCTTGCTTCAGTGCCACACACATGGAAAAAATTTGATCTGATAAGTGGTAACAGATTTTGAATGAAAATAACAGATTTTTGTAAGTCCTTAGGCTAGCAAGAAAGGGGAGGGCAAAGAAAAATAAATTTTACTTTCATAATACCTGCATGAAGCCATATTTGAGCCAGAGTCATCCAAGGATGCAGGGGACCTTGTTTAGGGGCACTGCTTTGCAGAGATGAAGCAACCTCAGACAACGCTTGCTCCACTCTGGAAGCTGCTATTGATGTGGCATGGACTGAACCTGCAGAAGAAAATTTACCATCATAGAAACAAAGGCCATATATGTTGCATAAAACATTTAACAGTAACCCTTTTCATAACAGGCTTTACTCCAAGTCCTCATATTTAATTTACATTTACCATTTTGGAGAAGTTTTTTTTAATGTCAGGTTAATTTTCCTTATTATGAAAGCTTTTATACTGGTCTGAAAGACTATATAAAAAATACACTAAACATTGGTAATTATACCTGATGCTTTTTTGGGTTGCTACTATGAATACTCTCTATTAAATGTGACACTTCTTTTCTGGCAATGTACAATCCAAATAAGGTTTGTGATGGTATCATACACTATAGTCTTCAGGTTGCTGCATGCACTTTGATGTTAGTATTTGCTATGTGCAGTTAAAGGATTATTTTAAGACAAATAACAGAATAAAAAGAAGACTAAAATGCACATGACGATCACAACATACCCCCTCACAAATGCACAATTAAACTGCACTGAATGTAAAACTCAATTAATCAAGAAGTCTGAGTTAAAATGCCTTGTGGCAAAAAAGTCCCCTGCTTAAAGAACATTCCCAAGGCATACTAAGGATGAAAGCTGCCATGACTAGAGAACACCTAATGGCAATTGTACTTTTGATTGCCAGTTACTGCCAGCATATCTAGTAATGATTGTTTTTTAAATCAAGAACATGAATATTTTAAGCAACACCCCTTCTTGTCATCTAAGTCTCGACGTATTTCTAATTGTTTTATAATTACAAATTACAAAATCTCAGACTCAGTAGGACTGATTAATAAATAATGACAGTAAAATATTCTGCAGATACAATGGCAGATAGTACAAAAGAAAGAACTGATTCTTGTAAAAGTTGAACTGCACCCCAGAAGTTTGTCCTCATCACTAGAGGTTAAGAAATGAACAAAACCCTTATGCTCAATATCATGAGGATTTTAACAAGAAGAGATCTGCCACATAAAACATACATTCTTAAGTGCAACAAGATAAATCAGAAAACCACAAAGCATGAGAAATTCCTAGTACATAGATTAGGAGGAAGTTTGTCTGACAGTGTGCATCACATTTCCTTTAAGTGACACAAACAAAGGAAAAGCAGCACAGGACATAATTAGCATTTCATATTATTATGAAAGGAACTGTCCAGAAGATCTGAAACAGTATTTGGCAGTGGAGCTTGCTCTCCTTTACTGACTGGCTGATGAAACAAACTCCAGCCTTCACAGCTGAACATTCAATACAGTTTGTGTGTATCTTATTTTAAGGCTTGACTTTTGAAGAAATAAAAACGTCTAAGTAAGAAGCATATGGAGTGTATTCCAAGAAAAATACTAGCAAGGGCATCATAAATAAGCACAAGTCACCAGCAACCCTTTTCTTGTCTAACAGCCATTTCTGTAAATGCACCTCACTGCAGACTGTCACTCCTTACCCTTCAGGGGACTAACAGTGAAAGAGGTTTCTTGTCTCTCCAGAACAATTTGTAAAGAAAAGGTGCAATTCATTGACACAAAGGAGATTATCCAATCCCTTCTGAAAAGCAAGTATGTAATTTAGTATTAAAAAGGGCCTATACTTTTTATTATTTAAAGCAAGGACTCTGGCTGCTAGTCAGGCCACAAGTAATTTCATACTGAAAATGTGCTACTAGATTTTAAGCCTCTGGTACTTAACCATAAAGCACATATGGTAATATATTATTAAAACTTTTTGTACATCAATTTATTAATAAAAAACCCCTATACTGTGATAAAATTCTTATGAGTTTCAGTGCCACCTATATTAAAATTAAAACAGTGTGGATACTGAGTGCTTCCTACCCTGGATTTTATACTAAGTGGCACACAAAAAAAAGAAAAAAACTTAAAATATCTTCTTAGAATTTTTTTTTTAAAGTGGTATTTTTCAAATTGTTTATATTTCCTGCTTAGGAAAGAGGTAACCCCTAACATATTGCAGCAATTAGTTCTCTGAAGAAAATATACACATATACATAGATATACACCAGCAAGTCTTCTAGACTTTCAAAAACTCAGCCTGTAGATTATTCAATATAATCAACTAAATTTAAACAATATCACCAACAAGTGGATTCTTGGGGTTCAAGTTTGAAGATATTAAGCAGTATGCAAAGAAACTTGGTGCAAACTTTTGCAAGGCTGTTTGGGAATTCCAGCCCTTGAAATCCTTCACACTTCAGTCTTACTTAAAATGTAGTGAACTTAAGGA
This sequence comes from Lophotriccus pileatus, assembly GCA_035583135.1. Taxonomy (NCBI): domain Eukaryota; kingdom Metazoa; phylum Chordata; class Aves; order Passeriformes; family Tyrannidae; genus Lophotriccus; species Lophotriccus pileatus. Next base: position 46,651,421 of record JAWWES010000168.1, read on the forward strand.
TATCGCAAAACAGCAAAGACCATTGATAATTGTGCTTTCTTTACTTGGCTTTGGTTCTTTAATAACCCTCCTTGCGTTGGTTAAAAGAGATATCAAGGACAGGGCTACAGTTTCCAAAAGAAGGAGGGATGACTTCTAGTACAGCCTTGCATATCTAATCAGCACAGCCACTGTATACTTTATCATACATTTACATATTTGCCATAACCCTTTTTCTTTTTTCCAGTCAGGCATCTTTCATGTACACTGAACTCATGCTGATGGCTCTAACCCATAAACCCCTAAATACTTCTTTAGTATAGCCACAATTAGCTGCCATCTGACTCATTTCTGGCTCCTTCTGTTAAAACACGTTTAGTAAACTTTTATTTTGCAGACAACAAAAATCATTTAAAGATCTTTTGTACTAAAAAGCTTTTTCCTGCCTTCCTTCAAATTTTATTCCTGCCTTTTCTTACTAGAACTAACTTATGTGAATTCTTTGTTCCTTGTTCTACCCCAGGATAGGGTTAGGGTTCAGATTCAGATTCAGATATTTACATTACAATTCTAAAACATACAGTAATTTCAACTACAACTGGTAAAGATACAAAGTGGTTTGTGAGAAACTGAGGGTAAAGTGTAGGCCCTAAAATCATCTTGAAGTCTGCTTGAGGCCTCACAGATCCTACACAGCCAGTTACTTATTTGGTGGCTCCCTGACAGTTTTACTGTAAACTCTGCTCTCTCTTCCCAGTCTTATCTGCACTTTGCTTTCACTGGTCTGAGCCAAACACAAACATATCCTCACTTTCAATGTTACAATTCACTGTTGTAGCTTCCATCAAACGCTCAGATAGAGTAGCCACAATTTCTGATTTAAAATTTTACCACAGTTTTCATGCACACAAATATCCTTCCTCTTCCAGACTTTCTCTTCTATACCTGCTGTTATAGCATGACACTTCCGAATCAAGAAAAAATTCTCTCAAAACACCACAAGAAGCAAAAAGTGTTTATCTTGAGATAGAAAAGCATGAGGCCTGGAAAAGTATTATATCACCAAAATAGATTCTGGCTACTCACTTTTATTTAGTTAGTTTTGTTCTGAAGCTTGTTTAGACTAAAAAAGGCCAAGTGTGAAACAGGAACTGTCTTTGTAAGACCTAGAATTCACTACTTAAATTACTTTAAATCACAGAATATTCTGAGTTGGAAGTGACCCACATGGATCATCGAGTATAACTCTTAAGTGAATGGCCCATACAGGGATCAATCCCACGATCTCAGTGCTATTAGCACTATGCTCTAACCAACCGAGCTAACTTACTGGTTAACATCTGGAATCATAACCACATTGCACACTGCAAAGTGTGACAGAAGGTCTTAACCATGTCAAAATGTTCCTAAATAAAAATGCAATAACCTCCCACTCAGGTTTCCTTTAATGGCACTTACCCAGAATTTACAGTTTCTACTCACCATACTAACATACGGTCTGCAGCAACCATGTTGCAGATTCAATGCTTCAACTAAATCTCAAATAGAAAACCTACCAAGAGCCTTGAACAAACACAATTTAACCAAGAAGTTAAGGCATCTCACAGAAATGTTTTTCTTCCAAGTCACACCTACAGTACAACTTCTGTGAATGAAGCATTCAATTACTCTCTTCAGGCTTTTCTTAAATGTTACAGGAGAGTCTACACGATCCCATCTATTAAATGCCATTTGTAAGTCACCCTATGAAAATGAACATGTTATGACTTCTTCAGTTGTTTTCTTGGTCATTTCCTCATAAATTCTTCACAACGTAGCCTGATGGACATAAGCTAAGATGTGGACTCTAACAGCACCTAGCTGGAATGCAAGCTTGGAGAAAAACAAAATCACTTTGCTATGTACATCCAAATTTCCTTATGAAAATGAGTAAAAGACTGGACTGTCATCCTTCATGGAACATGTTCATACCAACACTATGGCAGGATTTCTTTTTATGCCATAACAGAGAATAGTACTCAACAGTTTTACATTTATCATGTTTTCAACATTTCAACACTTACATTTAGAAAAAAAAATACTTTAACTGCAATGGTCATGCAGGAGAAAAGAGGAAAATGCCCACAACTTTCAACTTTACATGCACACAGCTGGCAGTAAGAACATCAGTGATGTGACATACAGAGAGCTCTATGCTAAGAAAAGCAATTGCTTGATACAAAGAGGCAGTACCTTCTGCAGGACTAATACATCTCCCAAGTGATGCATTTAATAAGATAGACTGGCAGGTTTAGCCAAAATTAAAATTTTTTTCCTTTAAAACTCATTAAGAGTCTGAGACACCTTTTACAATCACAAATTACAAAGCTACCTTATGTTTTGCTGCAAAGTTATGCGTGGAGATGACAGTAGTCAGGTATGGACAGCATTATTGATTAAGCATCCTCTCAGCATTTCGAAAAAGATTTTCTGTGCTTAGTCAAACTGGTGTCCTTCACCAAATTTGTCCTGTACTACCCCATAAAAATTTATGAAATGGTAAAGCAATCGATGAAAAAAATATAATCTACTATTCAAGGCTAAGCACACAGCTTTATAAGTTAACTGGTTGAAGAAAAAGAATATTATTTAACATCCTGATTAAAGCAGAAATTATTTTTATTGATTTCCATTCTTCATTCTCTCTTATTTAGCTTGCTTTCAAAATTTCATTATTTCAAAGTGTACTCTTCCTTTATTCTACAAGCAAAATTTGTACCACAAAATAAAGTAATAGCTTATTACAACTCATGACAGTAGTTGCAATGTTGCATTCTTGATCAATGTACTCCTTTAGGAACAGCAGTGGCATAAAATCTTCTCTATTACAACATACTGGCAGCTGGCCATTAAGTTACACAAGACCTTCCAAATATATCTTTATTTGCAGTCCTCTAGAAATGAATACTGCCTCTTTAATTATTAAATGCAAGTGTTAGTTGAGTGCATTCAGATCTCATAAGGTTACAGCCCTCCGGGTGACTGAATGGGCAAAAAGCATCAGCCTTGTTTTACACACTACCAAGCTTCCACTACTGATGGATAAAACATGTGATAAAGGAAGGTTTTTGTGGTAAAGGAATCGGTGATTTTAGTCCTTGAGAAATTAATAGAAAAGCACAGCGAATACTACTTACAAACTGAAAAAAGGGAGTAAAAACCATGAAAGTAAGCATCTGACGGATTGCCTTTGGACAGATCAAACCACAAATTAAAACACAAAGTAAGAAGAAAAAAAAAATGTTATATGTATATATATATAAGCCAAAAACTCCAAGAAAGCTAGAGGATTTCTGATAATCTTCAAACTGCAAAATCAGGTTTACAGGATTTCAAGAAATAAAAAATTAAGTAAGATGTTACATCTCTAAAATCATATTCCTGCTCAACAGAAATTGGAAGTCAAGTCAATGATAAAAAATGCCTTAGGCTTCTTTGACTGGAAAAAAAAAAAGAATTGAGAAAGATAAAGAACATGAGATTTTCAGCCCTGGAAACAATACTAACATACTATAAGCATCTAGGGAATCTGCTCCTTACTGAGACAGCTTGAACTTTCAACAGTTATTGACATTATACAAAGGACTACAACATCTTTTTTTTTTTTCATAGTTCTGCTACTTCTCACGCTTATGGTGGAAGCTCCTTTCCCTGAGGATACAGTAGCTTGGAAATGGAAAATTTGGGCTTCACATAATGGAATCTGTGCTTTGTTTTCAGCATTCTTTCAGTTTGCCTTCACTCTTGAGTAGGTTTTTGCTAACTTGTAGCTTTGAAAGAACAAGAACGAGCCAATTAATGCTAACTGGGATGTACTGTATAGAGGGTAGCTCTGAGCAAGTTCAACTCAACGATGCCCAAACCTGTAATAGCAGTCAGTCAGATATTCAAATACCTCAAGGAAGTCAGACTTCACTTCTGTAGGACACAGATTTCCTGGAGACTGAAGAAAGTGCCTTCCTTAACTTCCAGTTACAGGCTTACATATGAGCGAGCTAGTGTTTTCAAAACTCTGGTCTTATGTCAGCTATTTTAACAAGTGAATTTTGCTAATATGCAAAGATTTATTTTCCATGTTTTGTTAGGAATTAATGTCTTTAGTATGATATCAGTTTAAAGACTGGGTGTCAAAATGAATTCTTAAGATTGGATTATAGTAAATTCAGTGACAAAAAAGTGCTACTTTATGGTATGAATGAAGGACAATTTCACAGAAATTAAAAGCAGTTAAAAAGAAATGCCTGAAAACCTCTGTTGTTTTAACCTGCCACCTGAACTACCCTGGTAGCATTGCTGTACAGTTTGTATGAAAAGCAGCTGAAAGGCCAGATTTCACTGACACTCTGTTGAAACATAATCTATTTAAACACAGTTTATCAGTTATGAAGATTATCAGAAAAATACAGCACAAACATGCCCATCAGGAATAGAAAGCCAATTTACAGTGAGTAGGTGTACGGGGCTCAGGAACTTGGTCACAGTATGGAGAGGCTGCATGGGGCCAGACAAAGATATCTGGTTTAGGATGAGGATGAGGAAGATGAGAAGATACAAACAGTTGGAGAGGAGACTCTGTTCTTGAGAGAGAGGATGAGGAAGTATCAGAGGCTAAAAAGTGAAACAAAGAGAATGATAAAGGGGTGTGGGGAGGGCAGGAAAGAAAAAAGATTCAACAGGGTTTAATGGACTAATGGATGCCAAAAATGCAAAGCATTTGTGTCACTATTCAGTAAGATGGAAATGGCTTCAACGTAAAATAAATATCACTTCTGAGAGCAACAACAACAAAAAATACCCCTTTACTTATATGTACTCTCCTTCCATACTAAACTAAAGTAAAAAAACTAAAGATTTTTTTCACTATGTTCTAATGCATACATTTTAAAAATAAATTGAAGGGGAAATAAAGACCAAAGTTTAAAGTAATATTCTCTCTTCCTACGATAAACTCAGTGGACTCCAACAAAATCAAATAATCTGCTTTTTAAAAGACTGAATGCAACTTCCCTCAACCAAATAGCCAATGAGTCTCTAGTGATTTTCATATGCATATCTACTTTTGGATATGAAATGTGTCTGTCTCCCAGTGAGATTTTACTTCAGTGATTGATTCATCAAAACTCTTTTTTTCTCCCCCTTTATTTCCTTCATCAACATATACAAATATGGGTGGGTGCCACTCATGGCAAGCCAGCTGAAACAGAGGGCAAACTTAATTTGGCACAGTTATTGACCAGGGCACTAAAATCAACAGTCTAGCCTTGTAAGAAACCCACAATACACTCTTTTGATATTCAAGGGTTAAAAAATTTAAACTTGAATCACTTAATCATTATGGTATTGGTAAGACTTCTGTATAAAGCAGTTTTTAATAACTTTTAAAATAAAACTTCTGCTTAATTGATACACCTACGAAAAAGAATTTACACCCATTAAACCTAGATTTTTTGAAGGATTTTAAAAATTAAATTTCAAGTACATAAGACTTCAGATTTGAATTTTAGCTCTCATTTCTTGGTATTTAGATTGACTGAATTCAGGGCTAGACAGGCAAATGGAATTATCATCATATATGGCAAGCAAAGTTAGGAAGAGGAAAATTTCTAAATGTTTGTGTGTACACACACATATACACAAGGTAGCATTACACTGTGTAACAAAGAGGGGACCAAACATTTTCATCCTAAGAGCATTTTCAGCAATAACTTTATTGCATTTTAACCTTTGTTTATTTACTTGTCAAATTCCTTCTGCATTTCTAAACACTGTGGATCCACAGGATTTGCAGATGAGCTCTTTCAACCCTATAAAGGTCTAATATCCTGGTCATCTATTGTTTCTACCATCAACCTGTCGTGAACAATATGTTATTGACAGTCTGCTTAAGCTTTCTCAAACACTATGACAACTTCATTTCTTTCGTTCTTATAACCTTTCAATTCCTGCAAAATTTTTATATAATATTCTGGATGAAGAATTCTGGACAAATCCTGGATGTGGAGCTTTTTTATATACATTATTATATAGAGAGAGTAGATAGAGCTCTAGTCCTTGCCACAAATTGAGTACTGGTACTGCAACCAGGTTTCTTCTGCTAAAATGAACAACTGAAAAAAAATACCAACAAAAAAACCCAACTCCAACTCCCAATTTAAAGTAAAAAAAAAAGGACATCCACCCACCCTCCACAATTACCTTTTATAAGATAAATAATCAAAAAGGGACCCCGTAACTTTAATTTCAGATCTTATTCTCCTTGACAGTAAAGTTCTAGCAACACAGCTGAGATTCAGAAAAAAAGACAATTTAGACCTGCCAGAAAAATCAGAATGTATGCAGAGATCCTGTTTTCCAATCAAGATATTGTCTGCAGGGTTTAAATCTGGGGCAAGCTCCTTTAAAAGCTCATAGGTTTGGATGAGGGTTCATCTTTACTTAAAAGCATTGAGGAATCTGCAGTCTTTAAAATGCACCAATTCACTCTGCTCTCAAGTGTGACAGATATAAGACAGAACACCCTGGGGGTGTAGATCAAAAGTTTTATGTCCCCATTGAAAAAACAAAACAAAAAATCACAAATAACCACAAAAAAACCTTTTACAACACCACTCTCCAAAAAGCACTGTTTTGAAGGCAAAAATTTTATATATATAGCTATGTCTATCTATATAAGTAAATGAAACCTATAAAATCTAGATATGTTCTTAAAAATGAAACAATGAGCTAGACTAGAGTATAGAATGATCACCACAAAATGATATAATGTCATCTTCCCCATTTTAATTATACAAATACAAAGAGACATAAGATTCCACATTAGGGGCACCAAGCTACATTATGCCAGATTGTATTGCAATTCTTTGAAATCAGGTGACCTGATCTTCGCAATCATAACTGCTTGCACTATAGCAAGCACAGAACACTTTTACTTTATTTTAAATTCAAAACTCAGTGATCATTCAATCCAACTTTAACTTTCAGAAGTTAAATATCTAAATTGGATTTTTCTGTACTGCACAATCCTGATATTGAACAAAGACACACATTACACATTTCAATGTATCTTAACTTATGGGTCAAATGTACTCATATTCATAGGCTGGCAAACTCTTCTATAAGCTGTTTGTGTCAAAGTGTGATTAAGCAGAAATACACCCCTGGAAGGTGTCAGGAAAAACATGCTATGGTTTTCATATAAAACCCAGAAAAGAGAAAACTCTCAATATTTAGAACAGAAGCAAGATACTGTAAAAGTTACAAAATTCCTTCTGCAATCTTCACAGAATGCTTGACTCACTGCTTTCTGATTGTATAACTTTTAAGGTATATTAGTTTGCATTATGATAACAATATATTAATAAAGGAAATTACATATTGTCAGTATTTACTGACATGTAACAATCTTAAATTTATGCAGTGCACCTGTGCAATACAATTTTTATATGTATGTAAAAATAACACAGTATATACAATTCATGATAAATACATTTTGGTTCTTATAATGTCAACTATGTCTACAGTAAGCCTACCCACCCATGAAATTTTGCTTTAACATATATTTGAGATTTTTATTGGTTTAATTAGTAACAATGTCTTCAATTTTTTTGAGATAATTAGTTCTCAGAAATTTTTCTGATGTACCTTTTAAACAAAAATGTGCAAGTACCAAACAGACTGAAAAGCACAGGATTTTGGCAAATAGGCTAGTTCAGTGCACTAGTTTTTAGCCTTTGTGTAACGAAATACCACTCAGCTCAGCAAGATCCATACTACAGATATTTACAGAGAACATGGCCAGCAAATACTTCATAAATAAAAAAAGAAAAAATCATATATCACACAATACCTATTTCTACTTACATGACAACAATGAAAATACAACTTAATTTTGCAAAATAAACTAAAAAAACTAAGGCAAAATCTAGCTATGGTCATATCATTTTAACTATTTCATTGTTCAAATGTAGTTCTTACCCGTTTCAGGATCACTGAAATCTGGTAATGTAATTGTATTAAGCTGTCGTCTGTCAGCAATCGCTCTGTCTAACAGGCTGCTCCCACGGCCGGAGTCACTGTAGCGAAGTACAGAAATTGTGAGCTATTAAAATATAAAATTTTATACCGGTATACAAGTTGCATGTGCCCTACTCCCACAAAGGTTCTTGCTATAAATTTCCCGCTATGACCAAATTTAGTACCAAGCACCACTAACCATTCACAGTGCATTAAGCCAGTTGCATTGAAACAGAATTCAACTGAGCAAAACTAAATCCGTATTTACTTGAGCAATTATGTTTTCATAATTAATACATCCACAAAAACCACTGGCTTTTAATTTGGTTCATAACTAACACCTCTATAGAAAGGATCTACTGTGCCTTATGTATTTATATAATATGAAGTACAGCTATCACAGAAAGCCGAGAAGGCAGATGTAAGTTTGAAAATCCATGCCTCTCTTAGACTGAAGAGAAACACTAAACTCAGGACATCTAATTTTTGGTAAAGATGTCATCACTTCAGATAAAAAAGCATCACAATTATCTCCAGAGTTGTGGGGCAGGCTGTCTGTTTTGTTTGTTTGTTTTAATATATGCACATATGCATATTAACTGCCTAATGTTGAATCTGATTCTAATAGCATAGTAGGAACATTTTGAACACTTCTAACATCTCAGGAGCCTATGCAGCAGCAGTGATATTCACTGATTGCATCTGTGCACAAATGCATTTAATTTCTATTTTAGCTGTAACTCAGTATCTGCCCTCAGGTTTCTCGTTGATATGCTTGCTGGAAAACTAATTGCTCTTAGAACTACCATTAAAGATTCAGCAGAAGAACAGGGACTGAAGAACTAAGTGCTCTTTCTCCTTAAGATGAGGCGAGTACTGAGACACGTTGTCAGCAAAGTGTGAGGAAGCACATATGGGCATTCCTTCTTTAATATTCTATGGTTAATAAAGTAACTTCATTTTTAGGATTGTAAGTCTGGTACTACTCACTCTCAATGAACAACTTTTTAAAAGTCTCATTTAAAAAAACAAAACTAAAAACCCACAAAGCACCCCACAAACATTAATTAAGCTTTAAAGCAGTTGAACTGTTAGCCCAGCTTAGCAGAGTGCAAACTTTTGCCTGATTCTCACTGAAGAGAAAAAACCTGTACAAAATTCTTAGTTTAAAGTAAAGCCTGAGAAACTTTAACTGAAACTGCAAGACTGGAATGTCTTCATGTCTTCATTTGCTTTAACAACACCCTCCTTACAAATTTCAACTGAGAGAAGGTCAAGAAGCCTCCCACTAATTCCTTAAAGTTGCACACTTCAAAAGTCAGTGAAACTATGTCCCCTCTTTCTACTGCTGCTACTAAATGGTATAAATACAATTTTGTATTACCTAACAGTATTGCAATATTTCCTTAAAAAAAATGACGTTATTATGGTCATGTGAAGCAGAAGGGAATTTTTTGGGACACACACTATCAGCTGTAGTTGTTAAATCAGTTGGTATACGTTTTCTGGTAATCGCTGTCTTAATTATTTCTTAAATCCACAAGCAGCAATGTGTCACATGTTGCTGATGAGGAAAGCCAGACTTAGCCTAAGTATCTTCTAAGCACAGCTCTGTCATTGTGGTTTGTTGTGTTTTCCTAATGCAAACTAACAAGTGAAAAAATACTCAACTAGTTTTTTCTAATGCACTTCAAGCAGCAGGCTGGAGGTACACATTTAAACCTTCCAAGCCTTGCAGCACAAAATAAGTTTTAAATTCATATTAAGCATCTCATGAGAAAAAAAGTCTGTACGTCAACTGAAGACAAAATAAAAAATTTTCTAAATCTTAGGCACAGTATGGCATTTGGCCCTTACTTTGTGGTATACCTAGTTAGTTGTAATTTATTTTTATTATTAAAATACTATTGAGGGCATTGAACCGAAGTTTACTGCACAAAATCAGATGAAGAACTGAAGAAGAAACACTTAATATAAACCACACCTTATCAAAAAAGTGACTGCTTATCTCATTTGGAAAATGAGACATCAAAATTACTTTTCAGTCCAAATCAGAATAGAAAAAGATACTTCTAATAAGCATAAAGGATATTTAAATCTTTGACAAACAACATTCTAAAAAGGTTTAACATTATTAAAAGACCTTTTATTATTGGCTTAAAGAACTATTAAAAAAAAGCTTCAATTATTTCCAGTGGGAGACATTTTCAAATGGTGCTTTGCAGCAAAATGAATTTAGAAAATTTAACTTTTCACAACAATCCTGCATCATCATTCTTCAGTATATCAGGAGTGCAGCCAGGTGAACAGAACTTCCCAGTCACATTTCAGGTCTCAGTGGGAACTGTTATCCCAGTCTGACCGATCTGGATCACTGTGATACCATATGAAGTTATTCAGCCCTTAAATTTCACACAGACCAACCAAAGAAAGATTATAATTTGGTGTCTTTATTCCCTGAACATGTCATTAGGAAACACATCTCCTTTCCCTCATGACACTTATCCTGTCCATTCCATTCCTAACCTGATTTTAATGCGACAGCAGGCTTCAAGAAAATAAATGTTAAGAAAGCAGAAAAACTATCAGTTGCAAACTAGTCCTCGTTTATTTTTCCACTTAGTTCTTGAAGAAGAATGGCAATGAGAATTAGCAACCACTGCTGTTTGAAGCTGACACAGCCAAGAGTAAATTTTCACAGTCACTGCTGATGTCTGAAGGAGGCATTACTTGAAGTGTGTTTAACATGGCACAGTAGCTCTTAGCACAACAACTACAAAGTAATGACAAGCTATGATTAGAGCCTCGATCTCTGTAGAAGATGTCACAGCAGAGAAGGAAGGCAAAAAGTTGTGCCAGAGTACATGCAAAGCCTCTCTGAAATTAAGTTTACACAGAAATTTTAACTATTCTGCAAAGCACAGCACTCTGATGCTAAACTCTTAACCCCCACTGCCCACACACACAACCAGTTAACTAAAATAAACTGCCACCCACTAAGGTAGAAGAAAAATTTTCTCCCAGGTCTCTGCTGCTTGTTCAGTGACTTTGACTTGAAAACAATTCAGCTCAAACCTCCTGGCTTCTGACATCCTTGCTTTCCGTACCCTGAGGGATGCTCCCTGTTCTACAAGGCAGTATCAGAGTCTCTCTCAATGTGCTCCGAGTGACTCAGATCCCTTCCCAGGCTTTTCCTGCCACACCTTCCAAACTTTCCTGCTCTGAACTGCTCACTAGCTCACTAAGGAGAGAAGCAATTTTCCCTCTTCGGTCATTAGGTCAGCTCTCTCAATCCTAAAGAGTTGCATGTATTTACATAACTGAGATCAATTTAGAGCAAAAACTGAACAGCTAATGTTCACCACACTGCTAACACAGGTATCTGATGGCACCTGGTACAAAGTTCTTCTGCTGTATCACCTCTTCTTCAGAAACTGTCAACCCTTCAAGCAACCAAACAGCAGAAAATTCTGCTTGTCCTTTTCTCCAGGTACTTGATAAATCTGTTGAATAGTACCAGCATGGATTTCTGCTAAGTGGCCTTTCCATTGATTTCACAGCTTGTCTAAATATATATGGCAAAGGATTGTAGAAAAAAGGTCGTCACTGCACTGTTTGCAGCGAATGAATTCAAGCAGGACAGACTTTTCTCCAGGCAGAACTCTCTTGTAACTTTATTACTCCATTCCTGTATACAGACTCTCTACTGACCCCAGGTCCAAGCTCTCCAGCCAGCAAGATGTTTCCTTATCTCCCCACATACCACTCACTCCCATGTGACTGCTTCCAGCCACAAAGAACCAAGCTTCAAGTGGCTTTTCGGCTTGACCTTGTGATTCTTTTCACACACACACACACACACACACACACACAAATACACACTAATCTCAGCTCTGGCTTGCTCAGGACCACAATATTTTTGCTTTAGTATTTTCTTCTTCTTTTATCATCCAGGTGGTTGGTGTTGTCTGTCCAGCCGCTCCTACAAAGGACCTTCACAAAAGCATTTTGGAAATCCAAATAGGACTACAACTTATCTGTATACTTGGTAATGCTTTTGAAGACCTAAATAGGTTCATAAACAAGACCTCCTTTTAAAAAGAAAAAGCCATGCTGATTTTGCAAACATATCGTCTCTATCCATGTGACTTCTGACACTTTAGTTTTAATTCATGTCTGTTCCTCTTTCATATTATTTAATGAAAATCCTTGAACTATATTTCCACCAGAAAAATCTCTCCACTTACCAATATAAAAGACTCTAAAACCCCAAATCAGGAAAAAACCCAAGACCATACAAGTATGTTGGGAATGGATGAGTTACCCAAACTCTCTAAGCAGTGCTCACCTCCGCAGAATTTCTTAGCTTTGGCATACCTTACTTCATGGTACCCTGGGTACTTCTACATGACCATCAACTGGTGTCCTTGCACTTCATCCCCCAGATTCCCAGAGGATTAGTTTGTTCATAGGAAATGCCAGACCAAGAAAATGCAGGACTGCTAACTTAATATTGCCATGAAAGATTACTGAGCAGGGTAGTGAGCAGCCTAGAATTCTACCACATCTTACCTTGGGTTAGTGAGATTGTAGCAGGATTTCCAAATCTGGAGCATGTGTTTACACGTAAGGAGTGCTTCATCTGGGCCTCTGCACAGAGACTCCAATTTGACTTTTGTAAACAGTAATCTAGTGAAAAGGAAAAGAGATTCCCATTCAAGCAAGACATCACACTAAACTGTAGGAAACATAATTTCAAATATAGTCATAACTTCAGTAATAGTTCAATGAAGTCATTACAGTATAGTCAAATATGTAACTCCACCAAAGTAACAGTGCTTTTTGGTTTTTTCAACTGGACAGAAAGAATAGCTGAAAAGACAATGTAGCTTAGTCAAATAAGCAAGACCACTAAGAACAGTACATAACATGCTGGACAGTGACATCCATCCCTGCCCAAGGGCAGCAGTGGGGAAGGAGGGATTGGAACTAGATCTTCAAAGTCCTCCCAACCCAAGCCATTCCATGATTCTATGTCATCACTAAAAAAAAACCCCAAAACTTCACTGCTTTCATGAGAAAGAACAGTATTTTGCATTAACTGGTCTTAAATGATAGTAATCTAAGAAAACAATTTGGTACTGATGCAAGTTACTTCCCTATGTTATCAAGTTCTCAGGAAACTGAAAGAAGAAAATGGAAGGGCTATATTGAAGAAGATACCACTAGACTAGATAAGATGCAAGTGAGGTAGTCAGCATTGGTAAAGTCAACCAGAAAATGTAGCTCCACTCTGTATTATGTTGACATCAGCAGACAAAAAATGATATTTGATTTCAATTTTGAACATTTACAAGTGAGAGTCTGAAGACAGCACAGCATCCATCAAATATGCAGCAAACCATTCACAATGCAAGTAAACATATTTGCCAGAAGTCACTATAAATTAATTCTGATTTCAAAATTGATGTTTGTAATGGCAGTAAGACAAATAAAGTGCACAGCCTCATAAGATGACAACTGCATATTCCTCTTACATTCCATGTATCCAGTTGAAGGTTCTCCACTGAGGCTAACTTAGACACCTTCCTGGATATTTAAAGAATATAAATGCAATGCGATAATAGGGGAGCTAGTCAATTGGTATGCATATTTATAGGAGTCCCAGCATCTGGGAACAGAGAATACACTAGAAAAATACCAATTTAAAAGTAATTTTTAGTAAATTGCAGGATTAAAGAGCACAAAGCAGGAGGAGAGTATGCATCTAAAACTGTTAGCCTACTTTCCCTTTTTAAACCCAGGTGTACTTTGGCATTTTGTTCCAGTGCAACCTTAATCATACCAAGTGAAAAATTTATATGATTGCTCATATGGTTTGTGTGGGAAGACTGAGAAGGGTGTAGAGGGTGGGCAAGTGTGAAAGCTCAGAAGTTTCTTATCCCAAATTCCAACTTTGAGGATGCTAATAGTAATTGCAAACTGCCAGAGAATTTTCTAAAGAATAAGAAATTACATCAAGGGCCTCAGCAAGTTACACGAGCTAAAGCTTTAGTGTTGCACTGAACATCCTCTGCAGAAACTACCCAGCATGTAAACCTAAAAATGAATCACACTACCTTAAGTGTACAATATGTGTGTTGTGGGACTGAGGAGGAAAGGAAAGGCAGGTTGCTGAGTTAGTTAAAGAAAATGAGCACCTGTGGACAAAGTCAGGTAAACAGAGTCATATGGAGTCTCACTTGATGTCTTGAAAGAATGCAGAACAAAGTAATCAGTTACATTAGTTGAGCTTTCTTCCTATAAGTACATTGGATTTGAGCATACAGGGAGCTACATAGATAATTTAAAGTCATATTTCATTTGGCAGAGATGTACTCTCTAGATATTAGTTTAACTGTGACTATATCACTGCAAGAAAGAAATGTCAAGGTCAGTCTATCACTTTACTGAAGAGAGAACAAAAATGACAAATAACATCCTCCTTCCCTCATGCTCCCCTCCATCTATTTCACCCTTAACACACACACATAGCTCCCTCACCAAAGAAGACCTTTGCCTCAAAACCCAAACCCAAAATCACAGGAATCTAGCTTATACAATCTCTCTCCTGTTTCTCTGTATGTAAAAGACAGTACTTTTTACATTTTGAAGAGCCCACAGAAGTTCAATTTTTTAAAATCTGTGATCATAAAGCACATTACAAAAGTTATGGAACATAATTCAGAAGCACTGAATTTGCAAGTCATTCTAGAGTCGATAATCATAGCATATACCTTATGTACAGTTTACAGATAGACTGAATTTACATTAACAGTCTTCAAGCATTTAAGACTTTCAGGAATCTTGTAGCAGAGAGAAAGCACAGGATCAGCAATACACTAAGATTTAGTATGCAAGATATAAAAGCAAAAATGGAGCAGCAGATAGAAAGGGAGGGGATTTCATCATTGAGAAATGATTTAAAAACACATGTAAAAAAGAGCAGGAATCTGTGCAACAAAAATGTTGGAAGTTGGGCTACTAGTGCAGGATTCAATGTCAAAATAGCAGAAGACAAATATACTTGTAAGAATTAAAGCAACACAGCAGTTTGGTACTTCCAGATGCACTTACTACAGATGCAACATCATCCCTGTTTCTTATGCATTACAATAGTAAACAGACTGGATCGTTGCATATTTCCCAAAATACAAACAATAAAGTATGATGAAAAAATATTCACAGTTCTAATAAAGAAATGCTAGGAAATTGTATCTAGTAAGGAAAAAAAAAGTACACTGTTGTGGGATTAAACCAAAAATAATCTTTTGAATAGAAAAGGTTGTGTTAATAAAACTTCACAGAAAACTTCCCTGGATGCAAGAAATATTTGGACTATAAATCTTACAAGAACTAAGACACTTCTGAAAACTGAAATGGATGTTAATAACAAAATGAAAACCTGACAATTTAACAAATGGGGGAGGGGAGGGAAGGGAAGGGGAAAGAAGCAATGGAAAGGAGGAATACCATATGACAAACTGGTCTCCTGAACTAACTTAAGTTCTAACTTCAAGTTCCCCTGAAACATGGCTGGAGGTATGAGCAGCTCAGGGACAAGTATTACCAGGAAGGTTTTAGAAACCAAGAGGTAGATGTTTGAGAAAAGCTTTTCTGCAAGATCAGTTTCAAGCATCTGTGGAAACAGCTCTTCTGGAACACAGCCTGCATTAGTAACACAGAGAATTTTAAGCTTCATGGGGGAGCTCTCCACACCTGGTTTTGATACACAATTAAAAATGATGAAGAATGGATAAAATCTATCAAGTGATACGATGATGAAAATTAAGCTGTACGTTTGATGAGTATCACAAATTCTCTGTTTGTGTCAGTTTGTGAGAGCCAGAGGTTTTAAGCTACTGGCACATGCTGAGAGAGTAACCTTGACATAGGGGAACAGCAGTTGACTAAGAATGCAGATACTAAGGAAAAGACAATATTCAAAAAAGAAAGGAAGAACAGGACAATGTGTGTCAGAGATGTGTGAAACTGGAATAAATATAACAAATAAGAGCAGAAATCTGTTTGGGTCAAATCCTCTGGGGAAGGAAGTAGGTAAACCAGGTTCTTTTAAAGACCAACTAACTGGGCCTTTGTGCCAGCATCGGTATTTGATATGGATGCAGATCTTTATCGCTAGCTAAAAATAAAGTGAATTGTATCATTTTAGGAGACTAATTACCCAGACACAAAATGGAGAACAAATCAAACTCTTAAGTGGAAAGGCTTAGTTATTCTTGGAGCTAATAGCTGATAAATTTATGAAATAGCTACTGAAGGAGCAAATGACTCCATTACTTCAAGACTGTTCTCACTAACTAATGAGTACACTATAAAACAGCTGCTCATAACCTAATCCATATATTACAGGATATTTATTTAAATAAAGAATGAAAAATCCCAAAGGGGTTTAAAACTAGGTCTTTGAATTTCAGTGCCATACGCCCACATTATTTGATAGCAAAGGTTAAAAAGGATATCCAGAATGCAGCAGAAGCCTCACGTTTAACAAAAAGATGGTAAAATGTTTAGGGATCTGTATCTCAAGTTGAAGGGGTAAAACTCCCTGTGTGACAAGCCAATCACTGATTAACACTATGCAAGTAAGTCATCAGAAACATGCAGAGATCCTATCAAGAATAGCAGAGGACAGCAGGTGAGAAAAAAATCAGCACAAAAAGCCACACTTTAGGTACCTAGTAAAAAGCAAAGCTAAACTATACCTGAACAGGCTATTATTATACACAAAAGTTACAGTCTTTTAAGGCTTTTTTGTATTTAGGTAGGAAAAAAAAAGAAAATGTGCATACTAAACAGGGGCAAGGGGATGAAAATTAAGAATATTCAGGAATCAATCCCCAACCTCCACCACAATCCTTACCTATGTTGTCTTAGATATGAAGAAACAAATGGAGAATAAGAATGGTTAAAAACTGATTGATGATAAAGGTTAAAGCAGTGAAAAATAATCCATTTCTCAGAATTATGGAAACAGTAACAGATAAGACTGTCCTTTGTAAAGTAAAAACTTTAAAGAAAATACCTCTTCTGTAATGGGGAACAGCAACTATATTGCCAATACTTTTGTCAAGAGAAAAGGAGTATTAAATAACATCATTAATGAAAAAAAAGGGTTATTTTTCAAGTTTAATAAAGAGATTGTACCAAACAACCTGTGTAACAGTTATTCCAAACCAGAGCTCCCTAACAGCTGGGTTCATCAAGGTAAGACAGCTGTGAAGAGGCCAGATGCAATTCAGGGATACACTCGTTGGAGCAGAAAGAGAAAGACACGGTGCCATTGTACAATACCCCAGTGAGACCACATCTGGAATGTTATATGTAATTCTCATTGTAAGAGTTAGAACTATACACATGAGGAATTTCAAATTGCAGCAGCTGCAGAGAAATGCTGCAAGGGTGATCTATTGACTGGAAACTGCAGAGTACGAAAAATACTTCATTTAGTTAGTCTAGCGAAAAAAAAAAAGGCCAAGAAGAGGTACAAATTCTATCTAGAATTACAGATGAGACAAGCACCATGAAGGGTAAAGAATAATTTATCTAGAGGATAATGTTTCCACAAAAATGAGTATATATAAAAGCCCTTCAGATTATTAAAATATTAAGAGTGGAAATTAGGTCTCAAGACTATAAATGAAATTTTAGAAAAGACTGCTTCCTCACAGTTTGTGTTGGATAGACTGCAGAAAAGGTGGAGCAAGCAACCTAACCTCTTAAAATACAGCTGAGGAAAACTGTAATAATGGCAGTGTGCGACTTCTGAAATTCTTGCTCCTGCTTTTTTCCTAATCAGTACAAACTAATTAATCCATGATCTGAGGCTTTCTCTACTAGCCAACCAGCGTAGTATGTAGCAAAGAACTTGTGAATCTTCAAAATACAACTGCTGTCCTAATTAAGATTCCTTCTCCTCAGCCAGTTTGTTTTACTTTTTGAAATAAAATACCCAGATGTCACAACCACCAATTTCCTTCTACCGCAATTCTCTTATAACATCAGAAGATCAACAGGAGTTAATTTGTCTGGTACTGGCTTCAGTTATTGAAGTATTTCTTATCTGTTGAATGAAGCAAAAATTCAAAGTAATGAAAACCGAGCTCTGCTGTGTGACACGCAACACTACTGAAAAACTACTCTCAGTTCTTTCAGTGAACAGGTATTGCTCACCTTGAGTATGATTTTAAAACCAGCTGGTTCTCTTTTGGGATAAAGCAAGCAATTTCTGCATATTGCATATATGTGTAAGCACACTTGGATCCAAGCACACCTGGATCAGCTACAGCTGGATACTTGCATTCCACACACTACTGCATGGATGAGACCAGCCTTTCATTCTGCAATTCTTTATTCAAATCTAGTAACATGAGATGCTATCCATCATTCTTCCACCAGACCTGCTGTGCATAACACTTCTACAATAGCTTAACTAGAAGAATAAACTTTATATATAATCAACTCTGACATATAACCTGTTACTTATTAGAGTATAAAAGAAAGGTGACAAATACCAGTTCTATGTGGAGTTATATAATATTTCATTTTGCTTTCACAAGTAAGTGTCCGTTTGATATATGCCACAACTTCAAATCCTGGAATGCAAGAAAATTTCAAAAAAAGTTATTCTAGTTTTAAAACCAGGCACTACATTAAAAAAAAGAAACAAAAAAGAAACAAAACTCAAACAAAAATAACTCCCCCCTCCCAAAATAATAAACCACAAAAAAAACCCTCACTAATCATGTGACTTGTAAAATCTTAGACTAACTAGTTTGACAATAATT
This sequence comes from Lophotriccus pileatus, assembly GCA_035583135.1. Lineage (NCBI taxonomy): Eukaryota > Metazoa > Chordata > Aves > Passeriformes > Tyrannidae > Lophotriccus > Lophotriccus pileatus. The sequence continues at coordinate 46,670,299 of JAWWES010000168.1, forward strand.
CTGTACTTAAAAACCAAACCAAAACAAAAAGGGTGATGCAGAATAGAACACTAAAGGTATTGAACTATGAAAATAAGCCTTTTTTAACAGACAATGTAGGCTCCTTTTCATAAGATCTGAATGTAAGGGAAAAAATAATTATGGTGATGTAAAACATTTACATGCATATTTCATACAGTTTAATCTCATTTCTGTAACAAACTGTCATAGTGTCAACTGCTTGTGCAAATTAAATCAGGTTAACACTGGGACCCCATAGAGCAATTGAAGTGGGAAAGCAGTACACAGAATGCACAAAATTAATTAAGTTGGAACAAATATTATTCAATAGTGATTATCTGTAAGAATCTAAATCTATTCAGTCTTTCTTAATAAAGTGTTAGCAAGTCATTTCTTGCACTCAACAATTACATATACAGGAAAAACCTCTGATGTCTGTTCCAGGAAACAGAAAAGAAATGAGGAAGTAGGAAAAAGCCAAACCTTGGCAAGTTCAGTTTCTCTATGTCAGTACATTCTATCAGCAAGTGCCCTTTTAAAAATCTTGTAATGACTCATAAATAAATGGTTTAGAAGAAACAAAAGTTAAAATTGGAAGAAAATCCTAAAGTTCATAGTGTTTATTTCATCCACAGTTCAGATTTTGACAGTTCACTGTCTGCAAGTTAGTAGCTTCTTTCAGAAGGAGGAGCTAGGGCTGACTGCTTCAAGTTCCTTCACTTGGGAATTTCAGTGGCATCCAACAGGACTCTAATTTACATGTAATATATCCTCCTAACGAAAAGATCCTTATAAAGCACAGTAGGAAACTTTCAAAACAAACTTCTAGAGGTGTCTTCTGCAATTGCAAAGTGAACTGCTGCACAGTCTACTCCATTTTGAGTGGTCAAGAAAAGTTTTATTATCAGGAAAGATATAAATAGTTCATTATAGAACATCAAAACCATCATATGTAAGTACCTTGAAATCACTGTGCCCAACACAGGCAACAAGAGGTCAAGCAAACAAATCTAGTTTTTGTAAAAACTCCAGAAAACCATTTAACTTAAAAAAATATCTCCTAAACTGTTTCTCAATCAATCACCAAACATTCTCCAAATCCGGCTGCACAAACACCAAGTACTGGGAAGCCCATATACATACAGAAAAATGGATGAAGTAAAAATGGGCTGTCCGAATTGCTATTTGAAGCATGACTCTCAAACAAGCAAAAGAAGCAAAAGAAACCAGCCCTCAAGCCCCAGAATAAGACAGTTTTGTGAAAATCGTGAATAGGTATACTCGGTCTGCATTGGATGGCCTTCCCTGCACCCTTTGAAATATTACTCTCCATTTATTTGTTCATAAAACAGTTCATCTTGTGACTTTTGGTGTAGTGAATGTAAACTGCATTCCATACTATGAACTCAATGTCCTTAAGAAAATGTAAATCTGTAAGCTATAATAGAGATGGTTTCTGACTAAAGCCAGAACAAATTAGTTATACTTGAAAACTTTTTGTTTTCCTGCCTTGAATACCCTGCAGCAGCCAGCTCATGACCCAAACTGGGACTCTTTCAATCAAGTTTCAAAGAAGAATCTACAGCCTAGCAACTGTAATTCAGAGATAAGGCCCTGAGGCCAATGACCAATTTGTTATATAAAGTAATATCTACCTACGAACAATGTCTTTTTAATGGACCATTCAGTAAAAGCATATAACAATAACCAAAGGGGAAGGGGAGTTAGAAGAGTCTGGAATAAAAAGGAAAAACATAAACAAACTATACTGTCTTTCCTGACTTACAGAAAAATAATTCCTGAGATCTAATTCATTTAATTCCCAAGATAAACAGGATAAAAATGGAATGGATTTGAAAAAGCATGTTGTCAAATTTTGACAAGACTGTATACACAACCTGAAAGATGTGATTTTGGCAAGCATAGCACATTACTACTTCTTGTCCAATCTTATATTACCATCCTTTCCTCAAATAATTCCCAGTGCTCTATTTATCAAGAAAAAAAACCCAAAACACAAAAGCTTAAGTTTTACCAGCACCACACACTGCAGTGCAACTATAACTGACCTTGGGAAAGCAGAATAGCAGAGTCTATTCCCTTTAGTTGATAAATATCCTTGTGTCCCACAAGGATCAGTGTATGTATCATCCTATATTGCCTCTACCAACCAGCTCTTCTTTTATGCTGACCTGAACAGCTCCCAGAGGGAAACAGGTTCGTTACTCAATGAAATGAGAGAGATGTTAAAAGGCCCTGTGATTCTGGGAAATCTAATGTATCTCAACAGAGCCCTTGAGGGTCAGGAAGGAAAGGATTTAGTAGTTTTCAGAGGAATGACATATTGGCCTGATGATTCTGTGAAATATTCTCAGAGGAAAAAAATTGACATCACACTTCAAGAAATGTAAATGTTTAAACTGTGAACTTAGTCTTCAGTTGTCTTCAAACCTGTTACCATATGTCTTTCCTTTTCGAGTGTACTTAACATTAAAATAACATGCTTGCACTTCTCAAATAACCCATCTGTTGTTCCCTACTTCTGCTACTTTAAAAGCTTGTCAGCTGCTCTCCATTGCAGTTCCAATTTTCAGCATAAAATTAGCAATTTACTATTTATTTTGCCTAATTACACTAATTTCAGGCACTATATTCATCTCTAAGTGCCCCAACACTTGAAATAATGAGGGAACCCCAGTCGATATTAAGAAAACAATATCCCTAGTATTTCATTAAGAAACCTGTCTCCCTTGATTGAGAATCTACTTTTGACTAACCATGAATTAGAAACAGGCAGAAGTGTTGTTTCAAGATTCCACATCACTCAAAAGACCGCTAAGATATCTTCCTTGTAAAAAGCAGATAAAACCAGGGAAGAGTAATAGAAAGGAGTTTGTACCTAATGCTCCTCAGGTAATCACATATATACTATATATATTGCACAAGATTTATAAGCCAAATATGAACCAACGCAACACAACCATCATTACCTTGCATATCCTTGAACACACTCTCAGACTGTAATGCACACCTCTGGGACTGCTTATACATTCAGAGGAGGAAATCAATGGAATAATATAGATAAAACTCAACGAAAACCCAAGCAACCAAGACCTCAAGCACCCCTCACAGTTAAGTACTTTAGTCATTAGGATACATCGTGGCTCCTTCCTGCCTACTCTCCTTGCATTCAGGGTAGCACATCCCTGCCTCTGTTTCAGGAGGAGAAATGGATCATCTCATTCAGCTTCCCACATATTTTAACAGCTATGACCCTGAGTGGCACCATTTGTGGGTTCAAACTTCGTCAAGATGGAGAAGAACTGAACTTCACATTTCTACTACTGGGACAAATTGTCTAAGGAAAGGGGGAAAACGAGCAACTTTAATGAATTCAAACGCAGTAGCACCTGACTTAACTACTCAGGATTTTTGGGGTTGGCACCTTACTCCCACCCATCTCATCAAAGTACAGTATTTGCAATCTTTTCAGTACTTAATGTGTTCAGCAATCTTTTATCTAGAGTTTTTTTTGTCCCTGGATCAAAGCATGCTCAGATTTCCAGAGCCTTCAGAAGTAGCATTTAAAAGGAGATTGATAGTAACACTCTGAAAAACACAACTAACTCGTTCATAAGTAGAGTGGCTACAACCTAGCAATTTAAGCTGACAAAAAGTTTGAATCAACAGTGATGTAGATATTCAGCAAATATCTTGAATTTTTATTATCTCTGAAAAACATTACTACATATCTATTTCACTTTTCGAGGTTTCTTAGATTTTCACCAATACTTTTCCCACTACCTCTTAAGGTCTCAGAGTAGACTGTGTATTTATGTTCCCAAATTAATGAATAAAGGAAGATCAACATTCTATTCAAAGAAAAAGCTACAGCTTGCTGCTAACAGCCCAATGTGTCTGCTCATTCCTTCCACTCCTTTAGATAATGATGAAACATAATTCTTTGGCTCTGAGGAGTTTCTTTCTTTCTACTTACTGACCTTGAGGCATTCATGGCAAAACCATTGTCTGACTGGCCAATTATCAGCTTTATAAGGCAGGAAGGTTAAGGCTAATTTAAGATACAAAGGTATGCTTGCCATACCCCTCAAATGTTGAACATGAATTCTAGGAATGCATCAGGCTTTCAGATGTAAAAAACTGACTGATAACATATTTACTAAGTGATTACAATAGAAGAGTGCTGGAGAGTACCCACTTGATTAACCCTGTATCAAATACCTTCCTTTCAACCTCTGGAATTTTACGAAGATGCTGTATATATTAACGGACTGTTAATAAATGGATCATTTGCAGCAGCTGACCAGGGTACACCTGACACCTCAGGCTACAAGCTGGGTGTTAAAGAAACCCTGAGAGGCAGGGCAGTGTTTACACCAGTGCCTCAGCTGTGGTAACCCCCCTCTGGGGACACACGAGCACCTTCACACCCAGCCTGAGGAGTCTCTGCCAATGGGCCCTACTGGACTGGCATAATAGGCAGCTACAACGACCCAGACCAAAGATTCCCTGGAGGTGTTTAAGATGAGGCTGGATGTGGCACTGAGTGCCATGATCTAGTAATCACAGTGGGGTTGGATCAA
>JAWWES010000168.1:46675002-46720209 GCA_035583135.1 Lophotriccus pileatus
CTGAGTGCCATGATCTAGTAATCACAGTGGGGTTGGATCAAGGGTTGGACTTGATGATCTCGGAGGTCTCTTCCAACTCAGTTAATGAGTTTCTATGATTCCGTTATTCCAAAAATATCCCATGACTCACAGAGCTAAATCACCCATTGGGAAACTCCCTATACTGTGGGGAGGTAGTGGGCATTCCCACCTGAACCTAAGCATAGATAATCCTGGGGTTTTGGGACTTGTGGTACCACTCATAAGATCCAGAGGAGGACCAGAACTTCAACAGGACTGTGACTGCCACTCTTGACAAGACTGTGATCATTACTTTGATAGCATTGCGACCATCATTCAGACCAACAGGATTCCTTTGCTTTTATTTTGCACCCAGGGGGCCACGTGGTGCTCAGCACAGGGGTTGTTGAACACCATTCTGTTCTTGTCCCAGGGTGCAGGATTATACATTTGTCTTTGGGGGTTAAAACCATTTTTTTTTCTGTATCACTGTAGTTATTGTAATGCTTTTAGTAAATTGTAACTCTTGACTCTTTTTAGTTGGGTTCATTTCTCCCACTGGTTTACTTTTAAACCAGCACAGGAGTCTAACAGGAAATACACAGAATACCAAGAAAACTCTTGCAGTATTTACTTACTAGGATTGCAGACATAATTGAAAGATAAAGCATAAAGATAATTGAAGTGTTTACAAAAGCCAACAAAGCACCACAACTGAATAATCAAATGTTTCAGTGTATTTAAAAATTAGCAAGCTGTAGGGGAACACAAGAGTATCTCTTTCCAGTTGCTAGGAAATATCATGAGATTATATTGTTTATAGAAGTTGCAAAATAAGAAAATGGACTCAGTGATACACTAAGTACTTCTGTTTTGTATTTTATATATATGCACATACACAGAGCAGCAGATAGAGTGTTCAAGAATAGACTGTAAACCTGAGATTTTGCTGATAAATTCTTGCAAAAATAACCCAGTTACATGAAGGAATCAATCTAAATTTGTATTATTGACCAGATGTGTCTGGCTGGCTGTCAGTATCAACTGCAGAGAGCAGCCAAGAAGTCTCAAACATATTTTTGACTTCTCCGGGAACTTGATGGCACTAAAAACCAGACTCTAGAAGACTTTCTAAAGATACATATAGCTGTGTTTCACTTTGGATTCTTCAGCAATTGCTGCCACATCTGACGGTGAATCCTAATGACAAGATACTCCTATCAAATTCCCTGATCTGCACCAGTAGACTGTAACACAGTACACTGTATGGCCACAGTGTCTGCATTATACAACAGGACTAATGATTTAGAATCACTATTATGACTCATATGATAAATAATATATACATGCATTAACACAAAGATCAGTACTGTAATGAACAACTTGGGCAACATGTTTAACCAGAGCTGCAGTATAAACAAGTCTGGAAAGGCCATGAACCACATTTGAAAAACCCATAAATACCTTTTGAATGCCCACAAGAGTAATTTTAAACGTTTAGATGAATGAACATTTGTTCTGGCATTACGACAGAGATTAATGTAATAGGGAGCTCTCTTATAACAATTGGGAATCCTGAAACTACAGTTTCCGACATACTTCTAGACAAGTTATCTCTGAGAGATGCAGCAGCTTTGTCTGTTATTTACACTGCCACTAAGCTGCAGAAAACGAAACAAGCACAGACAGAAGATGACAGTCATAGTGCTTTGAGCATATCTGTCTTTAACAATAATAGGGTACAGAATTAGGTTGCTGATACTTCAATTGCATCTCAAACCATGACTTGCTGGCATGTTCCTTGGTCCTGAGGAAAGCACAGACAGGTTTGAGAGAGGAATTGCTAGTTAATTCTGAAATCATGAAGCATGTGTAGAAGCCCCTGATAAGAACCAAGGCAAGTCATAGATGTGTGGATAAACTAGGAAGTGAGAAACAGCAAAAGGCCACAAAAGCATTTACACAGAACTGGCTGCAAGCCACAGAAGTTCTGAGGAGAGGTGATATCAACAGAGGTCCTGGTCAGATTTATGAGGAAAAAGGCAACAGTACCTTACACTGGCAGTCAGAAGGAGAACTGAAATGTCAAGGAACAGGAAGGAAAACCACTGTAATCTCTTATTTTCAAAATAATAATTTATAAAGAAATCCTATTTTTTTGATATGTTGATATACTAACAATTTATGATACAGGCCAGTCATTTAAAAGTTAATAATGAGATACTTCAAAAAAATTGTCTAAATAAACATGTAAGATATTTGTAACACTATGGATTACAACCTTAGTGACAGTTGGTAAAGACTGGAAAGTTGGAAGAGTGGAAGTTAATGGAAGCTGTCCCTGAGATATTTAACTGTAAAACGTTTAATGAGACTTTCATAAGAAAATAAATAATAATAAAAACAAACAAACAAAACCCCTAAAAAAGTACAGAACCCAAGTGTATTTTCAAATGTTCTCAACATGAAAAATAAACAGAGAGAAGGATTTCTTTCTTGAACAAGAGAACATTTACCAAACATGCTTCTTCCCTGATCACTTGTTTAGTTATCCATCAGCCAACTTCAGATGACTGGTTATTATTCAGGCACCACAGGAGATTCTCTGTTATGATGTATTTTACAGAGCAGATTCCATACAATATGCATAGAGTTATCTGTAGGATGGAATAAATCTATGCAAGCTAATAGTAACATCCTGTTTATCCTTCTTGGAATATTGCATAAAAATGACACAAACATACTATAAAGCATGCAACAGGGAGAAATAATCTACACAGTGTAGGAAAAAAAAGGTAATAAGATCAACTATACAGCTCTATCCTCCCTTCCAAACCAAGTTCTTAATCACTATTTAACAAGCCTTTAATAAAGAGAATTGCATCAAATGGGCAGGAGGAAAGACTACTGTAAAAAAAAAAAAAAAAAAAAAAGAGACCAAACTTCAAATCCATCCCTTCTTGAACGAGATGAGAATCTAAGAAAAGTAAGTATGAGAGAGAGCGTAGAAAGCAAACATGACATTCACTCACATAAAATTTTCTGGATATTCACTCAAGGCCATATCAATGATATTCAAAGCATCATGATAATGTTTCTGGGCTGATAGTAAGAGCGCAAGGAGATGAAGAGAGTTGGCATCATCTCCTTGTAGTTGCAGAGCCTGACGAACATAACCCAAAGCTTCTGGTATCTGATTTGGAAAAAAAAGAAAAAAAGCACCACTAGTAGAAGTATTGCCTGTTACTTGACTGCACATCCATAAAATCTTCAAAATACACATAACATGTAGAATTCTATGCACTTCTGTAAGACACTACTGAGATGTTTAAAATGGATCTGATGCTCTACAGAGAACAGTAAAAATTAAGTAAGGTATATAAAACAGTTCCCTTCAGCCCCTTAAAATATTCACTTACTGTTCTCTTTCAAGCATTGGTTGTACTTCTAAAAGATTATTACATACTTTAATTGTAATACATTAACTAAAACGTATATTTAGACAGGAACAGTGACTTTTCTTTATGTAGACTTTCATTATCTCCTCAGCAGCATGTGCTTTCATTCAAAATAAGTACATTAGGTGTTAAAAAATGGGAAATTTAATTAAGCAGCATGAAAATTTTGGAATTCAGAAGTACAGTCATAGCCTGCTACTGTAAAATGTTTTGTGCTAATTAAGTGACCATTCCACACCAGCATGACATAGTCCAAGGTCTGCGCTCCTCAATAGCAGTGACAAGTAGTCACCTAGAGCATGACAACTGTGCTCAAAACTACTTCCTAAAACAAAACACAATATTGGAAAAGGCTTACCATGATATATATGAAGCAGTTTCACAGTATACAAATCCATGTGATAAATGGTAGAACGCCTTAAACATAACAGCTGTAAAGTTGGACTAAGCTCTGATCTCTTTTATAGAGTTAAAATATTTTCCAGTTTTCTTAAATACTTTTTTTGGAATTTTGTTCACAATAATCAAATCTCCTAAAGGTATTCAGAAAGGGCATGGATCTTAGCAGATAGTCAAGATTTAAGCACTATCAACATCATTAAAGACTAGATTTAAGAGTTCCACTCTCCAGGATCTGAGCAAAGATTACACATAATAGGTAAAAACATGGTAAAAACTGACTTTTTTTTTTCTCTCCATCTAGCAACATAAATGGTGAAGTAAGTGAATTTACTTATGTCTTATTTCTGATCCTAGAGCTGGAAATACAGGCAGAAAGAACTCCAGAGAAATCTACAGATAAGACAGAAGGTGTTTGGAGAGAGTATTTCAGGGCCTTTTCCCTTATACATGCATACAGGCACAAGGAAAACCAGGTTTTTATTGAAGAAATCTTCACGTGTATCCATCAACAGATAGAAATTCTAATCCTCATATGACAGCATGATGCTGCCCTTTTAAAACAAAACTAACCTGTCTGGATATGGCAAGCTGCAGTGCCAAGTAAAATGCTGCCAGATGATCCGTTGGAGACAAACTGTGAGCCCTTAAAAACAAAGAAACAAAACAAAAAAACAGTGAGTTCTGCCCCTGTTCAGACAGGTTAGACATACCCACAAATGGATATATATTTATTTATTCATATTCAGATCTCTTTAACTACTCGTATGCTCCTATTTTGATAGAAACAACTTTTCACATACTTTTTAATAATCTGTGATTTAAAGGAAGCATTTCAGGACATTAAAAATAATTTTTAATAGAAATTAATTGTGCAATTTCAGTATAAATCTATAAAATAAGCAATATAAAATGATTCTTCAAATATATTGTACTCCTAAACAAATACTAAATGTAATTACTTAAGAACAGTTATAATAAAATTAATTAAATTAATTTTTCTAACAGAAAAAGAAAAAAAAATGCAAACACAAATCCCCCAAAACAACATGCCTTCAAAGAGAATTATATCATCTACACAAGAAAAACCCAAGCAATCACACTGAATGTGGCAGGATGGTTTGGAAGGACAGAACTAGAAGAGCAGCAGCACAGTAGGTTAAGAGTTTTGTTCATTCCCAGACTACATTCAAACATATTTTCAATCCAGCACAGTAAGCCTCCTAGGAAGCCAGTTACTTCTTGGCTTTAAGTTGCTTTAAGACTAAGTTAGTAGAGCGTCTTATCACAGAATCATTAAAGTTGGAAAACACCCCTCCTAAGATCATCAAGTCCAACCATCGCCCAGCACCATCACCATGTTTACCACTAAACCATATCTTCAAGTGCCATATTTTAAACACTTGCAGGGATGATAACTCCAACACTTCCCCGGTTATCCTGTTAAAATGCTTGACAACTCTTTCTGTAAAGAATTTTTCCCTAAAATCTAATCTACATCTCCCCTGGTGCAACTTGACACCATTTTCTCTCATTCTGTCAGTTGTTAATCATGAGAAAAGACCGACCTCCACCTCTTTACAGTCTCCTTTCAGGTAGTTGTAGAGAGCAATAAGGTCCCCATGAGCCTCCTCTTCTCCAAGCTAAACAACCCCAGCTCCCTCAGCCCCTCTTCACCTCAGTGTCCTTGTCCTGAGGGACCCAAACATGAACACAGAATTCAAGGTGTGGCCTCACTGGTGCCAAATACAGAGGGAAAAATCACTGCCCTGGTCATGCTGGCCACAGTATTCCTGATACAAGTCAGGATGTCATTGGCCTTCTTGGCCACCTGGGCACACTGCTGGCTGTTGACCAACGCCCCCAGGTTCTTTCCCACTGAGAAGTTTTCCAGCCACTCTGCCCCAAGCCTGTAGCGCTGCATGGGGCTGTTGTGACCCAAGTGCAGGGCCCAGCACTTGGCCTTGTTGAACCTCATACCATTGGCCTTGGCCCATCAGTCCAGCCTGTCCAGATCCTACTGCAGAGCTTTCCTACCCTCCAGCAGATCAACAATCCCCCCCAATTTGGTGTCGTCTGTGAAAGGACTGAGGGTCTTCTCATCCGGATCATTGATAAAGATGTTAAACAGGGCAGGCCTCAATACTGAGGGGGAAGACCACTTGTGACCAGCTTCAGCTTCATTTACTTGCTGTGTTGCAACATAAAAGAAATCTAGGCTGGACAGCTTCTTTATCACAGCATTACAGTAAAGGCTGCATAAGATCTGATTCATCATGAACCTGTTTTTAAAGCTCAGATGAAGCAGTTTATGCTGATGATCTTTTTAGCAAGTAGAAGTTTCGCTGACGAAAGCACTGAGATGCCCAACAGTAGAAGTGTTTTTTTGATTACTCACTCTCAAAATATTTCTAACTACTGCTGTTGCAAGTAATCCCAGTTACTGAAACACAAAATAACTTTTTTCCATCTTCCTAAAAAATTTTGTTCATTTTCTTGTTTTTAATGTTTTGGTCAAAAGCACACTCTGAGTCTTATTTATTTTATTATCCTATGGAAATTGCTCTTGTAATACACTCTACTATTTTCCCCTGTAGTACAATCTTTCTGCTTTTCAGCAGGGCAATGTTTGAGCATAAGAACAAAAAAAATTATAGCTGTGCCCCAAAATGACGTGTAGTAAGCACTAGGCAGCAAGCCTACAACTATTTTTTTATTTATATTTGTTTCAATCTTCCAGAACGCCCTTTTACAAATAGGATGTATAATTATCATCTTTGGAACATCTAATGAGTTGTCTCCATTGGGATGAAGTAACAAAATTGACCTTCAAATCATTACAATCACAAAGAGAACCTTCTGCCTGTGACCTGTGCATTTCTGTCTTCCCAAATCCAAAGAGCTGCAAAGCTTCTTCAGTTTAGCAATTACAGCCAGCATGCTTCAAAGTAGTTTTAAGTTATTAAGGGACAATTTCATATTTGGTAACTTCACCTCTAAATTGGAGATTAGAGGCACAGGAAAGCCTGTCCAGGACTAGTCCTTTTAAAATTTAAGTTCTCAAATTAAGCAATACTAAGAGAGAAGAACAGATTTTAACTTAGAGAGTACTCGTTCAGTCACCCAAGCTCCAGATAGTGAAAGAATAAAGCTGTTACTATCTATCTACCATTTGGTAAGTTGTGTGAAACTTTAATTCACACCAACCACAGCAAAAGCACTGAAAGTCTTCCAAATTTAAAAAAAAAAAAGTCAAACAAACACCCACTCGGTACTGTGTGAAGACAGTAACAAGCACCTTCTTGACTGACCACTATCACCAACTGGTCAACCTTGAAATCTGGCTCAGACAAGGGTCCAAAACACAACTGTATTTCTTCAGGTCAAATATTTCTTTAGGAATTGGTCCTGAAGGCAAGTGATTAAAAAAAAATCCACAAAAAAAAAATAAAATTAAAGCAAATGGCACATCAAAATACTGAGTCCAGTATAGGCTGCTTGCTTTCTGTAGGAGATGAATGGAGAATTTCAACTTCCATCTCCTAGAAGACACTTTTTTTTCACATGTGGGAAGAGAAAGTGGGCATGACTCTGGTATGTTGAACATAACATACTCTCTGTGATAGCAAATTTTCAGTACCATCCTACACTTATGTTATCAAAGCAAGGAACCAGCAACATTATCAATCATATTGGAGTGTATTTACAGTACAGCTGATCTATCAGATCAGTCTCTCTATGAACACAAGTGGCGAATATGTTAATATGGAGAAAAAACTCCTTTAAAAATATACTTTTTTCCATTTTCTTAGAAAGCATCTATCGGGTTTTTGAGACAACAGAAGTCTGTCTACTCAAGATTCTGTATGGAGTCCAAGCCATTCATATGAGCAATATCACTAACAGCAATGTTAGCAGTTCACTAGAAATTTCAAAACGTACACCCTGCACATGGGTAAAGCCTCTGAAAGATAATTTAATTAGAAGTCTATGTATACGTTCATTCTGAGAAAGGACAGCTGAAAGGATGACTATATAACTTAACATCAATAGCCTAGAACATACAGTTAGAAATACAAAACACTGTGTCTACGATATTGTATCAACTGAAAGCTGAGGGCACTAATCGTCATGTTCCGAAGACCTTCTGTGCATAAATTTATATTCTGCTAGTTTTGAAACAGTGATGATTAAGTCAGTAGTGGTAAAATGGATGGGTGAGGAACTGAGGTATAAACCAGGAGGTTAAAAGTTCACTTTCAACATGGAGAAAGAATGCTGAAGTAATAAAAAAACTAATTAGAACCACTAAGGAACAAGAAGAACAAAGATAGGTTAAAACAGTTTTACATACAGAGGAATAGCTAAGATAAGACAGAAAAAGAGAAGGACCAGTATATACCAGCCTCACTTGAAAGTTACCTGAAAAACGCTTTTTCAATCCTATTCCCTCAGACACAAAATCACCACCAAAAAGCCAGAACTTCATTTCTCATTAATGAACAAATCTGTTTCCCTCCATTTAGGCTTATCTCACCAAAGGAGGGTTTTCAAGGGTATATAAACATAAAAGACATATTTAGATGCTGCAGCTCTTTTGCCATCTTTTCCATCAAGATTTGTTTCTTCTACAATTAGCGTAGGGAGTTCTCATTCACCTGTTTATTGTCATTTTGTTTGCAGAGTCAAACCCTTGAGAATGAACTACTGTCATCCCCAAGGCACTGCTTCCATGTAAGATACTTGGAAGACAGGGCATTTGCATTGTCACTGCCTACACTGTTACATGTCCAGACAGAATTTTTAATTTATCCCTCATTTACTACCTTACCACCTGGAGTTTGCCTCTCACCCACAGCAGCAGGGCCTCAATTACCGCTCTGCCGCCATGGAGATAAGCGCAAAAGCCTGCTATACAGCCTGAGCAGCGGCTGGCTGGCTCTTACAAACACTATCACCTTGAATTCATGACTTGAATCATGAAACCTTACATCACATGACTTTTTCTTCTAGAACAGAACTGAATATTTGAGCAAATATTTTATACTAGAGAGCAACACTAGTGTCTCTAAAATGAAATAAAAGGAAATCTGTAGAGATCAACTTAGGTAATCCTGACAGAGGATAATGGAAATAAATGCTAAAGAAATACATTCTGTACTCAGGAAGGGAGACTCCCAGAGGTGAAGCTGTCATTACACAATCTTCTACAAGTCTCTCTTTTTAACACACAACAAAAGCTTTTCACTACATATAACAGAACAAAATGAAAAGATCAACACCCACTCACCTCTGAAATGCAAGAAGAGCCTTTCTCTGCAAGACCTCTTGCATCCCTCGCAAAGATGCTAAAAAGGATATATTTAATCAGTGACATGAATGATGAAGATATTTCATTCCACACGCTAATTGAAGAAGCTTTAATACATTGACTGAAAAAATGGTTGCACATAGAAGCTTCAATTTTATGTCTGGCATTCTGCTTTTTTAGACAATATGGGAATTTCCAAATGTGAATGTTTATTCTTATCTTACCATCAGTGGCCTGAAGACTGTAAGTCAATCCCAGTGCCAAGTAGCCTTTTGCTTTGAACTCTGATGTTTTGTCCCCAAGATCAACAACTGCCTTGGCAAATCTTTCAGCTTCTTCCAACTGAAAACATTATAAGACATCCATGTAAGTCTAAAACTAGCTAAATATTACATTAGAATGTAAAGACTACACAAAATGTATATTATGCACAGTGAGCCTTTTAAATCTCAGTCATGATTGCTTTTAAGGATCATTTAATTTCTCATAAGACTTTGCTGCCCTACTAAATACTGAGTAAAGAAAACAGATTTTAAGCTGAAACACTCATTCTTATGGTAGAGAGAAACTCTGTCATATAACACACTTTGGTTTTACCCCTTTTTTTTCTGTTTTTTTAAAATAAAAAATGGTATTTCTTGTCCATATATGCCATCTACCATTTTTGCATTTTTTATAAATAAGAGTTCTTGGCCCCTGAAAAATTTCTTCAGGAAAATCAATCACAAGAACTATGTCTCCTGTAAAAAATGGTACATCCACGCAGAACTCTGCTTTGAATACTGTGTTGCTAAATGTATGCAAACTCCTAAACAGACAAACATGTAAAAAAATTAAAGTTTAATAGCACATTCATCCTAGCACACTATTTAATAATCTAGAAAGAAAAAAATAACATTTGAATCCATTCCAGTAAATGTAAATGTTAAGTACGGTAAGCTACTCCATATGGACTCAATCCATAGGGAAAAACTTACAGAACTAGGATCCACTTTAATTAAGACTGTATTTTTGTCAGCCTTAACAAGTCATGTTTCTGCTACTACTCTATTTTCTCAGTTTCTGATTGTGACCTTTCCCTCCTCTTTTCCTCCTTTTATAAATATACTCATTCTTCTAAAGATTACACATATATCTTGAAAATCACATGATGATGTTCGATCACCTTAATGTTTTTGTACAGACACACTAATTTCAAAGTTTTCTAAAATACAACTCAAGTAACTTTTTTTTTAAGACACTGTCCCTGCTACGAATTCATAAACACCAGCTACCTGCAAACATGGTACCAACAGAAGTCTCTTGATTATAAAAGATTTGTCTCATTATCTTCAAAAAAGTTATTTTCCTTTTGCACATAGGAAAGAGAAGTCTAAGTTGCATTTATAATCTGTCTTCCAAGAACACTTCAATTTCCATACATTTTAAGCTAGATCTTAGATCAGTATCGAAACGTGCTACCTTGATAAACATAACCATTGCTGTCAAATATTTCAAATTAGCCATCCAAACAGGGATGTCCGTGTGCTGTTCTTTTAGAGACTCCCAAGTGCACGCAGTCACTGTGAAAAAGTATTTGCTACATCCCTAAACCCAGATTTTAGTACAGCTCTTGATTTAAAGACAGTGGCAAAGCTTACCCAGTGGAGAGATCCCATACAGAGCTTTGCAGCAAGGAGTGGAATAGTTGCATCATCTGGTTTCAAACGTATACATTCCTTCAAGACTTTAACAGCTCGAGCAGACTGTTAAAAACATTTTCCATTGAAATTACTAAAAGCATAAATAGGAATCTTCTATCTGTGAAACATATTTCCATCATTTACTTTCTTTTTCCCACATGAAGGAGACATTACTACACATTTTGCTGAGAATTTGTCATAACTCCTCACGCCAGTGCAACACAAGACTTTAGGCATTGCTTTTGTTATTTAACCCCTATGAACTATCACTAAGCATCCCCAGAGAAACATTTGTCGAGAATGTAATTCCAACAGTACACAATTCAGGAAACAGTCTGAGATGCACTTAAAACTTTGCTAGGCCTGTAACCTCACAGCCTTTGAGCCAGGCAAACAAAAGAGAAGGAACAAGACAAAGTCCTCAGAACAAGCAATGTTTTGGTGTTCTTTGGGAATTACAACAGCAATTAGGAATAGCTCTGACATAAGATAGACTAGCACTGTTCCTCTTTTTTTTTTTTTAAATTTATTTGCCTCCATCCAATCACAATTTAGAAGATAACTCGAAGTATATAGAGAATAGGAAGAAGAACCAAGCCTCTTCAGAACCAATGTCCTGCTAAAATATTTTCTAAGGAAAATACATTCCTTTCCCCTATAATGAAAATAAGCAAATTATCCCCATTGAGAATGATCTTTTAGAAAATTAGTTGTTTACATTACATAATAAATGTGATCTATTTTCTTTAACACGACAGGGAAAAGCAAAAATAATTGAAAATAGAGGACTGCATCTGATAACATAAGTCTCTAGGTTACATAAAATTTTAAAGATATCCATCAGTTGCCCAGAATACACAATCTCAAAGACAGCAACATTAAAAAAAAAGACAGAAATTTCCAAAGGGAAAAAAAAAGCAAGAGCATCAAGAGAAAGCATTAATTTGTATCTCAGTATAAAATTCGTTCATCAAAACCATATTTAAACAAGTATTAATGTATAATAGGATCTGGTATAATTCACTGCTTCCATTCAATCAGGTGATCTTAAGATTGTTGGCAAGACAGTTGTTACCATCACTTTTCAATCTTTCTCAGTTAGAAACTATTGAAATAACAACATTCTTTGTACAGCAGTAGGCATAAATTCAGGAGTACAATGTACTTAGGTGATTTAAGGATCAGAATTATTTCAAAAACACTACAGATGAAAATTATGGAAGTGACAAATGTTGTTATCAAACCTCATCAATGCAAGAATCACATAAAAAAATTCAGACTTACTTTTCCTGCTGCCATCAAGGACAATGCAAATTGATACCAGAGATGGAACTCTTCAAATGCAAACTTCATGGCTCTTTCTAAACACTAATTACAGGGGGAAAATTGTTATTTAAGGGCACATTCTTCAATTATTAAGAAGATATAGAATAAAGATTTTCTTATAGACTCGTATCTAACATATATGTAATTAAAAATCTAAATCATCCAAATACATGAAAACAGGTACCAGATTCTATATGTAAAAAAAGAATTTAACTGTTTTTCCATTTATTATTTTTGTTTAAATACTCCTGCTGGTATTGTATTATGTAGCCTGAAAGAAGGAATGATAAATACCAGCTTACTAACGGTAACACCTTTAAAAGGCAGGAGATAAGTCTTAAGTGAAAAGAGTACACAGCCTCCTCCTAACCTGTGAATACTTAACAAGCAATGGCACCACCAGTACTTATAAGTATCATTTAAAAGGAGGGGTGGTGTATAAAGGTTCACCTTGCAGTATTATTTCTGTTTTCAAAAAGTTTAACTTCACACTCGATATTCTGCTGAGATTTTAAACTAAATAACTGAACGCCAAAAGGAAATTCATTATTACTATACCAAGATTAAATACATTAAATTAGCACTATATGCTCATTTTGGATGGTTTATATCTGCTATTGTCAATAAGAACTATTTCATTTTGCTATGTCCATTTTTACTAATCAGGCCAGTTCCAGAGAGTAGAAAGGTAAAACACTTTTATGGATTAAACCGATTTAGGAATTAATTTTCTGGACTGCAGAGTCCAATTTCTGCTCTGACAGCTACAACATACATAAACTATAAAACCATTAATTATTGTTCACATTCAAACTCAGCCTTAACACTACCAAAAGCACAACCAGGTGTGTAGTGTGTTCCCACACTATAACAGAATCTGATGCAAAGCAAAAAGATCACAAAAAGAAACAAATACATAAGTTGCGTGTGATATCTTCTCCTGTTATTTTAGACACTCTCGTCCACAAACTTGGCAAAAGAAAGATGTTGCTAAACCCCTCTCTCTCACCCTTCAATAGCTGTGGTACTAAACCAAGTGTCTCTAAATCAAGGAGGATTAATTCAGGCTTATCTTTTCAAATACACTTTTAAATACAACTCTACCCGTTTTGATACCAGTGTTTTACATATGATTTAAGTAGTTTCACTACTGCTTCCAGAATGATGAAAGAATTATGACTGTATAAAGTTCTTTCATCTAGCTGAAGCCACTCTATGAAACTGAAAGCCCATTGTATGTAAACTCGATAAAAAAAAGAGATTTTTTCAATTAAGAACATAACTCAGCATTAGAACAGTTTAACAAGGATAAGACAGATTTTTGATAATTTAATGGTTTTATATAACAACTATCTACTTCCATAAGTAATCCACTACAGATAAACCAGAAGATGACAATAAGACATTGGAACTGGTGGGTGAATCCCATTTTCTACAGTTAGAATAACTTCCTGCTTCCTGACTTGAAGACACAACAGCTCCTCTAGAGCAACCACAATCAGCTCACACAGAATGAAGCATTAAAAAAATCAAGTGCCTATTATATAACTAAACAGAATGTTCCACATTTCTGAATTTGTTTTTATTGTAATACTTTAGATTATAAGGGTTACAGACTATGGGCTGAAGGATTCAAGAGCAGATATCCTCTCTCACTAAAATGTAAGAACTTCTTGAAGTCTGTGTTTTCTGCTGTGCTTTGGATAACAAGAAAAGCAACAGATGAGATGTTCTAACCATTTCCTGGTAAGACTCTGCTGCAGCTGTATATCTAGAATATCTGTATGCTAAAATAAGTATTGTCTATTATACCAGATCTTTATAAGATGACTTTATTGTATGTACTTGTGGTTCTGCTTTTGTCTGTAACCAAGATCACCACCAGCACAAGCAACTCCTAAAAGGCACTGAAATCAAAGATCTATGATCAATATTTAGAACATTCAACTGTGCTCAAAACAAAGAAGGAAAAGGAACAGGCAGTACTTATCTGTTAGCTACAGGGGCTAAACCAATCACACAAGCTGTAAGGGAAAAGCAAGCTCTGTGCTTTTCTCCAAATGAGGGGAACTACGAGACTCTCTTCCTACCCTTCAGAATATTGTCCTGGACTTCAAGACATATAGCTAAGAACAGAAATATCTCTATCTTTCCTGATGAAGCCAAAAACCTCTCTCTTAAGAAAGGTACAAAGAACTGCAAGCACAAAGTGGCATCTATTGTGACATAAATACTACCCAAAATGCCCCAAAGAAGACAGTGGAGGAATTCCAGGAACTTGTGATGTTCCTATAAATACAATGTTTGTTTTACATTCCAAAATTAATCACAAAATATCCATAGCGAAAACACCCTACATACAGCCATCACGACACCAGAGAAAATAAAAGAATCAGAACTGGAACCCAGGGCTGCACTACCCTTGCCCAGTTGCTAATCTACTTTATAAAATGGAATGGCTGCTAGTTGCTTGAAGAAAAAAGAAATCAGAATTATCAAGTTTGGGTTTTATTACGATATTTTTTATGTCTATCCTTTCAGAAGTTCTAGAGTGAAATATATGGAGGGTCACCTCTTGCAGCTTTGATGCAACCACCTAAAATTACCGGAAGGTGATAGTGTCTGTAGTGGCAAGTAAATGGTAATATTCCATTTCTTCCTACTTAGATCATGTTCCATTTCTTTCATCTCTTCCTATTTAGATTATGTTGTAGGGTTGCAGCCCTGTAGGAGAGCAGTACTCCATTGTTTTGTGAAACAAACTTCCATTGTATTGATTAAAACTGACTTGTATTGCAACTTGCAGCTATGAAGTGCTTTCAAGAACGAGAACACCCAAACTGAGAGCTTAATATCACAGGAGATGCAGATTAATGGGTGACTATCAACATAGATCAGAAAAGAACTGGAGCACTTTTTTTTCATTTTGATCTCAATAGAAGTCCTCTATTATGGTAGAGAGGAACCATGCCCGAGCAAATCAATCCCTGGATATGCCTTCCTAGCACATACGCTGAACTATTCTTTCTGTATACCAATAGTTAACTGTGTACCCTGCTGCTGGGTGAGCACTGTCTGAGCAGCAGATCTGTTCTGCCCAAAAGGCTGTAGTTGTTTCTCAGGTATAAAACTCTTAACGATACTTGACCATTCCCTGAAGAAGTAAATTGCCACAATCTAACAAAACACATTTGAGTTACATAATCAAACATAAGACACTGGAGATAGAGAACACATTTCCCACATACCTGAAAAAGAATACGTTTCCTTTTTATTAACTTCAAAACTATTTTACAAACTATGAGGACTATCGATAACCCCAAATATTAAGAGATGTAAAAGAAAGTTTTCTTCTGAAATAAAACATCGCAAATCTCTTTTCTAGGTAATTATATCTATCAGTTTTATATCCACAACAGCTTTTATTTTTTGCTGTTCCTTCTTGCTGTCTCCATTTAACGTGTACCCTTTTAAGCAGATCCATGCATCCCCACCTAAAAATCATGTGAATTTCCACAGCATTAAACATTTGCCATACCTTCCACACAACTTTTGTGCTTGACCACCTCAAGTCACTTGTGGAAATTTAGACATTAAGCATTCTGGGCTTGAATCTACCTCCTGTATTAGTAGTTAGAATGACAGTGTCTGTATTTGTTTATCCCTTCATTACTAACACAATTAACATGATTAACAGAAAACGGCAATGACAACACAGCTGAATATCACTGACAAACCTCTGAGAGCATTTCATACTGGCCTCTTCTTCCCAAGGCTATAGTAAGTAAATCGTAGACGACAGATGCACTTTGCAAGCTGATGATACGGTCATTTTTGTGCTCAGGTATTCTGCTCAGTACAGCGTCACGGTTAGCCTTAAACACACCACAAATAAAGAAACAAAGTCAGCCACTTGAATTCAAGTTATATTTTCACTCAAGTAACTACCATTCTATTCAAACTGACAGCCAGCACTTGATAAAAGTGATACAGAGAGATAGTATCTGCTACTAATTTATAGATAGAAAGAATCACCAATTTTATGTATTAATGGAAAGACTGATGTTTTTACCTGGATCTATTTTTAATTACTTCATTCTAATTACATAAATAAGTAATGTATTTAAAATTATTGAAGAGTTCTCAGAAACAAAATAAGGGGAGGTTTTTAATATAATTTATATTCATCTTCTAAAATTTATTTTTATTTTTGCATGCAAGTAAAACATATTAGAAGGATCTTCAAATCCTGTACTCTAGCTTTTGTAAAATATGGTAATCAGTTTCTTTTCTCTTCACAACATTATGACACTTGCCTCTCACTTGTGAAAGATAACCTGTCCAGGATAACCCATAATCACCTTCAGGGCTTACTACCGAAAAGTCAAAACTGGCCCTGGTTCTGAAAACAGGTTTGGAATCAGACCATGCTTGCAATAAGGCTTTGTACTTTCAATCCTGTTTTGAGAAGGGCACATTGTAAATCTAATTCCTTAATTAAACTGTGCCTTTTGAGAAGGAAGAAAGCTGAGATAGAAATGGATTAAATGAATTGACCATGTTCACAGAGAAATCTTGTTAAAGAGCAAAGAGTAAAATTCAGGTCCCCCAATAGCTAGTACCTATACTGAACTATCTCCCACTATACCATCAAGCCTCTGAAAATACCTTATCTTGTTATTTTACCTTTTTCTAGTTTTCTTGGTGATTAATATTCCCACTGGAACAAGCTAGTATATCTGCTAATTTGAAGTCAGAAGTTAAAGATCCTTCTCTCTCCTCATTGCACCTTTTCTTTATTTTCT
This sequence comes from Lophotriccus pileatus, assembly GCA_035583135.1. Taxonomy (NCBI): domain Eukaryota; kingdom Metazoa; phylum Chordata; class Aves; order Passeriformes; family Tyrannidae; genus Lophotriccus; species Lophotriccus pileatus. Next base: position 46,691,984 of record JAWWES010000168.1, read on the forward strand.
TTATTTTTAATTACACAGGGCATGGCCCCCTTAATACATTTACTGAAATACACTGCACATCTTATTTCCCCTTTTCCAAATGCAAGGAATGACACACAATAAGGGATAATAAATTTTCTTCTGCTTTAATAGGAAAACATTTTAAACTCTGAACATCCTCAATATATCTTTAAAATCAGAATAATTAAATACTGAAAATTTTTCAAAGAGATGCATGGAGTGTAAAATGCACAGACATTTCAGGAATTATCAACTGAATAATCAATCCACACTTTGGTTTGAAAACACACACCCCCACACGCACACCCCAAGCCAGACATTTTGCTTTCTTTTGATCAAGAAGTCTTTTTGGTTTTTCTTTTCTATGCTGCGTAATATTTAGTCAGCTTCAAGAACTTCTTTTTAACTCCATATTTAATGACTATTTGACTCAATTCCTTTCAAGTACAGAACAAGCTATGAACCGGCACTTCTTGTGAAAAAATAGCTGCCAATCCCAAAGCAGTATTGAAGGAGAGGATGTCTTGTATTTATTAAAGATATCTTATATATTTGAACAATCATTTTCTTCATAATTATAAAACAGAATGTACGTACAAACTTAAGTGATCGGTATTGCAGAACTACCACGGTCTCAGACACAATATAGGGACAATTAATTAAACTGCAATGAGTCACTTGGCCACAGTTACCACAAACAATTTAAGCCTGTAACATATTTGAGCAGTATAACTTAGTTCAACAGCAGTAGAAGAAAGGAGATGCTCAGCCATTTTACCACTGGTTAAGAATCATCGTAGTGATCAGTGACACAAAGTCTAGCTGGAGGCCAGTAACTAGTGGTGTATCCCAGAGACTGATGCTGGGCCTGATTCTGTTCCTGCCCTGGACGTAGCTCAAGCATGTTTGCAAATAATAGAGGACTAGGAGGAGGAAATGCTATGCCAAAGGGCTGTGCTGCCATCCAGAGGGACCTCTACAGGCTGGAGGAACTTGACAGGAACTTCATCAAAGGCTTCAACAAAGTCCTGAACAGGGAAGGAACAACCCCAGGCACCAGTAATATGCTGGGGGCTCCCCAGCTCAAAAGCAGCATGACAGGAAAGCATTTGGGGGTCCTTGGTGGGCACCAAGTTGAATCGAAGCCAGCAACGTGCCCCAGCTGGAAAGAAGGCTATCGATAGCCTAGCCTGCATTAAGGAGTGTTGTCAGCAGGTCAAGGGAGAGCCTGCCCTCTGTTTAGCACTGGTGAGGCCACATCTGCAGTACTGGGCTGAGTTCTGGACTGCCCAGTAAAAGAGACATGGAGCTACTGGAGACAGTCCAACAAATGCCCACTAGGATGAATACGTGACTGGAGCATCTCTTCTGTGAGGAAAGGCTGAAAGAGCTGTGACTCCAGCCTGGAGTAGACAATGTTCAGGAGGGGAACCTTATCAATGTGTAGAAATATGTGAAGGAAGGACACAAGGAAGAGGGAGCCAGGCTCTTTTCAGTGGTGCCAATGACAGGACAAGAGGCAGTGGGCACAAGCTGAAACACTGGAGGTGTTTTGAACATCAGGAACCAGTTTTTTTTACTGTGAGGGTGAATGAGCACTGGCAGAGGCTGCCAAGGGAGGTTGTAGAGTCTCTCTCCTTGAAGATATTCAAAAGATGTCTGGACAGAGATGCAGCCTGCTCCAGGTGGGCTAGCTTGAGCAAGGGATTCAGACAAAATGAAGGGACCTCCAGAAGTCCCTTCCAACCTTAATCATTCTGTGATTCTGTTACCACAACTCAGCTGACATGCAACATACACATGCACTGCAACGTGAAGATATCAGTCCTTCAGATCACAGAATCACAGAATGGTCTGAGTTGGAAGGGACCTTAGAGATCATCCTGCCATGGGCAGGATGTTCAGAGCTCCATCCAACCTGGCCTTGAATGGGGCTTTTTCTTCACTAATTCACAGACAATGAAAGGAAGGGATCATACTTCTTTAATAACACAAGAGAATTTCAAAACACCAGTGATTACTCCATCTTCTATAAGTGTTCTTATTTCTTTCCCAAACACTGGTTTCAAAATCATAAATCACATACTACTTCACAAGTACTACAGCTAAAAAGTTAGCACGCATGGAAGCTGAAATAACATGTCTCAACTCTCAGAAAGGTAAGTTTGTACTGATATTTTTATGCTCAATCCTCTCCTTTTCCCCCTCCAAAACTAATTTGAACAAACGACTCAGCCAAAGTAAGTCAGTCATGTCAAAGATTTTATGCTCCCCTGAAACAAATGCTTTTACCTGAGATAACCTGCAATAACTAAAAAAAAAAAAAAGAAAAAAATTGAAAGCTTGCTAAGGGTTATGCTCTACAGTGACAGCACTTGATATAATTAGGCAGATCTAATTCACAAAGGAAAAGATGTAATCTGAAATGAAACTTAACAAGGCAGTACTTTTAATTTGGTTTCTGGCTTCTTAGTGACGATATGTAAGGAACTACACATGCAAACACAGTAATCAGCAGTCAGATCTTGCAGAACTGGGACTTCTTCGACTTCACACCATGACCATAGTTCACATCAGAATTCTGTACACCTCCACAAGCTGCTCAGGCACATTACAGAGGCACCTCTCAGTGCTAATTATGTACTGCAGTAAAACCAACATATGATATGTGGAAATGTTTGCACAGTCTATTTTTCTGTATTCTGAGAATCAAAATCTAGGCAGAATTTCTAGATTCTGTCATGAATATTGCAAGGCAGAGGCAGATCACTAGGAATGAGGAAAGTAGGTAGCATTACAATGTAAATGTGTGCCACTTCAAAATAGTTCAGCTAGGACAATGTTCACTAAAATGCTCTGATCCTATTTAACTGTAGCAAACCAGAAATCATGCCAAAGCACATAGGCATTTGAATCACCTACAGAACTTAAAAGACTACATCTCATTGATGTACAGCAAGACAGACTGCATGATGCCTGAGACTGTAGAGGTTTCACACCTCCAGTTAAAAAAGAACAGCAAAAGCTTCAGTTTCAGCCTTTCATTTAATTTTATCCGAGAACATAAAACTGACATGGTATGAGAACGCCAATATGTGGCAGTTGATTGACAACTAGCAAAATAATACTAGAGGAAAGTATGGAAGGCTGATTAAGGGCACAAGCAGGCCATTGAAAGAAATCACTTATTGAGGAAATGAGGACTTCTTTAAAAAAAAAAATAGTAGCAAAGACTGAATGTCAGTATCATTAAAAATCATTTGCAAATTTGAGTGACTGAAGTTTTATGCACAATAGAAAGTACTTTTTGAGAATGTTTATTATGCTTATCTAGCAGTCTTTGATTTGCTTCCAACAACAAAAATAACTTAGATTTTGATTCTGTCTGAATAGCAACCAGCTGGTGTAGCGGTAGTGCCAAATGAGAGACCTGGCTTGTTCACTTGGCCATGCTTAGAAGGAGGCTTAGTATAGCCATTCCAAAGGAGAAAAAACTCCATAACACTTGCAGACCTCATCTTGCTGGCTCAGAGGAACAGAAGCCTGAGTTTCAGAAGTAACTGCCTGCTTTCCTAACAGAAAACGAAAGACAAGGCAACGTAAGGCATGGCAAAAAAAAGAGTTCTATTTTCATTTTAAAAAAATCCCAAGGAAAACACACACATACAGTCTCTCTATTTTACCTACCATAGATTCGCTAATAAGCAGCAACAGTAAGGCTTCTTCTGTATTTTCTTGAGGACAGAAGATGCTGTTCAAAACGAGAATTTAATTATTTAATCAGAACACATTACTTTTAGGAGTAGCTCATACACACATATTAAAAGCAATGTAAAAACTGTAAAACTTCCAGAAAAGGAAACAGAAAATAGTTTGCACAGAAAAATCAACTGGTTAAAATGCATTTCTTTGGAATGTTCTAAATTTGCATTTCAGAAAAGTTGGCCAAACACAGTAAACTGTCAGAGTTGAACACATTCAAATATCCCAAAATTGAACATAATTTGACAACTGTAAAAAATAAACCCATACTTTAACTGGCCTCTGGTATCTAATTTATCTGATCTGAATCTACAATCACTGATTCAGAGGTTAGCAAGAGAAAACTCTCATACAAGAACAGGATAACTTTTGTATTTTAGACAATATGTGGAGAAATATTTCTATTGGTCTTTCATCAGATACGGTTGAGATTTTTCTTCCTGATGCATTCAATAGCTGTGAATATTTTTGAATAGAGCCCTGACAATCTCCACTCACTTGGCATAACCACTGTTACTTCCAAGAAGTTCAGTTATTTGTTTTTATTGAAGTGTGCTTCCTTATGACTTAATACTGAAGGTTTGCATAGGAGTATTTTGCAAACTTTACTGCTTTCTCTCAACACTGGGTGCTTTCTGAATGCTCTCCTAAGCTGGTAGACAGACAACAGTAATCTGCATTGGATACATGACCGGTAGGAATTCATCCATCCTTTCTCACATATATAGGAAAAAACCCACCCAAATCAGTGACTGTGTTTCATCTCTTCAGATTTCTTCCTCTAAACTACTTCTGAATTAGCACAAGTACTACTTCCTGTTAATCCAGACCATTAGTTCCACAATTAACTATTTAAATGTAGAAAATAATTTGTTGCTGTTAATAAGCAATTCTTAAGAGTCCCAAGGGTATTGAAACTACAATACATTATGGAACGGAAACAAAACTTGTCCAACATTAAAACATCTTTTGATTTTTTTTTTTAATGCACTAGAAATATAAGCAGTAATTAAATGCCTGAAAGAAATGGAAATTAAAAGACATCTGAACTCCAGACAGTTTGAAAGCAACATTGTGAACGTATTGCGGTAATACACAACAGCTAAGACCCCAGGGCAGTTGTTTTGTTGTCATATTTTTATTTTTTAATCAATGCAACTGCTGGCCAGATTTTGAAGAGTATTCTAAATCTCAGAAGACATTTTTATTTTTACATAACAAAGACATTTCAAAACACAGTTACTCATGAATAAGAACCACCCAGGATAAGAAATGAGGAGTGATGAGGTGGCATCAGAGAGCAAATCGTTTAACTATCTAGTCTTCTCTGCAGAATTTAACAACCTGGAAGAAGATTTAACCTAACTGACTGACAATGGCTTCCAGAAAGCAGAATAATGATTGGAAAGAGCTGCTGGAGAAATTACTTTATCAGAAAAAAAGGGAAGTTGCCCCAAAGAGAACTACTAAAAGGTGACTTATCAAAACAAAAGCAAACATTATTTTCACCTACAATTTTAAAATGTTTTTTTGAAAATAAGTTGTTGTTTCTTTCAAACAGTGAAGATCCTCTCCATGAAGAAATACTGAGAAATTTCTTTTACCTGTCTAAGCAAAAAGCTCAGTTTAATTGACTGAACTTGGACATTTTTTGTGTCTCCTGGCAGATGCAGGCATGAGTAATTTCAATGTAACAGGGTAGAACAAAAGAGGAAAGCAGAAGCATGAAATGCCTATCAACCAAAGGCAAACCATGAAAATTATCCTCAGTTAAATAACTGGTTAAATAAAACTTAAGAGGCAATAACACAGAGATCTACAAACCCATAAATGCTATTAAGTCAAATCACATTCACCATCCTCAAAAAAACACAAGCTAGTTACTTAATGTATCATATTTAGAAAAAAAAGTGCATCATGGACTCAGAGCTGATGATCAGAAGAATACTTAGGAAGAAGTTTCCTAGATATCTGTCTTGCTATTCATTGTCTTTAGTACTTACATTCAATCACTACTGGAGATGAGATACTTGGCTAGACATGTTTGATATGATATGGGGTTAGCCAGTCTGATCATGACAAAAGAAAAGGACTTAATTACACACACTGTTAAAATTGTGGAACTCCTCACTTGCATGTCCCACAAATAAGAAAATTAAACTGAACAAAGCCCCACTTTTGCCAGGAGGCATGATGCTGCAAAGGATGAGTTGAGAATGGAGAACATAAGTTTGAAAGACTGAGCCTGAGAAACCTGCTCTAAGTATTCTGGATCAAGAATAGAGAATTGCCTGAAGTCTTTGAAGATAAAGGCCATTCTACTGATAGTAATAAAAGCAATATAATTATGTGGGCTTGCTGCTGTGTTAAGTATTCATTAATGGAAATCTCCAATAAATACAGCTAAACAACTCAAAATAGTGTCATACTGCAGGCGTTTTGTTACAATATAAAGATCCTGCAAACACTTAAAAACACCTCTCCATTATTTAAGGTAAGACTACTTCTTTAATCAATCTGCCACAGAAGCAAACTGTTTCTCACATAACAAGGTCATTTTATGGAAAAAAGCTTTCATATTAACTAACAAGACATATATACTGTAAGAGAGGAACAGACAGTTCTTTAGGATTTGCTGCGAGATACCAAGTCATTTGAAAAAGAGGATACGTGATCCTGCATAAAAGATTTCCTTGTGTTTGGGCAATAAATGCACGTTTTCTGTGTGAAGTGATCAAGGTGTATTCACAAAAATAGCTATTTCCTTTTTACCAAAAAGGTTCCCTCAAAAAATATCCCCAGATCACAATGATGTCACAAAATCACAGAGGAACTGAGGCTGGAAGGGGTGTCTGGGGATCAGAACTATTAACTTCTAAGAAAAATTTAAAATTCAAGGAAATTGCTATCTACATTTAATACTAACCCAAATGGTGATAGGTTTTGGAAAAAAGGTTACATTTTCAAGAAGGAAGAAATACACAAAGCTATGCTAGAATACAACATGAGATATACCACACAAAAATGATCCATAATGCATCTCTTATCTGAATCAGTGAAAGATTAAAACTCAGAAAAAGGTGGCATCACAAAGAAATGCCAAAACCAAGATGATTAAAAGGTAGCTGCCTTGGGAAATAAACTACCTTTGAAACTGCTAGATAAATTTCTAGATATGTTTTGGTTTTTCATGATGTTCAACGGACCAACTTCAATCTTTGTATTTCTAAATCTTTCCTTTCTATGATAAAGCAGAATAGGGGTCTACAAGCAGCAAACAACTTATAAAACGTGCAGTCTCTGATTTGCCATCCAATTCATGTTTTCTTTTATACCCCAGGTATAATGAAGATAACAACTTTACCATACACCTCAAGATAGAAGAATAAAAACTTTTTACAACTGAGAGCAAAAAGTCTCATGTATAGAGCACAAACTTCTGCTTAGAGAAGCGTGTTCCTTCTCTAATTCTCTTCAGGGAATATATATGTATATACATATATACACAGACAGCATGGGAAAAATTCCTGTTCCTACTGCTACATTCCTTCTACATTTTGAAAAATATAAACTAAATTAGCAGTGCACTGGGTTACAACTGCAATTATAGAAACAAACGAGGTATAAACTCAGCCATACTTTTCTCCAGTGTATACACGTGGTCTTCTACTGAGTGCATAATTCTTAGTATTTGAACCTTTTCGAAGTGGATCATCTAGGGGTGATTGGTGAGGAGGATCTTCCAGTGGATTCCAGTAACTTTGTTCACACATACCTCGCAACAAAATTTCCGCAAGTTGTCTTGCTATTGTCTGTAAAAGCGAAGGATAAATATTTTCCTTGGAAATGCTGCAAACAAACTCTTAAAAATATGCTCAGGTTTTTCTCTAATGAAGACTTGTTATGTAGAATATATTTTCTGTTATTTTACAACATCCAGAAACCCAGGCATACTGCTATTTAAGAAGCGAAAGTTCCCAGTTCACTTCTCTAAACACAAAGAAAAATAATGGCAAAACCAAACAACTTTTCAATTCTATCAGTTAAATCCAGATACTTCTGAAGTATCAACAACACCAACTGCTGCTCCTAAGAGCAGAGCACATGCAGGTATATTTTCAGATACTTTGTTCTCAATAACCTCTACTGCCTCTCCAGGCCTGGAGCAGTTGTTTGCGTGGGAAAGACCACAGTGGAGCAGATGGTTCACACTGCAGCCTGCTAAGAGGACCATGATGGAGCAGGGTGATACTCCTTCAAGGAACCGCAGCCCAATGGAGGGACCCCATGCTGGAGCATGGGAAAAGTGTGAGGAGTAAGGAGCAGCAGAGAGGAACTCACCACAACCCTCCACCCCCCATGCACCACTCAGGGAATGGGAGGGTAGGGAGAGGAGGTAGAAGAGTCAGGAGTCAAGGATTGAAGTTGAACCTGGGAAAATGGGGTGGGAGGAAGGTGTTTTAGTTTTTGTCTTTGTTTCTCACCATCCCACTCTCTCTTAATTGACAATTAAATGAAGTTAATGTCCCCCAAGACGAGTCTGTTTTGCTTGTGACAGTAACTGGGAAGCAAACGGCATGTCTTAACCTCGACCTACAAACTTTTCTAGCTTATTCCTTCCCATCACGTTAAGGAAGGGGAGTCCAAGGGCAGCTGGGTGGGCATCTGGCAGCCACACAAGGTCAACCCACAGTTATAGTTTGTGTGCTGACAGGGGCTGTGTTCACTCAAGCCAGGAAATGTAACCTTACAAACAGATCCTTATCAATATGGTATGTGTCTATCTATTCATCTCCAACTAGGCCATTATATTTACTTACGCTTTACCTGCCTACCAAAATTCAGATGCTGAAATAGGCATATTGTTTACTGTAACTTACCATTCGCAGGTTTTGTGTAGTTCTTGTTTCGACAGCTCTTAGTAACTCTCTAAATCTACCAACTCCTCTCGTCAAGTTCCTGTATATAAACATAGAATTTGACAGTATTCCAACTTGGATGTAGTAACACCATAATATATGCATAGTCTCATTGCCTTTCTGTGAGATAGATAGATAGCTATATTCATCTGGGAACCCCACTACTGATTACTATAACAACATTCCTTGCCAGTTTATCGAAAAAGAAACATTTTCATGATTGGTAGGTAGTTCAAGGGAAAACAAGAAAAAAAGTAAGAAGTAGCCACCTCAAAAAGAGAAAAAAAAAAAACAAAACTGAAGTTGGTCTCACTACTACAATAGTTTCTAATTTTCAATGACATTAGATTCCAAAGTATAAACTTCGGAGGAAAAAATCCATTTTAGCTACCTCTTGACACCCTGAAATAGGGAGATAAAAAAGAAGCAAATCTTGTTAACTCCCAGTGAAAGTAATGTAAAATTTTGAGCTCCTTTTCAGAAGGGAAACAGCACAAAGACATTAAGGTCCCCTGTGCGGCCAGATGAGGACTGAGGGATCAGTGTTCTGTTCTTGACTCCAGCTGGCTTTTGGTGTGGCTTCTGCAACTCAAGTTTCATTGTCTATGCTTCTTCTACTTCTGCTGCCTAAACAGCTTTTGCAGAGATTCAAGACCCTCAGAGGCATCATTCATACTAATAATTTTAGCAGACCTGAACTTCCTTATCAAACAATGGATTATTTTGAATGGTCTCCCAGCTTTATCTTTTTCTCATCTCTAGGTCAGTTGTGGGTTTTTTATTGCACATAAAAGCAGTTGAGAATATTTTATTTTATATTAATACCATTTGTCTTTGAACTGGTGAAGGACTGGATTGGCTTTTTGCTGAGTTGAAAAACTGAATTCTGCCACCTCAACACAAAATACAAGACAGCCATTTCAGTATTTGAAGTTTAGTTACAGAACAAAATCATTTCATCAAAAGCATATTTTGTGTTAAATCATTGCTGTTATGTCATATAGTTGCATTATCTTAAAGTGTGATGTTATGCGCAAGCTACATAACATTTACCTAAGACGGGCTCAAAAGAGAAAAGAAATATTACATATTATGTAAGCTTTCTGTAAGTAAATGCTCTACAGCACTGTACTATAAATTTGATGTTGAAATTGCCTTCCTTACTCTGCTGTCTTTATAAATATATTTAAAATACTGATCTTCTGATTTGCAATTCTGTACAAATTCAAAAAAGACAGCATTTTTATCCAAATACTTTCTTTCAATTTAGTTGCAGAATACCTGAAACCAGTGTTGATGCATGAGATCTTGCTACAGAACTGCTGAACTCCTATCCCTTTACCTAGAGACCTATTCATTTATTTTACTCTTCAGATTACATGACAGCACTCGTCTCTGTTCTGTTTTACATAATTATCAGTGCATTTCAGAAACTTTAATCTCCACCACATCTTTCACTTGCAGTGACGTCATCTTTCATTAGCACAAGTTCACCTTCTAAAATACTTTTATATAAAATCTCATTTAGAAAGAACTAGCATTTCCAAAAAACAAAAGCTGTATGAACAGGTTGAAAGTTATGTCAAAGTATGCCACCAGTTGGCCAAAAAGAAATAATCACCAGTCACACATGAAATAGTAACTGTTTGTAAAAGGCCCACATGCTAAAGCAGAGCTTGACCACAGAGTGACCAGCACATACTAAAGAAAACTCATCTTGTGTAAATATCTAGCATGGAAACGACTGTGTGAAAGATGATACTGACTAATGTATTTCACACAGGCAGGCCACAACAGCTAATGTATAATCCACCAACTTCATATACTAATGAAGCACAGAAAGTCAGTAGCCCAGATTTTAAGACATCCCCCAAACTGATCGGAAACCTGATACATTTGGCATCTTTGGAAAGCCAAAATACGTATCATTCACTAATACCAAATATTTAGGAGAGTCAACAGCAGATCACTGGAATCCCAGCTTTAAGTCCTCTGCCTTACATGCATATTTCCCATGAATGGAGTTCTCTTTCAAAGACCTTATTTCAAAGTGACAGATGGGTCCTTAAAACAAGATTTAAAAAAAAACAAAAACAAAACCACCAAAAACTGAAATTTGCAAAATTGTCACAAAAGAGTTATGAGCAAGAACTTGTCAGCTTGAAACTTTATCTTCCCAGTGCGGATGAAACATATACTATGTAGTAGAACTTCAAACCACAATGCCTTTATGAAATTCTAGGATTTGGCATTTTTTTTCATATGAAGTTTACTTCTTTTGATGTGTTACAAGAACAACAAAAAATACTTCATGAAAAATATGCAACTTTCACAAGCCCTAAAAACTTCATGGCAGGTTGTTATTAGTTGCCTATTACATTTTTATAAGCTTCTGCAAGGGACTGAAATATGTGACTGAAGTTCTACTGTATCATGGAAGAAGCAGTAAGACTGTACAAGAAAAAAAAGCAGTTAAAATACAGAATTAGTTTTTGCTTCATAAAGCATTTAACATTGATCCACTGCACAAGTCAACACAAACACAATACAGATTTGTCAAGCATATTCTACGTGAAATATACTAAAAAACAGACTTGAAAACTACAATCTAAAATCAGCCCAAAATTGAGTTAAATGCTTTGAGACAAGAAATGAAGCAAAATATACCATGAATAATATGGTAGGTCTCCACACCACGCTGCTTTTAGCAAAGTACATTTCCTGTATTTGTTAACAGTCTGTAACACTGGGGAGAAGAGTGGCGGCTATTCCGGCACAGATTTTCCCTGCCTAGCCCAGGACACACACAGCTTTTACCTGCTTTTCACTACAATGTGCTGTCATGTTAGCAGTTCCGCCGTGCTGACTGAATGCCAGAGCAAAAGGGCACATTAACTTAGTTCCACAGTGTCTGTAAACGACTTTGAGATCCCTTCCTTTCTCGAGACAAGGAATTTTAGCATGAACATGCACTCAGAGCTGACACGTTTTCAGTCATTTCAGACAAGACAAAGACAGCCCACAGATGGACACTGCGAGTAACACACGTGGGTTTACATGACTGCCTCCCCTCAGAATTGCATCTTCCTCCGTTTTAAAGACATTTAGAATGTTTGCTGTTTTAAATCTTCTTTGACTCTTTCCGTAGCAATTTGCCAGTCAGGCTGAGAACCAAGATGTATTGGAAGTCTAGGCAGATCAACTTTTATGCTCCTTTGAAAATTTCAAACAGTATTTATGTTTAGAATAATAAAAATATTTTAACTGCACCCATGCAAAGGTGCTCACTCCTAAACAGGGACAGAAATTAGTAACTGTAGATATGATACAAGCCAAGTGCAGGAAGAAAATTAAGGAGCATCAAGGATAAACTGCCAACACAGGATCAGAAGACCTATATATAGGCATGAAGGCCAGCAGTAGCAAACTTTAGGCACAAACATATTTGTCACCATCACCACCAAGAAGTCTATTGGTTTTAAAAAGCATGTTTGGCATCAGACATTGGCATTGGTGGTCCAGAAAATTGGTGGTTTGGCATTAGTGGTCCAGAAAAACCTCACACCCCAGAAAGGACTTCTTATTTTTGTAAACACATCCCCATAAAGTAGAAAAGAATGAAAGAAATTGCTCAACAAGAAGAAATATAGATTTGAGCGATTTTAGGACAAAAAAAATCAAATGCTATTCCTTATAACAAAGGTAGTGAGATCTAATCACAACATACTCAAAACAGGCTACAAAAGAAAGGTCGTAAATTTAACCTCAGAAAGGTTGTTAAGTTTAATTTACTCTGTACTTACAGTGTACTTTGGTAGTATCTCCTCCATTAATGTGAGAAGGGCTTTGTTTGTCAGGCATTTTCCTCATGCTTATCAATCAAAAAGCCCAAATATTTAGTCTACCCTTGCCTTTTAAAGATTAAACATGTAATTAGAATAAATGTTGGTAAGTGAGCTTAGACCAACCCTCACCTGCTCTGCCATTTGCTGGCTAAATTGTTAGTACTTCTCCCATTTAAGAGAGAAAAGTGTATCTAGAGCCAGGCAGCCACATCAGTGAATAGGCTAAGCTATTTATATTACCTTATTACCTCATTGCTGAGGCTTAGTATATCACATTTTTAAAATATTCATCCTTTAAAAAGAGAGAAACCAAGAACATGGAGATCTACAGGGCTTGATCGAAGTGGTGAAATGGAAACTGCATTTTGGAATTGAGCTCACGTTCCAAATGCACCTTCTCTTTTGTTCTCTCTGTCTTCCACTCTATATTTATATACAGAAAAAGAAATGCAATGCTTGTAAACTCATTGATACACTGAAAGATTTAAAGTTGGGGTATTTCTTCCAAGGATTCAAACAGGAAATAAAGAAAGGAATAACTTTAAAGGTAAGGAGTAAGAGCAGGCAAAACTCCTTGTTCGCATGCTAATCAGAACAGAGGCATTTCAGTAACTTCAGCATGACTGACATGTTTACGAAAAAATAACAATGATTTAAATCCATAAACTCTAGCTAATTATTTTCAGCCAATTAAGAGTAATTTACATGGTATTAAGAGGAGAAATGATTTCACATTGAAACAAGTTACTGTATAAGCAAAAAGCAAAAAATGTGACAAATCAAGAGATTAATTCTGTAGCAACAGAGCATCCTAATACCAAGGTCTGTCATTTACTCTCTGCTTTATACAGCCTCAAAAGATGAGCTAGAAGAAAAATTAAAAAGGACTGACACTCTATGGCTCTCAGCAAAACCTTTATTAAAGGCTGACCAAATGGACAAGACTAAGTACTGTGCACAACAGATGATGCTTCAGATGGTTGTGACTAATGTCTGTGTCTGTTTTCCCTCAGCTTTAAGAGGGTGGAGGGGAAGCATAATTTAATCCACAACTAGAAAAACATCCTGGTAAATGTTTAGATATCATCTCCCAGAGGCAATACAGTTGCAACTTCAGACAGTTCTGTTTTCCCTTTCTTTGTTTCATATTTACAGTTTTAATATTCCCACAATACCATGTAATTTCCACTAAAAATTAATTATCACTGGACATTACTTTTTGAATAAAATGTAGAAAACCCCTAATTACCTGTCAGAATCTAAACTACTCTTCTTTTCTTTTTTAAAAAAAGATTACTTTAAAAAAAAAAATCATTGTGTCGCACTTCTCATTTTATTGTTAACTCCTGCAGAAAGAAAAATCCCAGGTATCTCAAATTCACTACAGAAGATCACATTTGCTCGATGCTTGAAAGTTCTCAGATGATGTTTGGGCTTATAAATGAAACATCTTCAGTGTGCCATTAGAGCTACACAAGCCTAAGTATTTGAAACAATCCAGCAGCAGTCCAATCAAGCAGCAATTATTGCATTCATGCATTCAAAATGAAAACACACACTGCCTAGACTGCAGTTTCACTGGTAGTTAGTCTACTTAATGGTTCACTGCCTCAAGAGGAAGATGTCATCCTCCCCATTCTCATCTCTTAGTGTTCCCTTTTTCCATCATTCTTCCTTCTTGACACCTTCCTACTCTCCCTTGCATGGTCCTATCTGTTTTCTGACAGCCACACCAGCCATTATCACACCTTGCAGTGAATCAGTTCTTCTCTCTAGTATGACAGAAGGCTATGATTTCTTTGCTCTTTGGTTTCTGCTGGTTTGGAGAATGAAAAAAGACTCCACAGAAGAACCAAACGAGCACCTGAACCAGCAAAAGGCAAACAAGAAAAATGTATTCCAGGAGTGTAGGTATGGGGAAGATGAGAGCAGGTAACTCCACTTTACAATGTCTGGACACTAACCACTTTGTTTTCTGCTTCTCTTGACACCAGCACACGAAGCTGCTTTGAAAACTGCAATGGAAGTAATTTTGTTTGCTTTCCAATACAGCATGATATCTCATAGATAAGGAATGTGATACTTCACGGGATTTCAACATTTTTGAATTTCATCTTATTTTCTATTCTTTACTTAATCACCAACTTGTTTTGAGACTGATGTAGAATATGCAACAAGATCTCAAGAGATTCAGAGAGTGATGGGTAGCTAGCACTGTATTCTAATACAGTAGAGAGCTGACCATACAGTGTCTTAACGTCCATTTATGTCAAGCATTTACATAAATCCTTCTCTCCTGGATTTCTTCACTATAAAATCTCTGGCTGTGAGAACTGTATAGGAGTACATGGATTTTTGGATTGCCTTCTATCCAGTGTTCCTCACTTACTATCATGACAGCTATATTACTATGCTATTTCTATTATATGTGAAAAAAGAAAATTATATAAAAGAAATTCTACATAGACAAGTCTTAAACTCTAAGGAGGGCTTTTTGTTGTGCTTTTCAAACATTTTGTAAGTCAATACAAATCAATTATATCAATTATATGCAGAAAAATTAGTTGATTTTTTGAATTTTTTTCCACCGGGGTTAATTTTCTATTGAGAAAAAGTCAATCTATGACAAACAACTTCCTGGAGGAGACTGGGAAGGTCTTCCTGCAGTGCAGGTTAATGGCACCATGAGGAGTAAAGATCTGCTCTGGGTTCCCCAGCCTTTGATTCAGCATGTGAACTATATGGAGACTAGACCAAATTGCAGCCTTGATCCTGGACTCTTGACAGAGCAATATCTTTGGAGGGGGTTGTGAAATAAAGGAAAAGCCATGCAAAATATCTCTGAAAGCCAGGTATGTCTGGTTTTCATATGACAGACATCTGATTTTAAAACTCAGAGTGCAATTTTGCTTTAGGAGCATATACTTCCAGTATATTTGTGAATATTACTACCTCAAAAATAAAAACCATAAACAAGACAAACTTAAAATCTCATAACGTGAATACAAAACAAATACTGGGATAGAAGAATCACTGGGTACATAAAAGGCTGTCCTTTCTTCCTCAGGGACATTGTACTTGAAAATAGCTATGTTAAATGCTAATGTCAAAGTTCCTGTGCTCAAGGTTTTCTGGGAAAAACATCACAACTTTGAGCTCCTTCAATATGAAATTACAAAGCAACTACTACACAAGTTATATAATCAGCCCCAAAGACAAGTAAATTTCATATATTTCAAAATGTTTTTTTAAAAAACACAGAAACCCTACTTGAAGTTTTAGAACAGCTTCCAGAACTTCGTTTCTCACTTCCAAGCTGAAATGTTCCTCATCTCTCAAGTGAAAAATGAGTATGTAGTTTGATTCTTTAATAAAATCATGTACACTTCAGAAGTAACCATTAATTTCAGTTTTGTGTTCTAGCAGAGCACTAAAATAACACTCTTTTGCTTCAGAATAATTCCAGTTCTTTTTTTTTTTAACTAATTGCATTTCCATGTATTTTCAAAATACCACCACTTAGCAGTAAGGCTAAGTTAAGTTTTGAACACTTCCTAGTTTTTTATACAAGATAATGCATACCTAAAAGATAATCATTTAGTCATCTACAAAAACTTGACAACTTGACTACTTGACTTAAAAGAAAATCTCTGTACGGTTAGCAAACAAAGGGGAAATTTGAAGCGGTTCAACCAGCTTTCTGGGCAGGCAGCAATTCTCCCTATGTTACTGCTGAATATCCAGATACTGCTGAATATCCAGATAGTAATGGTAGTTATTTCGTTTTCTTTTCTGGTTTGTAACTGACATACCCACACATCATTCCATGTCTAGTGAATGTAACTAAAAGGGTTGATTAGCCAACTGACTGCTAGATATGCAACAAAAACCAAAACCCACTCCATAACAAAAGGATTTCAGACAACTTAAATTCTCCAGCAGATTTTGAGAGATTTATTAGTGCTCACTGGAGTGGAACCAAAGTCCAAAAAAACCAGCAAAAGATCCATAAACATCTGCTCAGATCCTTAATCATGCTCCAATGCATGAAGTACCAGCCACTCTGCTGGTAACTGGGTAACATTTGAACTGACACACCAATGCCAGGTTGTGGTTTGGTGACAGGAGCTTTTACTTCAGACTCAGCTCCTCTGTCAGGTTCCCTTCACAAGCACACACAAATCAGAGATTCCAATGCATTGCAATATGAACAGCAGCTCAGTCTGTCCATAGAAACAGACTGGCGACTGGCACAGTTTCCTTCTTCTCCCTCAACATTCATAAGCAGTCAAAATTCTAATGATTCCCTGTCTCCTCCTGCCCTTTTAACATCTCCAGCTTCAATTGCAAAAATCAGTTTAATTAAAAGTTTTCATTTCTAAACTACCTATACTAAAGATGTCTACATTTCCTCTCCTTGAAAATGTTTATATAATCTTTACAATTTTAGACTAAATTCAAAATTGAAGTACATTGCAAAGCTTAATGGGAAGATTTTGAATCCACTTTCTACAAACCTAACATCAGGAGGGATGACATATTTAAAAAACAAAACAAAGCATCCCTAAAATAGATGTGTTAAAAAGCAGGCTATAAATTTTGTCCCTATCAGCAAAAATACACTTAAAGTTCTCTTCAATTCTGGTAAACCCAAGTTTAAAACTAAAAAAAGTAAAAAAGGGATCTCTAAAAGCAACATAATTAGCAGCCTGGAACAATGACCATATTAGGAAATATTGAAAGAATTGTGATTAGCTCTGAATTAAAGAAGGAAACTAAAGGATATAATGGCAGCAATATGTAAAATAATGACTGTCACAGAGGTATTTTTCATAACACAATGCTCCCTCTCATACCACAAAAAAAGTACCACTGACCAACGAAACTGGAAGAAGAATTAAAAATTTTATATATAATGTGTACTTAGCTCATAAACTGCAAGGGATCACTGTACAAAAGACAGTAAAAAAGACTCTCTGCTTATGTAGGACCTAACAAGATCAGCAGCTTCACTGTGAAAGATTAAAATGCACACCACCTTCACAACCACCTTTCGAAGTTCACAACAGACCAACTGATTATGGTCTAGGAAAAACACTCCTATGGGTTGGATGTTCCTTAGCAACCCACTGCATGACTTTTTTTGTGCAGTTAATTTTTGTTTTCCTCATTAATAGCAATGTGCTATGTCTGCTACCGATTGCTTTTACGCACAACATGTCAGATTAAATGCACCATTTCCATTCCTGGCCTTCCATCAAAATTCTGCAAACTGTGGAAGTTTTAGCTTATTCTTAACCATGATTGCCAGAGGGATTTTTTCAATACATGTATTTTATTTATTTTTTGCGCAGGCATGAAAACAGAGATCTTATTTTTAGCTCTGGTAAATGAAAAAAATTAGCTTTCAGAACATTCCATTCCTCCTGCAATTAAATTACGAAAACAGAACTGAAGTGTAACTCTCAGATCATGTGTTATTGCAGCACTACTTCATTCCCATGCTGAAAGCCCAGAACAGTTTGAAAACTTTGGATAGCCTTTATTCAACCCTATCATCAGTATATTAAAATCTCGAACTCTTTACAGACACTGCTTGATTTCCTTCATCTCTGGTTTATGTATTTCAAAGAATAAAAAACATTTTTGGTGCAAAACAGTACTATCAAGAGTTCCAATGTTTCAATCACACCACATTTTCCTAATGGAATGAGAAGCCCCACAAACAAATTTTTAAACTATGTGATTTCAACAAATGTCAGAAATGTACTTAAAAAACATTTGTGCCAAGTTTTGAAGCTATTAAAAATGGAGAGTTGTACTCTATTTCTCATTTTGTGTGGTAACTGCATTTATTTTTAGGCTTTTAAGGAAAGCCTTATTTAAAATAAATTATAAAGGAACTCCCATGCAGACTCTAAAGGGATCTATAAAGCAGATACAATGGAGATTGTATACTCATATACATACTGTTCATCTTCATGTACATTTATCCTGCAGCATAATGTTAAAATAAGTCATAACTGAAGAGATTTGGAAAAAAATTACAAAATCAAAATTATAAAAATCAAGAGTTTCAATATGTTGTCCATCACTTTCTAACAGTGTTCAATAATAAATTTCAAATAGTTAAAGATAAGGTATTTTAAGTTCTTACATTTAGTAAGTTAGAGTATAAAATGCTTTCTGCTTAATACGTTTTGATTAAATAATATTACAATATATAAATAAATACAGTATGGGCAGCCTTACTATTTCAATCAAAATTTTACTACTTTATTAATAAGAGACTTCATGATTACAGAATCCACAATTGCTACAAACAATGATGTCCAGTTAAATCACAAATAGAAAACCTTAAAAAAAAAAAGCAAACACAATAAAAGAAGAATCAAATCTTACCCATTCTTGAAATATAAAACATGTGCTCTTTGCAGTCCTGTTTCCATGAAAAAACCAAGCTCTTGTTCATGTGCAGTGGGCCCTGGCTTAGGGCTTCTGTTTTGTATATTGGCATTAATTACCTAATAGAACAAAAGATAAAGGGAAAAAATGTATTCAGGAAAAAAAAAAATTAAGCTTTGTGTACTTTTACACGGAAGCCAATACTTAATGTTGGAGAAATCTTTGCCATCTGTAGGTGGTGGCTACTGGACTATTTCTATCATTACGTCCATTGCCACCCTTTTCACTCCTGGATATACCCTTAAAGGCAATTTCTTCACCAAACAGAAAAACTGCTAAGAAAAATTTTATTACAGGTTTTCAGAAATTTTTGTGAAGAATGGTATACAAAAGAGAAGAATAGAAAAAAGCATATTTGCAATATTATTCACTTAGCAGGAGGTGATGGTATCAAAAATCTAAAACTCCTGTTAAGTTGAAAAAGGCTGCTGCAGAGAGCAGTGAGACTGAAAGCTGTCTCCAGAGTGATTTCCAAAAAACAATTTAGAAATAACTGGATTACACCAGCATTAAGAATGCTGTCAAAATGGAGCACTATTAGCTTTCATAGCCTTCATATTCACTGTAGAGTCTACCAGCTACTAAAAGAAAATAACAAAACAAAAAACCTCAGAAAATAAAAACCTTTATCTATTTTTAAAAAAAGTGGGAATTATTTTCTCCTCATCACATTGAAGTTGTCTTTTCCATTTCTTTTGTTTGCATGACCCTAACTGTGTCCTATAACCTCTTAAAAGACAGCTGTCAAGTGACAGGCCTGAGGCTTATAAGCAATAGGTCTGAAAAAGAGGGTCAGATGCATATTGCCAGCCCAATGCATTCTAACAGCATTCACAAGGCAAAGAACAGAGCCCCAAGTGTGTTGCTTTTATTCAAACGTATCTATCTCTAAGCCTAAATAAAAAGCAGTAGTGTGTAACTACTAGAAATAAAGGGAACCACAAATTCTCTTTTCTCTAAAAAACCACTTAAAATATCACCAAATGAAGAGTCTAAGCTTAACTTTCCGTTATACATAATCTATACCTTATAAGACAGGCGAGGGGTGCAGTAACTAGTCTAAAATTCTGCAGAACTGTCCAGAAGTTATACATTAAGAAGTTCAGATATAACAGCTTTCATTAATGAAAACCAAGTCTCCTACATATCCAGTACCTCGGGTTTTGAAAGTAACTGTAGTGCCATAAATACATACAGTAAGAAATATATTACTGAGATAAACTGACAAATGTGCTATCAAATCCAAGAACACTGTCCTGACTCAATTTATAGAAGTATTAAGATTTATCTGAAGTTCATCTACATTTTAAAATCCTATGTTTATCTGGGTATCATATCATGGTTTTTCCATTGCCCTGGGATTGTGCCTTAGGTGAAGCAAACATATTTTCAGTTACTGTTCTGGACACCACACTGATATGTCATTGTACCTGCTGACAGGTACAATGTTAGGTCTCAATTTTACCTTCAAGTAGTTTATAAACGAGAATTTAGGTGCAATTATGTTACTGGCTTCAAATAAGCATCAACAAGATTAAATTTCAATCTTCACAGCTTCATTTTGAATTAAATTCTTCTTAAGAATAACCTGAAAAGCTAGTAAGTATATAAATGCAACACACATATTCCAACACGTGTGTTTGAAAGACACCATAATCACATGTGCATGAATGAACTACCACAGGGTAACAAGAGGCCTCAGATCAGCATCTTGAATATACACAGTAACTCAGAGCTCTGTCCCTTCTTAGACTACTTTGCCATTGTCTTCCAAAAGGTCAGAATGAGAGAACAGTCAGGACAGCTACCAGACAGCCATTAAGGCACACTGATTTATTGTCCAGTTGTAGGTTTGCACTGAAGTCCTACAAAAAGAAAAATCAGACATGTTTTTGCTGGTAACACCACATCAACGAAAGATGAGCCACACAATTCTTCAATTAAGGAAACCACCCCAGCTTACCCTTTCTATCTCCTGAAGGTACAGGAGAGCAATATCTCCAGCCTTCTCATAGCATGTAACAATTTCTTGCTCACGGTCCACATGGAGATTGCTAGCTGAGGAAGAAATTGGCAACTTCTCAAGACAGAGACCTGAGAGGCAAAAAAAAAATTCAAATGAAGCATTAAAAGCTAATGTCATATAATATTATACGTAAGACATAGTCCAAGTTAAGCCTCTTTAGCCAGGAGAAGAAACAAAGGAAACAAAGGTCCCCTGATACAGACACTCATAATTATATAAATAACATTTAATAACAATTAATAGTTATAAATCAAGAAGCAGCAATTTTTTAAAACAATTTTTATTTAAAAGACATTATGACAATCAACCACAAAAGTAACCAGTGTCTTTCTATTCCATCTATTCCAATATTACAACACTCGATATGCCTTCATTTTTCCGGAATGATTATAGAAACCAATGCACAGTGAATAAAATCACTCAAAATAATATTAACTTAGTTACTGTGCAAGGCAAAAACATCTATAAAAACAAATACTTTTTAAGAAACCAAGGTGTTAGGAAGTGTAATTTTTGTACTTAAATTTAGAAGAGGTAGCTCACTCTCATCAAGGCCATGTATGTCTTTTCTGCTCAGGCCTTATCCAACAAACACATCATGCGGTGCTTTGAAGAAAAAAAATAATCTTTCCTTGTCTCAAATAAAAACCCTACAACTCTTACTAATTAATAATATATCCTACATGAGTCACTTCTGCTACAGTTATTTTCAAGATAATTAAAGAGCTGGAAAGGACCTAGAGAATATTAATCCATTTATCTGATTGAAGAATCATCCAACCCCTGACACTTGCTGAACCTGTTCTTAAAACCTGCTGACAATAGGGATGCCTTGACCTTCATATGCAAATTATTACAAAGCTCAACTATTCTCACAATTAGTATTTTTTCCTAATGTCTAGATCTCCATCTCTAGACTATTATTTCGATTCATCCTCAAAGAGATTATTCTGTTCTTTACAAAACATTTTTTCAATATTCATCTAGAGAGAGAGAGACATGCTTGTAACAAAGAATGTCAATTCTCACTAATTTCTTTTTTCATGCTTCCTTGACAGCTAATCATTTTTATCTCCTCTCGACACTTTTCAACTGGTTACCTCTATCTTGACTCACTATGCCAAACTGGATACACAGCTCCACTTGAGGCCTCAATAGCACTGAGCAGGGAAGATTAAAGATTTCCTGGTTTTTATACAGGATACTTTAAAAAAACACTTCAGTGTTTTCCCTTACATGTAAGTAAAAATTCTCTTCTGTTTATGATCTGCAACAGATCAACAGATCATATTCTGCAAGGCAACTACCGCATTTTATATTCATTTGAATAATGAATTGCATTTGAACTAGCACTTTCCACATAATAAGAGATGTATTTCAGATCACTCTTTTAGCTTGTCAGCAGTAAATGCTGATCATAAAGTGCCTTCAACTGCTCACACATGAATATAATCCACAATTTAAATGACTGTATTCTCAATTCATCATTGGAAGTTTTGAGAATCCATTGCTGAAGAAACTAAAAACAACAACAAAACACGTGGTTAAATATTGGGCAGAAGTCCGTAGAATACCAGGCAGTCCAAATTCAATTTGGAGAAAAGTTTATCATAGGATTTCTGTCTATCAATACAAGATGGGGACAGTATGTTTCACTGCAATTACAAAAGAAAAACCTAGCTTCAGAAGATAGGTAATTTGGAGGTTTTTTTATTGGTAAACTCAAAACTATGAAATATCTGTTGCCTCCAGATTATTTTAGAACATCTATTAAGTTTCAATACTAGTCTATAAAAGTATATCTCATTTGTATAAAAAACCAGATTTCTGGCTTGTATCAGAGTTTGTTGGCCACCTTAACTCTCCAATTCACCCTTTTACCAGTACAAACAACATATAACCTACAGCTCTATTTGCTAGCTATACATCCAGTTAAGACACCATTCTGACTCTCTGCTAAAGAAAAAATAACAGCCAGTATACTTATCAAAAACCTACATATCCCTAAAGCGCGGCAAGTACACAAGTAGTCTGTCTCTTAAAAACCTGCAAAGCCTGAGTTTTACAACAGGCACTGGATTGTTCTCAGATCATAGTTTTCACCTAACATACTTCTAAAAATTTAACATATTTGCAAATAGGCTAGAGTGGGTAACACTAATCTGCCTTTTTTTCCCCAATTTTTCAATCAATTCACAAATATCTGAGAGGTTATTTTACTAACAGTAAGTCAGAGCTCCCAAAACAACAAGATTACACTACAGAAAAAAGTCACTTATCCTGCTACTACAGTGGTCTTGAACAGACACACTGATAATAAGATCGAAATATTAATACTGGATAGAAAGTTTGCAGCGTCCTACAAAAATACCTTCAATCTCAGAGCTGACCATAGCATACAATAAATGAGCTGCAGTAAAACGTCAAATGACTGAAAAGCACCAGATAGTTGGTACAGATCACTCCTCCTCACTCCTTCTTTCCCATGACACTAAGAGCAAATGTCCCACAGGTATCACCCCCTACATGAATCATATAACTCAACTGACTATTGTTGATTTGATTCAGATTTATTCTTTTTATTTTTATACTTTATGGACACAGCTATAATCTTTTAAAATCTGAAAAACTCACTATAAGGACATTCTCTCATTTTAGCTGAGAATTTTCTTTAAGATATGAAAACACCTCAGTGCTCTGCCAGAAATTCAAGTAATGCAGCAGGGAAGTACTAAATTCTAAATGTTCTTTGATGAAGTGCAGAATACCATTTCTTAGAGAAACCCTATCATATAATCACTATTCACTATATTTTTCTGATATGTTTATTACAAACCAGGAAAGTATGTATATTTTAAGCATGCAATGCTTTGGAGCAGGAATTTTATTTGACGAACTATCCTGAAAACATATTAACTAGATGAAAAATCCTGTAACAGGTTAAAATTTGAGTCACTCCAGACTACTCATTTAATTTTTTTTCCTAAATACAGATGAAATTGAACAAATAATGTACTAAAGTGCATAAAACTACTATCTAATTTTAAACAGATATACACAGCAACACAGGAATAACAACCATCTAATAATGCCCACTTCTTCATAAGAATACTGAGAGATGATGAAACTTAATTAAAATAGGGATCATTATATTAGGCCTCCCCAAAAAAAGAAAAAGCATATGGTAATATAATAGAACTAAGAAACACATGAACTTAAAAAAAAACATATATATCTCCCTAAATTACTTGCTGAAGACTTCTCATAGAATCAGACAAGTCAGTTCTCAAATTTGTGTTTCTTCCCCCACCTGTCAGGCAGGAATCTCTGCTACTCTCGCCCTAAAAGGGCAGACATTTCTTTAACTGTTTACAAATTGCTTTCAGATATTCAGAAAACAAGTACACATTACTGCTACAAAATATTATTGCATTTGTTGTAAAGGTCATAGCTATTGATTCATTTAATTTTTATTCATTATTTTGTTTTATTCAGCATTCAAAAATATAGTGACAATTGGTATCACAAGATGACTTGGATATCCATGACTTAAGTTTAAGCTCTTTCAGTTAAAACCACCTTCAAATAAAAGCTTCCAACAAACTGGGTCAGTTTTAATTTGGGAGGACACTTATACATATCTAGTCCTGATATCAAGGAAGATGACTCCTGAGGGAAAAGAAAGTGAGAAGCAGTGAAATGAATACAAGTCCTTACTATTTAAGCTTACGTGTTTTGCAAGGTAACTCTAAAACTGCTTGTCAAAAGAGCAGAAGAACAACAAACAGCATTTGGACAAGAAAAGAATATTCCTGATATTCAAACTATATGATAACTTTCAAAGGTTTTCTTCAAATTTTCAAAAACCTTATAAATTACCCATATTATGTAAAATATTGAGAAAGCAAACACTAGACATTTTTATCTCTTATTCCAAGTGGCATTCTTCTGTCTATAGTCTCCAATCAGTGGCCAAGCTTATGCCAAGTAAACTATTTCATTTTTCACAAATACAAGACCAGGCTGGCTCTACCACCACATATGCACAAACTGACCACTACCCAAAAAAATAGATGCCTCAGTAACAACAGGTTACTGTTGTTAACTAACTATACTTGAGAAGTCCCAAACAAGTAGCTAATCAACCATTTTTATGTTAAAAACCAAACCAACAAACAGAAACCCAGTCTTCTGTAGAAAGTTCTGGAGGAAAACCTATTAACACTCCCATTTTACCATACAGAGTAAACTAAAAATTTGTCTAAGATCAAAAGGGAATCCACAGCAGAGTTCAGATCTTTATTAAGTACCCTTACCATACAGATCATTACTGAGATCATTTAAAAAACACAACAAACCCATAAGGCTAAGGCCTATCATATTTATAGCATTGTATATCTGAGGATTATCCATGATGCCAGCCAGTACCTTGCCTGTATAAATTTTAGAGACCACAAGTAATGATGGACTTCATGTTTTATCTACTGTTTCCAGTAGGCATGTCCAAAGACAGATGAAAAACAGTGAACTATGTTTTATACTTAAGTCCATAAACATGTTTTTTCAAGAGAGAGAGTGTTGCATCAATAGATATGGGTTTCTGGGTTTGCTTCCCCTTTTCCTTACCCAGACATGTAAAATTCCAGTGTATTGGAGTACACAGCAAGCACTCAGTTTTCCCCATATGATATGCAAAGCAACACTGTTAAGAGTTCCAAAAGCTGTAACACAAAACCCCTTTCATCTCCTTTTAAAGAAACTTCATGTTTAGCCTATTTATTTAGAACAAACAATTATATAGACTATGGCAAACACTTATTAGTAGTTTCAAAAGAGAAACTGGAACAATCTGAGCTATTGCTGTCAAGGAACTCCCACAGTTTATTTCTGAACTTAGAACAAACACCGCTAATTTCACTGCAGGGACGGACTTATTTCTAGAAGTCTTCAATTCAATCAAAGATTGTGACTTGCTTGCAGAGAATTTTTTAAGAAAGCAAAGCATCTTCTTTTTCCTCTTCAATTCCCTACTGGTATTTGCAAAGTAATTATTATAAAGGAAAAGAGACAAAGAATAGATGATAGGCAAATATGCTACCTCTAACTTTCACAGTTACTGCACATGCACTGTCTGAGTAGGAATTTGCCTATTGCTACAGACCATCCAAGTTGAAAAACAAACAATTAATTTCTCTGATTTTTCAAGTACCTTCAGTTGCCCATCCCCTTATGCCAAGACTTGGGGGTGGGGGAAGCCTCCAAAAAGTGTCAGAATGCAGGATCTCCATGGCTAGTTCCATACACGTTTTCCAGAAAAGGCATCAGAAAAAAGGTCAATATCCCCTTCTCCAGCATATCTGAGTTTAAGGGAAGTTCCTCTGGCTAGCCACTCTTTTAAACACAGACCACTTACAGAGAATTAAATTCCATTCTAGATGAAACCCAGAGCAACATAAGCAAAACTTCCCAGACCTGACCACAGCTTTTTGTCACACAAATTCATAGAGGAATGTCATTACATTAGCACAACTCTTCTAATGCCATAGTCATGCTAGGGCTTCTAAGTGTCTTGAAGTTTCTCAAAGAGAAAATATAAAAGCCCAGAAATACTCATCTCCTTTTCTGAATTGAATACCTACTTATTACTCCAAGCAGTCAATAAGACCATAACAATATTCTGGGATTTCTTTTAATATCATCTGAAACTATTCTGAAACAACTGGTCACTCTTTTCTTCTAAATGTAATGAATTCCAATCTTTGTATTTTCTTAAGAGTACAAAACAGACTGTTACAATATCTTGCAAACAGAAGAGATCAGTATTTTTCACACACACATTTGTTTCCTTAATGGAATCATAGAATCAGCTGGGTTGGAAAGGACCTCTGAGATCATCAAGTCCAACTCTTTGACAGACCAGCATCTTGTAGAGGGGCTGAAAAAGTTCAAACAAAAGATAAAAGCTTATACAAGGACTGATAATTGCTGCAGATCCTGAAGTGAGTGAATATCTTTCTGCTGAAACCCCCCTTTTCCCCAAAGTAGAATTGCTGCACACCAGTACATCAAGGAAGTCAAGGAAGCTGTTCGCTCAGGAGAAAGGGGATAATTTAACTATGGATTTTACAGTTTTGCTGTAAATTTTCAGGATTGTTCCTACAAGCACGTCTGAGGAAAAAGACCAGGCTCCATGTGATACCCGTTCTTCCTGTGTCATGAGAAAAAAAGGCCACAAACACTAATTTTTAATTTGTGCCCAACATTTTTTTTCCTCTCCTGACTCTGCCAAAGGGAGGATTCTGAAGAAATTCTAAAGATTTGGAAGAAACTATGACTAAGACACCACCAAACTGCTCAAAACCTAAAGAACTCTAATTTAATAAGAAGCATATTATTTTAATTCAGTGTTTGTATTTCAAAAAAAGCAGCACTAAGGAAAGTGGGACAAATGCCTGGGTTCCCCCCAGTCCCTGCTCCAGCAGAGCAGAAGTCATAAACACAGGCTGGGGAAAGACAAGATTTAATGGAGAAAGTTTGAAGAATCCATGGCAGAGGGTTCCCAGCTGTGGTCTGGAAACTGCCTGCTGACAGCCTGCAACACTTGCACAGCAAGACAGGAGGAGGGAACCCAAGCTGAGTTCTTGACCCATTCCCTAATGAGGCTAGAGATCCCCAGCATAATTACTAAACCAGCTTTCATTTAGCATTCTTCCATGAAGAGCCTGGTGTCTGCTGACACAGGCTGGCAATTCACAAGATCCCATTACAATCGTATATGATTAAAGTTAAGTGCAGCATCTTTTCCTAACTTCAGAGTAGCAATTCACATGCACCTGACACCTTCACTGAACCTAATGAGTATTTCCATGTTTCTGTAAACAGAACTAATTAATAGCCAATCATTTAACTTGGTAAATGCAACATTAAATTTGAATATGGGTCAGCAGCAGTAAAGATAGTCTCACCTTTCTCAACATACATCATCTAAATGTAAACACAGTTATTCAAACAGGCAACATGAAATTTAAAATAGCCTGCAGCAATAAGGCCACAATTCTGTAATAAAACAGTCTAACTTACAGACAACACAGAATTTGTTACTGTAATACAACACAGCCATCTTGACAGATACCTGGAGATACCTATACACCGTACTAATTATAAACACATTCTCTTTACTAAAATCAAGTTTACAAAGTTGCAGACTTT
>JAWWES010000168.1:46720309-46745890 GCA_035583135.1 Lophotriccus pileatus
CTGGAGATACCTATACACCGTACTAATTATAAACACATTCTCTTTACTAAAATCAAGTTTACAAAGTTGCAGACTTTAAGAAATGTCAGACTTTTAAATTGCTATGTTCCTCTACAAGCATTTTTACAAAGAGTCACCAATTTGTAATGCCAAGTATTATAAATTCATTTTTTCAATTATGTCTTTTGACTTACACAGCAGTATCAGAGTTATGTTACCTAAAATTTCAATTGTATTTCCTATTTAAATATAAACTTGCTATTTAAGAGTTCCTGACAAACTGCACCTCCCCAAATTAACACCTCAATATCCCACTGTGCATGCATCTCATCTCTGCTTCCATAAGCAAACAAAATTGCTTAGAAACATAGGAGACACTGCCATGTACAGTATTTGAAAAATGCCTATGTGTGCTTTCCAGTATATTACCTCATTCATATAGTGCTGAAAACTTGCAGAAACTTAATTGTCCTGTTCCCGGAGGCCACATCCCTGGGGGAATGTTAACTTCAGCCATCATTAAAATGGATTCTAAATATATGTTTCCGTATGGCAACATCGTATAGAGAATTTTTTTCTGATTGGTCTTGTAAGAAAAGGAAGTAGGAAAAGTTGGAGCTACTTCCACAAGCTTAAAGTGAAAAAAAAAAAATTAGACAAATGCACTCTTTCATTACTTCTTTATGGATTTGTAACTTGTCTTATTTCAAATCTTCATGATCTTCCTCAGTCTCAGAATTGAGCATTGCCAATTAAGCTGATCTAGTGAAGAAAATAAACAAATAGATCCTAAAGAGACAAAATTAACCTTTTGAGCAAGGGAACCTTCTCCATCTATCCTCCTACGTAGATACTCAAGTATATAATACAGCCAGAAATGTGCAAAATCCACATTTTACTTTGAGCCAAGGCTTGCCACCACAATCTCAAGACTGTTCTTTCTTTCTCCTCCCCATGCTCAGCCTCATTTCTTAGCTTTGCTCGAACTGCATAACACAGCTCTAATAACCAGCACTGAGGTCCAAGTTATTTTTGTAGCAGAAGAAAAAAATCTGGGTTTTTTATTGTACTGCTCCTTAAAACTTCATACTAAAAGGTACGATGTGCTCCTGTGACTAACAGGCAACAGCTTCAGGGAGCCAGCTCCAGCAATGTTCATACACCTGCCCTCAGGCTAACACTTCAGAACAACAGAGTCATGCAATCCTGCCCATTTCCTCAGCAATGTCATCCTTCTATGCCTATTTTTCTCTCCCTCATCACACACTCTTGAAATAAGCTGGCACCTCCAACCATAGGCATTTTGCTACAGCAAATTGTTTTATCAGATGCTTCTCCTTTGATTTTGTGTCAAATGAATTTACAAGCAGATAGGGGAAAAGCTAACCAATAGATTCAAATAAACATTCTCATGTTTTTGCAAATACTAAGTGGACTTACTGATTTGAAAAGCTCCATCTTTTCAATTTTTGTTTTGTATTATATTTTTTAAATGTTCCCCTGAATGTCTCCAAGTAAGGCTTTGAATCTTTGAAAATTATGTATTTAATATAAAACCTATGATTTTATTAGTACTCTAACCCACACAACACCTTCTACATACCCATACAGAGCCATTACTCAGAAGCACAGCATCAAAATTAGCTCTTTTCTTAAAGAAATCACCAGGTCTAATCAGAACTGTATTTCATGGGCGCACACACACACACACACACACACACACACACATATATAAAAACGTCAGTATGAGGTTCAAAAAAGTATGTTAGTCCATGAAGTTAACTACATAAAAGAAAATTATTCTCTCCTACAACTCCGTTTTTAACCTGTGAACTTGAGGAAATGGTGAAGAAAGGCAGGAAAATATCAGAATTGCACTACATTCAGTGCACTGTGAGGCAGTTACCTCCTTGCAATTTTTACGTGAGGGATATCTAAACAGTGCTGTCCTGACCTATTCTAACCAAGTTGCTGAGGCTTTGCATCGTGCATTCACATGGCCAGTCTACTCCCTGCTGTTTTAATGGACACAGCAGCAGATAACTTTTCATCAGACCATCTTACATCTTCTTCTAATTCAGGGTAAAGCACAACACATCACTACTTTGCAGCGGTTTTTGTTGCCAGAAGCCAGGAAAAAACTAAACCAAACAACCTGTCTATGAGCTCTTCAGTCTGATAAAATACAGCCATGCCCTTATCACCACACCAACAATATTGGATATTCTCTCTAGGAGAAGCGACAGACAGGAACCACTTTCCAACACTGCTTGGGCACTGAGACCCTCTGACTCCCTGCACATCACAGGCTGGCAAAGAGCCATGTGTAAAGGAAATAGAAAATATTTCAAAGGTAATTTGATAAGTTTTTCTTAAAATGTTGAAATTCTACAATGTTACATTTTGACAAATCTATTGAGAAACTTTCTTTGCAAGATTTGAAGCAGCATTTCTCTCCCTACACATTTCCAAGAAAATAATAATTACCTTTCTTGGGTTTGAGAGTCTTTGAATCCTTAGCTCGACTTACTATCATTCCATATTATGCCTCTTCTCACATACAGTCTTATAACTATGCATCTGTAACGGAAGCTATAAGCAGCACAGCAAATTAAAAGCATTCTTTTAAAGACATATATGCATTTAACTCATTTATGTAATAAAAAATTTGAGGACTTCCTTTGTGAGCGTGCCACAGGCAGTAGATAGTTTTAGTTCTCTGGTTTTACAGTTACTCCAAGTTGAAGACTTCAGGGGTAATGACACTAAATTTCCTGGACTATTGTAACAGAGACTTTTGTAAAGCAGACTATTGTAATTTAATGAACATTTTGCAGTGAAGTACACAAACAACCCTGATGGGTAATGCATTCACACACACTCAACTCTGGAGAGTCTGAAGAGGCAGAATCTCCCTCTTTGGATTTTTCTCACAACTTACTTTCTAACAATATAAATACATACAAACATATATTTATGTATCTGCACATAGACATATATAAACACACACACCTCCTCAAGAGTTGAGCATATCTTTAGGGATCTCTCTTTCCCATCTGTGTTCCAATTCCACCCTTTCTCCCTATCATTGTCACTAGTGCTGTTCCTCTTCCCCTTCTTTCTAGCCATAAGTAGATAAAACTCCAGCAAAATTTAGCTTGAACCCATTTTGCCCTTCACTGCATCCATACATATATGCTGAATCTTCCTGTGCTGTGAACAACAGAAAGAACCCTGAAGAGTTTTATCTTTATATTATCCAGTTATCCTTGAACTTACAAGAAGAAATACAAATCCCAGCGAAGAACAGAATCCCTGTAAGAATAACTTGTATTTTGTTGAGTAATAGCTACAAACCTCAATCACTTCTGAAGAGACTCCAAATTCAGACTGTAAAGTTTATAGTCCAGTCTTACAAGGAGAAAGAAGAAAATCCAGCCAGAAGGGGGAAGAGAGTGAGAAATAAATGTACACTACTGGGTAGGAGCATATGTTATTTAGTTGTTAAGTACTCTAAACCTGTCTAGACTTTGAATACAAAATTTAAGACTGCTCTGTGATTATCACCTCATCCTAGAACACAAAAAGAACTATATTCTTGCAATCTTCTACCACGGGAATAAGGGAAATTAAAATTTATGAATCTTCTGAGGGAGTTGGAGTTGCTCAGCCAGGAAAATGGAAGGCTCCAGGGAGCCTTTGAGCACCTTCCAGTACCTAAACCGGCCTACAAGAAAGGTGGAGAGGGACATGGGGGAATGTCTTTAAACTGAAAGGAGGCGGGTTTCCATTAGATATCAGGAAGAAATTCTCTACTGGGAGGGGAGTGAGACACTGGAAGAGTTGTGGATGCCCCATCCCTGAAGTGTCCAAGGCCAGGTTGGATGGGGCTCTGAACAATCTGGTCTGGTGAAAGGTGCCCCTACCCACGGTAGGGGGTTTGGAACTAGATAATCTTTAACGTCCCTTTCAACCCTAATCATCTTACAATTTCATTTAAACTGCAAACTAAAAAAGATGTTTCTGAACAAAGCAGTAACAAAACCCCAACAGTTTGCTTGGTTTGCTCAGGTAAACTGGTATAGAGTCACCCAGTAGAAGTGACCAAACTAGCAAAATCCAATCAAGATATATTAGGCTTCATATGACAGATTTCAATGTTTTAAGAATAAAATTTGAAATCAGAAGAAAAAACCATACATCTGGACAGCAAATATGCTGGTTTTCTTCTCCGTTTTTTTTCCTTTAAATCTGAACCTACAAAACATTCCAGAATGGAAAAAAAAGTATTTTTCTATTTTTGCATAATTATATTTAAATTAAGTAAAATTATTAATATTAATCTTTTCTGCAAAATTTATGCTACTATATTTCAACCATTTTGTATCCTTATGAGGTCAAATAAAACGTAGAGTTGAACTCTGGGAAAAGATTCAGTTGAATTACTGGGATTCCTTTACTTAAAGTTGATCAAGTCCAAGACTGCATTTTGCTGGAAAGAACATGACAAATTCAACAGACATCCTCACAGACTTAAAAAACAATACAAAACAAACAAACCCCAAACAAACAAACAAACAAAAACAGCCAAACCCCACAAAGTGAGTGGAAGTGTACCCAAACCAGACATTGCTCTAAAGCCCACACAGATGTTATGTGAGAAAACTGGGCAGACTTACATCATATAGAACTCCCCATATTCCCTTCCCACTTTGATCTAAATAGTGACCAGACTTACGAAGCATCTTTCTGTCAGTTCCCTTATTTCCTTGACATCTCTATAGAGCATGATTCATGCTTGTCTAACGTTTACTAGAGGACTGTGTTGGTGGAAATCAGTCACTCTCTTCCAAGACTAACATTAGAAACAATCCTTGATCAGTTGTCAGTTAATGCTATTGGAGTCTCTCACAAATTGTTTGCTGCCTCTGACACTCCTCTTGCCGTAACAAAAAGTACATGTGCAACCAAATCCAAGCTTAAACACAGCAGACCAAAGCAAACATTTAGCTCAGTAAATTCTAATAAACCTCTGGCATATGAACTGACACTTTCCTCAACACGCTGACCCAGCTTGAAGCCTATTACAGTTTTCTAAACTGAAGTGGCACTGCCACCTTAAGACACAAGGCCAGCATTACAATCATACCAGACCAGTAAAAAGGAAAATATTTTTAATTAACTTCACCTCTGTTTTTAAAAAACTATATCCTTGTAAGAAAATTTCAGAAATAAAACTTCCAAGTCGTGCATTACTACTTTTCTCAATTAAGTGGTAATTTAGTTATGCAACATAGTTTAGGCTGAGCATTTTAACATTCAGTAAAAGGCATAACAGTGAACTAAGGTTCTCCATTCTGCCCACAGCAACCACAAAACTGCACTCCTTTTTGTAACTAACTCTTAACTTTCAGCAACAACTATAATGCTTTTAGCATTTAGTCACAGTTACTGTAACATTTATATATGGAAGGACTTTTAAATACACACACTCAAAAAACTTGATCAGGTGACAGCACAGTTAGAATATTAATTCAGTTACGTGTCCTGTCAACCTAGCAAAAACTCTGAATAATTTAAAGGACCCAAGCCATCCTCTTATTTCATCTACAAATGTGGTATTCTACCACCATGTTGATGATATTCACGCTACAAAAATTCTTCAACTTCGGACACAATATAAATTAACTTTTAAAACACATTATGATACTGGAAAGAGCAATCTTACCTTTTGTAGAATACGCTTCAGCAATCATCCGTAGCCTGTACGGTGGCACTGCCGTGAGCTGCAAGTCATCAATGCCAACTCTGGCATATGTGTTCAGAGCTTCTTTGTAATCACCTTCCACATAGTTTAATTTGGCCATAATTAGGTTAGCTTCTTGTAGGAATTCTGGCTAGAAAGAAGAGAAATAAGGAAGGGTTTTTCCTGGTAAAACACACCTATTTCCTTCCAATAATTATTAGGTGTGTATTCTGTATATATTCATGTAGAAACCCTCAGGATATTTCTTCTAACAGAGTAACAAACCAACAAAATTCTGTCTCCTTTAATATTTGAGAAGCTCGAAGTAAGGGGGAATCCACAAAAAACTATTTAAAGGCAGCCTATCATTACAACCCCTCCAATGATTTTTTTTCTAACACCACAAGCACAGTTGAAAATAACATGGCATCAAAACTTAATATATGTTCCACAGTCTACATACTTAATTCATACAATTTTAAAGTATCAGGGCAGAATAAATGTCTTGAAAAAAGGATTAATGGACAAATAAAGAAAGAAAAGAAGAGAAATTAATACTCCCAGAAACCACAGGAACCAAAATGTTATAGATGACTGTAAAACAAGCTGCTTTTAATATCTCAAAAGATGGACATTGAGTACAGAAGAGATAAGCTGATGTATCAGCTACAACAACAGTTAAGTAAAAGAAGGGCCAGAAGAGCATCAAAAGCTTCTGACAGAAAATGCTCTCAGATATTAACCTCAATTTCTGCACCTCCAAATATAATTTCAACTTTTCTAATTCTTGCTCAGGCCGACTTACATACCTTCAGATTTCCCCTATCAAGAGCTGCCGTGAGATGTTTCCTGACCTCAGTCAGCTTTGGCTGAGGGCCCCGTGGACTACTACTGTGTTTAAGAGTATTTTCCTTCAAAAATTGTTCTAGTTTGGACTCTCCAAGGAGAAGCTCTGCCATGTCATCTGTAAATAAAAGCAAAAACAGGAAGTATTAGAAATCATTTTATTTCATTACCATTTCAGTGGAGACAGCCACTGCCTGAATTTTAAATAGAAACTAACCAAAACAAACACAGCATGGAGAACTCAGATTTAACACAAGTCATGTAGTCCTTTTACTTTTCAATTTATCTTTTCCCAGCCTGATTCATTCTAGAATCAAGTCCAATATGTTTTAAGATATAAAGAATTAGAACACTAACCTGAAGTCAGTATTCTCACCTTCCTCCTTAAAAAGCAGCATT
Organism: Lophotriccus pileatus; assembly: GCA_035583135.1. Lineage (NCBI taxonomy): Eukaryota > Metazoa > Chordata > Aves > Passeriformes > Tyrannidae > Lophotriccus > Lophotriccus pileatus. The sequence continues at coordinate 46,727,301 of JAWWES010000168.1, forward strand.
TGATTCCAAAGCTTTATGTAGCTTTCTGAACATGACAAGATATACTTCTGATACTCGCTTTACCAAAAACTGGTTTCAAATATGAATACTGATATTGGATTAATGTATGTGCTTGAAGTTACATGTCCCTCATGATGTCTTGGATCGCCATCAATATTTTGTCTGTAGATTTCCCTCAGACCTTGTTAAGGTTCCAGCCATCCCAAGTCTTCAATATGAAAGTCCATTTCTCATCACTCTCCCAGTTTCTTACGGCTTACCTATGAAACTGGTCATCCTCTACTCTACCCAGGGCCACTAAACTTATTTTACTGAAATGTATTAGTTCTTCCTCTAATGCAAAGAGTGCTGTAAAAATCATCACATCTCTATCTTGGACTTGAAGAGACCCGGTCATGCCTTACAAACAACGTCTGAATAACCCAACTATGTAATATCAATAAATAAAATAGATTTTTAGAAAGGGGAAAGACAAAAAGTTAACAGTCAAACATAGTTGTCAAATCCATCAATCTTAAATTTGTAGTGTCAGTTCCATTCCCAAAGTCTACCAAAACAAGACCACTAAAGCTTCTCCTGATACTTCAGGCACACTCATCTCCAGATCAAACAAACATCTGAAGTGTCACTTTCTGCACGTATCTTCTCTTAAGAGCACCTTTATGCCTCTTCACAGGAGTTTGATTTTTCCTAAACTGAGCACCTTCTGCTCAATTTATCCTCAAAACTCTAGATACAGATTTGATACACGCTAGCCAAACATGCTGGTTCCTTGAAACACAAGGAAGGGAAAAAAAACCCCAGGTTTGGTTTTTTTGTCTCCCTGATGTACCACTGTTTTAGAGACATTTGAAAAAACAATGACAATCACGTCTTCCAAATACATATTAAAGGCATACAATTCCCAGTTTAAAAAAAAAAATACTACTACCACTCAATAATACAGCTACAGTATAATAATGAAACCTTATTACTATTTGCCAACCAAAAAAAATCACTTTTATTTACCTAGTCAATGCCCATATGGCAAATGGCACAGTTTGACACGCATCAGAAAGTCCATCATACAATTTGCACATTCCTTAAAAATGAAGTTGATCAGTTTACAAAGTTTGACTGAAATGCTTTCATCTTAAACCTCTGATGTACAGTTTAACAAAACAAGTAAGAGAACAAACTTAAGATCTGAAAACACAAAGGCTCAAAGTTTGTACACTACAGTATTTTAGATACAGCCTAGGGTATACTGCATGGAAGGCTGGCTAATTCCCTGGCACTCTGGAAATGTAACATTTCTGAACAGAACTAGAATGAGAAGGTTTTACAGTAAGTAAGAAATATTTTGGTCAGGCACAAGAAACCCCATTGTTAGCTGCAGCAGGAAACAAGTGAGTCTATCAGGGCTGAGCACATTTATAACTTAATATGTCTTGCAGAGTCTTTCCTGTGTTTAGAAAGCAAGGATAAATTCCTTTCTACAAAGAGAATTTCACACACACATTATGTCAAAGTACAGCAAAAAGCACGGAAAGGGGCAGTAGATGCTCTCAGCATAAGCACCTGGAGGGACCAACATCAGGCTTTGAAATCCCTTGTCCACAGCCTCCACTGCTCAATAACCTTGTAACAACAGCAGCCACCTGGTCCAACAGTCATGGTCAGCTGCACCCCCCAGGAAAGGGCCCAAACCAGAAATCCCACACTGCCTCCCACCCCAGCCACAGGTCTGGATTCTCGAAGGCTCAGACCCTGTCTGATGATTGGGCTGAGGTTGGCCAAAGGCAAACAAGTACACTTTGCCCCCTGGAGAACACTCCCTTCCGTTGCATCCAGCTCATCATCCTGGACCACATCACTCATCCGTAAACTACATAAATGCCATTTTTAATTTCATAGGCTCTCAAAGCTCCTCTCATTTGAAATTTATTTTAATATATTACATCTAAAATTTTAAATCCTCTGATGAAATAAACTTAGAGAAGGACCCAGTTTGTTCCCATACATTCACAATGTTATCAGTATAATTCCATGAATTTTTGAAGCAGTTTACACTAACTAGTTTTGCTACTCTTTCATTGAAGTCTGTTCAGCAAAACTGAAAAACAAAGGATATTTCAATGTACTAAGTGAAGAAAAAGAAATAAAAAACATACTTCAACACTAGGGAAAGTACAGGATCATACACAGTTTCAAGCATTTCCACAGATTACAAAACCCCTCCAGACAACCTTGTACAACACTTGACTGTTCTCACTGAGGAAATCTTTTCCTTGTTATCCACTAACCTTTCCCTTGCTGCAGTTTTTCTCCATAGCTTCCAACACCTTCCATGTACATTCCTGAGAAGAGAGCACCTTTGTACATGGGGCAGGGTGGGTGGTAGCAGTAGGATTCTCTCCTAGGTTTCCTTTTCTAAGATTTAAGAGATGCAGCTTTCTTAACTGCTTCTCTTACATCACTCACATTTGCCACCTTAGCAACTCGGGACCCCTCCATAAGACTAACTCTGCTATAACAATATCCAACCTAGACCCAACCCTAGATACAACATTCCAGATGAAGTCTCATAAGTGACAAACAGTACTAGAATAATAATTTCTCTCAAAATGCTGAGCACAGCATTTGGTTGGTCTTCACTGCTGCAAAGGTTTGCTGACAATCACACTCCTTTTCTCATCCAACAGGACCTTCAGATCCTTTCCTGCATCAATACCTGAGAGGTTCCACTTCTAATACATCACAGATGGGATTTTTTTTTTTAACCCATGATCAAACCTCTGAGCCCAGCCAGTTTCCAACCTACATTGATACATACACTAAAAAGCACAAATGGTACAGACAATTGTTACTTGCTCTGATAAAGTAAATTTTCCAAGAAAAGTAATACGTTAAAATGAATTTTTTTCATTTTTAAAGATACTCGGCATCCAGCAGTCTATTTCCTGCACATTCTCTCTTTTCCTTCAAACGGAAATCTTAGTATAATTGATAAAAATCAACAGCTTGTGCAGCTTCAGTTTCAAGCTATAAACTAAACAAGAAATTAAACTGACCAAACCTAAACATGATATTTCAGCCCAAATCTCCTCTGTCACAGACTTACTCCAAATCCCACATTTCATTACTATAGCCACAGTATCATTATAAACTCATAGTAAAGTCACATATTATGACCAAAATTACCCTTCTCAAAGATAGCTTTAACACCACACTCCATAGGACTGCACTGTCTGCAACTATTCCATCTCTCTGGAAATCAAAGAGTGTGTGCTGCATGCACAGAAAAGACAGCTGGTTTTGTACACCAATGCAAGGCACGTTAGTTTGGTGCAGTTTAACATGTGCTGTCTGAAAGGCTCTCAGAGATCAGAGGCCCACTCCAAATTTACAAAACTGTACTTCAGTTCACTGTATGCAATTATTTGCCTTGCAAAGAATAAGTCATTGACGGGTCCTTTCAGGAAACGTATTTTACCAAAAATATTCAAAAGACTCCAGTGTGTGTGATCTGAGTACACAATTTTTGTGTAAGGCAGTTAGAAATTAGGAGTGGACTTTGAAAATAATACTTGAGGTCAGCATAGTAATGTCCCACACAGGAAAATAATGAAGATTAATTTTTCTAACTGTATTTTTAAAGCTAAGTGGTAACTTAAAACAGGGTGAAAATATGTCAAACTGGTTACTCTAAGTTTTAAGGGATATGCAAGTTGATACTTCCTCTCTGATGTGTACTCATCAGAACCAAAGTATTTCATTTAACGAGTAACGTTCCTCTTTCCATTTATTCAGTTTAATGTTCTGCTGAGAAAGCTCCGTTTCCAAAGAAGGTTAAGGAAACATGAATGTCAAACACAGCCAGGAAGCCAAATGACACTCCAAGACAAGTGCTTTGGTTGGAGAGCTGAAATATCATCAAGGCTGTTTGCAATGAAAAGAGTGAAGTCTATCAGTGACATTCTTCAACACTTCAAACAGCAGAACTTCAAAAGTGCCAAAGAAGAAAGTGTCACATGCTCCTTTCCCTCTCATACGCATTCCTTCAAGTAAGTCTCAAAAATTCTTCTGGTCCACACTCCTGTAACAAGCACTCCTTTAGTTAAATACAATAGATCTTCTTCATGGAAAGACAGGCAAGAACAGCTATGCTGTGGACCAGCTGCCAGACGTTTTGTTTACACAAATTGCAAAACTGTCAAGGAAACATGCATACAACAAGTATACAACTACTTCTGGATTCTTACACCAGATTAGCTGAAGAACAGGTCAGACACTAAAGAAAATAAACCTTGCACTGCTAGGTGTGAAAATGCATGCCCTGAGGAACAAGGACTCGTAAAACAAAGTGCTGAAATCATTCCTATTACTAAAGGGGAAAATAATCACTTTGCCTATAACCAAACAACAGCATTGGTACATACAAGAGCAAAGTGCAGCCATTCCAGCTGCACCACGGAAAGAGGAAGACCAGCTTTATAAGACCAATTCTCACCCATTTGTGGAGAAGAACAAGACAGGGATTAGCACAGATATGGTACTCTGCATCAAGTAGGTAAGATTATTCCTCTGTTGTACACAGATTTTTTTCACACTGGGGAAAGTAAGAGGAGAGAAACATGAAGGCATCTCTTGAAAATTTAATTTATCCTCTCTCTCTCTTCCCTCTCTCACCCTCCCTCCTTCACCCTAAGATAAGTTTCTCCCTCTGACAACTACTTGAAAAATGATGATGTTGTCTCTGAAGACAGGACACAAGAACAAAGCGTTAAGGGCAAGCTGGCACATACTCTGGAACTACCAAGACATCTTAAGATGAGAATCAAAGTAGTCTACAGCATCCAGATATTTTGTTCCCATCACTGATGAAAGTTAGAGAAGCTAAGGATCCAGAGACAGTCACAGTGCAGCAACATGTAGTGCGCATACTTTCCTTCAGAGTAAAGGTGGGAAAGAAAAAAAGTAGCTGCAACTTACAGATCCAGTTAAGCATCAAAACAAAAGCTGTTCTTCTAGGTCATCCACCCACAGTAAAACTCATACTTTCCCTATACCACTGCTGCAGATCATGAGACACAGCACCACAAGAGTGACTCTCAGACTGGCTTTGATCGCAGAAGTGCTGCACTCCCACAGCTGCTGGTGACTAACACCTGAAGACAACAGGTCACAGACTGCAAACCATAAAAGCCACTGCAAAGCAGAATTTTCTTATTTACTGAGTCACTCATCTGCTAAGTCAGTCAGGGCCAGACATCAGCAACAAACTTTTAAATCAAATTATTACTGAGTGAGAACTTTATTAACAAAGCATTGGCTTGAGGTGTGTCAACCATTCTGTGCCAGGAGGAACAAGACTCAATTGTGCTTATAATAAAATGCTTATTACATGGACATTTCTGAAGGAAACCATTTATGAAACTATAGGTCTGGCAGAGACTTTCATCAGTTACAGCTATCCCTTAAGACATCCTGAAATAATGTAAGTATTGTTTGAGAAGAAATTGGTTTTCTTTTTCTTTCAGTACAGTATGAGTGAACTAGATTACATTCTTCTATGAGACACTTTATAGAGACAGAATTAAACCGCGTAAAGTTGATATCTTGAAGTCTGGTGTTCTTTCAGCCAGTCTAAATAGATGCTTCAGAAGGCCAGCAAACCTGTTTGAAAATGGTTTCGGTACCATGAAAACCAGTAGCCCACTTTTAGAAAATGGAGGCACTATATGGAGGCACTATTATGGATCACTATAAAACTCTTGATTAAAGGAAAGACTCCTTCTTATTCATATTTCTCTGCTGAAGAGTTCATCAACAGCAATTACTTGATAAAATTAGGGGGCTGATGACTTTTATCATAATTGCATTGCAGAACCATTTCCTAACTGGAGAAGAACAGCCTCGCTTGCCCACATCACAGTATCACTGAAAGAATCCACCACACTAACAGGATGTCCTCTGCCTATAATCCAAGGTAACTCTGAGCACCTTGGAACTGCAAGACAAACTGAAGGATGCTTTAGGTGAAATGCCCACCTCTCTTAGCACTGAAAGAAAAAGCAAAAAACCCAGACATTTCTACACATGCAAACTGCTTTCTTTCATCTTAGAGGAAGCTTAGACACACTCATACAAAATGTCTTGAGAAGAACCTTGTGCAGACATGACTATCCCTCTCTGAAATATCAGTCAATACTAAACATCTTCAAAATGAGAATACAGGCTGGCATAAACACAGGGTAGGAAAACAAACCACACATGATGACGTGTCTTCGTAAAACAGACTCTAAAAATATAATGAAAGCTGCTTTGCTACATTATTTGCAACATCTGCTTTTTGAAGCAAATTCTTTACCATACTATCAGAATCTGAAGCAGTTGCTCACAGAAAAACAAAATTAAATTAATCTTCATTTATCCTTGGTCAAGAATGATGAAGAATACTTATTACTATTAGCTTAAAACTATGATCCATCTTGAAACATCCAGTGAATCACATCCTAAAATGCAAAATAGTCTGCTTTCTGTTGAATGCTACCACAACCTCCAGGCACTTGTTGAAGAACCCGGGGGTTGTTAGCAGGCTAGGTGAGAGGAATATCTAGCCCTAAATTCCTTTCTAAAAGTAAATAAAAAAAACCTAGCTAAATACAGTTAGGAGCTCTGTCTCTTGCCTTCAAAGTCCCTTCCCAAGAGGTGGCTTTAAAAGTTTCTTCAATTCCACAGTACACCAGCATATGTTCCTAGTGAATGATGATGTGGTCTCAACAGAAATAATGAACCTGCTTGCTACCTGTTCTTCTGTAGGGCACCAAATAACTGCTCTGCTAAAGTATTACTTTTCCTGTGGGAGCTCAACAGTCTCAGATAAAAACAAAGCAAAATACTGAAGTTTGTCTAGATCATGACTGCCATCCACGTGGTTTCTCAAGTGTTCCTCATATTAATGCAGAAAAAGTAATTTTTTAAAGGGTCTGATAATTATTATTTTCACTGTATTTTTCCATCGCAAGGAAATACTTGAAAGGTACAATGCAAACACACCTCTTGGACAACATAGCTGCTATCCCTGCTATGGCAACAACTATCAAAAACCGTGCTCTGGTATCAAGTCTCTATGCACCAGAGGTTTCTCTGCAATGAAATATCCATGACATGCTGCTGTGGTGCACTGGCAAGAATACACATGATTTCCTGCTAACCACAACAGTTACAATGGAGCCTTCCTCCACAGCTCAACATCTAGAGCAACAAAGTATATCCAGAAAACCACTGTTTCTTCCTTACATGCCAAATGGCATAGATTTAAAAAATATATTTTTAGTATTTAATTTTGCTTTCTTCTGAATTACACAGCTGCAAGAAAAAAGTGCAGAATTAGGATAAAATCTCCCACTACAATGATTTAAGCAAAGAGGCTCAAAACCTCAGACTCAAGCCACGAGGATCTGAACTTGAATAGGAGGCATTTAGGAATAGGAAATACAGAACAAACTAGCTACAGAATCTGTAAACAAACTTTAATCTTTCCTTGTAAACAAGCAGATTAATCTAGAAGCATATAATATGTTGTATTGCTTCATCCACCCTCCACCAAAATCTTCAGTAATTTAGGTAACATATTTCAGGCTTTAAAAAGCACAATTCTCCAAATGCCTTGAAGTCTAAAGATTATGGTTATCATTAGTTTCAAATGAAGATGCTGCATGAGGTGAGATGGATTAGACGAAGCATGGAGTTGTAAGAACAGAAGACACTGCTGCTTCACCTACTCTGTACTGGATTAGAGAAAGAAAAAGAAATAAGAAAGTCAAGTCTTAACTCAGGACTAAAATTAATTTTAAAAAATATCAAAGAATAAGGGTGGGAAAGAGCCAAGGATAAAAAGGACAAGTACGAGATTTCCAGGATCCCAGTGGGACTGTATGTTGATGTGCAGAATTCCAGCAAGTTGAGACTTGCCTTGTAATCCATCTTCTGATGCTTCAAACCTTCCCAGAGGGAAACTAATTTGGGAGTGAGAGAAGAAACTATTCCTTCTCAATCTGTAAAACTCTTACTCGCTCTGAAGGTAAAACTGAAGGCTCAGAGTACTGAAGGGCTGCATGTTCCAGTAACTGAAGATGATTCTTTTCTCAGAGTTCCTATAACATGTTGGAATATCATTATGCCTAAATATAAAAAGCCAAACTAAGGAATTTTATCCAGGAATGCGATGCAGTAAGAAGGACCCCAAAGGGGTCAATTGCTACATACAGTACCTAGACAAAAATTTCAGCGTGAACAGCTGGAAACAAGAAAAACCTTACAGCATCACACAGAACATTTATTAAGAAGGCCATTTTGAAATAGAGCTTTCTTCCAGAGGAGGATCTGGAAATCTTGGATTCAGAAATGATTTCATATTCAACTGGCAAAAGAAGCATGAAACACACATCTTTTAACCCAGGAATAAGTTGACCATACACTTAAAGCAAAGACATTTGCTTTGATCACAGTGCATGTAACAGTGAGTAAGAGCATTGGCTTAAAGAGGAATATTAGCAGAAATCTCCAAGTATTCATTCAACTCAGTGCTCAGCACTTACTAACTGACTGAACTTACTTAAACTAAAATGAATGCTAAAACTAATCTTAGATTTCTACAAGGTTTACATTAAAGACAAGAAAAAAATATACGGATAGACAGGTGTCACTTATGATTCTATCACTAACTACTTAGTAGCAAGAATTCCCAGCATCACAGGATGACTGAAGTTGGAAGGGCTCTCTGGAGAACATCTAGTCCGACGCCCCTGCTCCAAGCAAGCAAGATCAACTAGAGCAGGCTGCCCAGGATCTCGCCCAGCCAGGTCTCTGGGGACAGTAGAAGAGTATCTAGAGAACATGTGCAGACCAACAGGCACTACTGGTAGAAAGGCTGCAGACTGACGCAGATGATACACATGTAGAACCAGACGCGGAAAATACAGAGTCAGCTGTTCAAAGAAACTGAACTCCATATCCCAACACCTTTAATTATACACAATCCTTCGCTCCTTTGCCTCTTCAGTACACAGAGGGCATGATGCCTTCCTACTGTGCAGCTATGCACTATCTACACAATTTTCCTGCTTGACAGCACAAAACTTGCATTAAAGAAAAATATTATAGGCTTTCCAAACTGTTCATGCATAGGCAAATTTACTTTCAAAGTACCTCTACTACTGAAATGTATTTTATGACAGCACATATTAAGAAGAACAGAAAACTGCAGAAACTTTTGAATTATACTACTTTAATGTTGGGTTTTTTTAACATTCAGGCTCCCAAATTTTGTGAAATATTAAGACCATCAGAACAGCAAATAACCAAGCCAGGACAGTCACAATGTATCATATAGAATAGTGAATGAAACCTGGCCCATTCAGTCAAATGCAATGCAAACCCAAGAAATAAGGATGCATGTCATACCCAACACTGGAAGCATAAAGTGTGGGAAAAAGGATCATCATGGCCTTCAGGTGTATAACTGGAAACAATTCTAGAAACCACACTGAGGAAGAATGATCAAAATTTAGCTTCTTCTCATTTATGTTTGTTTAGGACATAAAGATCAAAGAGTGCCTTGGAGAACAGGAAAAGTACATGCTGTGATAGCAAGAAATTCTTTCCAATCTTGATTGTTGCTATAATTTATTTCTCAAAGGACAAACCAGTTTTCCTTTTACTACTAACAACAACAAAATACTAGAGACCATTTAGATGGAAGGCAAAAAAACAAGCCATGCCACAGGGATGGTGACTCTTGTCCATTCTGTACCAAACAGCTACATTACAGCACAGTGCAAATTTCACAGAATCACAGAATATGCTGAGTTGGAAGGGAACCACAAGGATCAGAGTCCAACTCTTAGTCCTGCAGAGCACCATCCCCAAGAGTCACCATGTGCCTGAGAGTATCAACCAAATGCTTCTTGAACTCTCAGGATTGGTGCTGTGACCACGTCCCTGGGGAGCCATTTGAAAAATGATGACAATGGAATCCAACTGTGGTTTTCCCAAAAAGGTAAAGAAAATTATTGACAAAAAAGAAAATCACTGATTAATTGCCAGGTCAGGAGAAGGATATTTTTCATCTATGGGATGACTCAAAGCTCAGATGAAAACACACAGATGAGCCTTTGTTCCCCAGAGATCTTGCAGTTCGCTACCATTTCCAATCTCTTCCTCTTCCCTCTCCAGGTTCACCTGGGAAAACTCAAGTATATTCTTGAAAGGCAGTACCCTACATCTGTCAGTCTCAGAGATGATTGTCTCAGGTACCCAACCACCAGTGTTAGACAGAAAGCACCTTTTGGCAACTTTGTTGATTGGTATTTTGGGGAGGTTTTGGTTGTTTTTTTTCGTGGGGATGGGTTGTTTTTGGTTTTGTTTTTAATTCTGCCAGGTGTTCTAAAAGCAAAAAGTGCCCAACTTCTGCCTTTCCTTAAACCCAGCTCTAAAGCAATCCCATTAGAGCCTTGACTAATACACAGCATTTTCTTTCCATTAAAGTAAAACAACTGTAATTAAATGGTAAAAAGAAAAACAGGAGTGTGGCTGGAAGCTGAGCCCAGGAAAATCTGAATTTGAGATAAGGCACACTTAAAAGGAACAACTTGTTCACATAATTAAATGCAGAAAAATATGGGAAGGCCTAGAAGCTGTTGGAACCGGGAACCATATCTTGGTTGTCTTTGCACAGTTACGGAGATAAACCAAGTTATTGGGCTCAGGTGAGCTGCATTCAAGATTCATCTAGAGACAAAAGGGATTTCCCACCCACTTTTTGTTAAAGAAGCACAGTTTACAACCCCAGACAATATGAGATTACAGTACAGGACTTCTGTTTATGCATACATATTTTGATTCCTCTCAAACTGTGTATACATGAACAGAAATCCTTTATCATCAGTGGGGTGGGACATGCAACACTTCCTGAAGCAACAGAGCAACTGATAACATCGCTGATTAGAGCAGCTACTAAAAACCGCCACTATGCATTCTGCCACACATTTGCTGACACCAGAGAAATATCTAAATTCAGCACTCTCTCTCCACAGCCTGGAGCAGAGATCAAATGCTCTCCAATTATTAAAGGTCTTGCTACCCACAACATTGCACTATTAGCCAGATATCCTCACTACTTCCAATTTATCTCAGCATTCTGCCACTTCACTTTTCAAAAAGCTATTGTCTTCAGTTACTCTTTATCAGGATCACAAACTAAACAGTGTTCAGTGCAAGGAAAACTGAGCAGAATTTAACCTCAAATTCTAATTTTTTTTTTTATTATTATTTTATTATTTACAGGACAGATTCAAGGGAAGGAGAAATGGCTTACATTTGGTATGGTTAAGAAGGTTCTGCCCCCTTCTTTATTGCTATGGAAATCAAAATCAAACAAAAGTGATATCAACAATCCTGAGTTTATGCCAATGAAATTATTTCCCTATAGAGAAGTTAATACTAACCTTTAACCCTTGAGAATAGGTTAAAGAAACCTAAAGGAGCTACAATATAAACATATACCAGTATTTATTCACTGATAAATCTGGCTGCCATTTCTTCTTTTAAACTTTTAAATATGGCAAAAATCCAATCAACCCAACATTAACATGAGACATTCAATTTCTAAAATAATTCCATTCATAATATATGTAAGTATTCTTATAAATATAAGCAGTTATATCCTCCAAATATGAAAAGTAGTCAGTTCACTCTACTCAGATGAACTACATGCTTCCTCACAGCAGGAGAATAAGGTTCCCCTTGCCTGTGCCCTTCAGTGGCTGCTGCCACTTCATTTGCCACCAGCTGTTAAACTATTCAGACCCCTGTGGGAGGCAAATCAGCTCGGCAAGCCAGCAGACACTAACCCCAAAACAAGAAGCACAGAGTTTTCTGCTGGCTGGCCCAGCACATTAACTCCCACCTCTGGTGTTCATCAACACAAGGGAGAGGCCAGGAACACTTAACCAGGAGAAACTGCACAGAGAAGCAGCAGCTTGAGCAAAGGCAGGGAGAAAGAACCTCCTCCACGCAACAAGAACAGGGTGTTAGACCAGCTTGGTTACTTGTGAAATCATACTGACTACGCTTGCATTTTCTATTCCAGATGACAAGTCAGTTGGAATACAAGCAGCAGATCTACATCATCACTTATACTGTTATAACACCTCTGGCTATCTGAAGAAACAAAGCTGTCAGTCAAAAATAAAACAACACATCTTAGTACTGTCACAGTCTTTGGTCTTCATTCAGAAAAATGTGCGGCCTTAGTAAACCTGTTCTGTAAATACGAATGCAATAGGAGGCAAACAAAAAAGATAAATTAAGAGGGTGCTTCATTTCCACTTTAGTGGACATGCAAAAAAGCATGTCACATGGTCTGCAAAGATCTCTTAGGAAAGCTTTGCATATATAAGTTGCACTAAGAACTGTATGTATAAAAAAAAAAAAAAATTTGGTAAGTACCTTCTAAGTAGGGCATGAGTCCTAAGAGGTTTAGAAATCCCTTGTTTACTCTGAGGATAAGCTTTAACCATACATCTGAGGTCTTGTATTTCACAAGACAGTGAAACGGATGAAAACTGATGTTTCTATTTTTATGTTCTACTTATATCAAGATAAGGAAGCAGCACAGAAGGTGACAAAACTAGATATGTAAAATAATTCATAATCCTTTGGGTTTGCTACTCCTTTCTGTTCCTTTATTCTGCCAGGCTAATTGTGAGGAACAGTATAATAGGAAACTGTAGAAACAAGGTGTTGAGAGGAACAGCAGTCAGAGAAGAGATCACGCAGAAAACAAACCAAAGGAAAACGGGATAGCAAAACTTCACTTGGTAAGAAAGCAGTGTGTTACAATGTTATTGTATTTCCATCAGTAAACTTGACTCCTGTAGGTAATGTTCTATTTTCATGGCAATGTCACAATGCTCTTGGTAGTGTACAGATCCATGAACTTCCTGGGCATACATTCCCTCCCCGCAGTAATGCAGTATTTCACACGGGCTAAGGTTTCTACAGAACTACATCATTCTACCTCATTTGAACTATAAAAATTCGCCTCCTCGGTGCTTTTCCAGACAGAGCCATACATCTCACTGAACTTGAACAAGGTCACGTTCTGACTGCAGCAACAATGAATGGCCGGAAACACCCATGGAAATTCATGGATCCTTTATTTTATCCATTCAGCTTGCTACTGAACCAACCTCTGACTTCCTCACTGTGTTCCCAAAGGAAGGAAAGAAAACGTGAGAGCATTGATGTCCTGAAAATGCCCTGTGCAGATACAACCTTCCTACTGAGGTCCATTGTAGCTGCTTCCTTTGAGACACTACTGTTTCATCAAAAATACATGACTTGCAATCAGCTTTGCAAAGTGATTGCTAGCATCCAAAATTGTCATTCAAGTATCATAAAATTCCAGACACCATGAGAATCCCAACTCCTAAAGCTATGAATGACACAAAACTTTCATTAAAGCTGTTGCAGAGAGTCTTCAAAAAACAATTCTCAAATTCCCAAACACTTCAATATAATACATGAATCATCTGTATGACCAACATGTTATAATAAACTCACTGAAAAAAAAAAAAAGTCTTATTTTCAATATTTGAGAAGTTCAACTTTACAGATCTCTTAAAAAATATAATTTTCAAATGAAAATAAAAAGGGGATTTCAATTATATGTGATCATTAGAATCAAAGTGCTGCAGTCATCACTAGCTATTTTGGGGACTGCTAAACTAAACTGTGATCTTCAAGAAAATCTCTTATGAAATGTTGCGTTTCATACGTAACTGGTTTTGATGCCAACCAAGTTTTCCAAGACAAAGCTGTACATGGTTCTCCTACAGATTAAGGCCTTTATAAAAGCAGCCCATTCAGACTGGCTTAAAATATAAAAGAATCCTATAACAAATGTTTCTCAATTGTGGGCACATTTTAAAATACATTGTCATTAATCTCAGATATTCAACATTTACTATTTTGCCTCTTCCAATATTCTGCGAACAAGTAATTTTGCACTCAAAGCTTTCACTAACTCTCACAACCACGCTTCACACCCTTGCTGTTCATTTGCAATGTCAGACAAACTTCAACAAACAAGCAAAATTTCTTCAGATCATTTTCTTAGAAGAGGACTGTTGTGGTTTAAGCTCAGCTGGAATTAAACACCACACAGCCGCTCACTCAACGTCCTCTTTCTGCCCTCCACCCCAGTGGAACGGGGAGGAGAATCAAAGTAAAACTTGTATGTTGAGATAAGAACAGTTTAATAATTGCATATACAGTAAAATACAGTAATAATGGTAAATGGTAAAAATAATGATAATGAAAAGGGAAAAACAAGTAATGCACAATGCAATTACTCACAACCTGTTGACCGATGCCAGATCCCCCTTCCCAAACCCAGATGTTGCCTTCCAGGCAACTCCCCCCAGTTCATACACTGTACATGACATTCTATGGTGTGGAATATCCCTTTGGTCAGGTTGGGTCACCTGTCCCAGCCTTGCTTCCTCCCAGTTTCTTTTGCGTACCTCCTCACTGGCAGAGCACGAGACAAGGAAGAGTCCTTGACTTAGGATAAACACAGCTTAGCAAAAAACCAAAACATCAGTGTGTTACCAACACTATTCTCATTCCGAATCCAAAACACAGCACTGTAACAGCTACTGGGAAGAAACTAACTCTACCCTGGCTGAAACCAGGACAGAACCTATAAAGGTTAGTTAGTTAAAACAGCTAGGAACACTCACCAAGTTTCATTAGTGAGAACTGCTCTAAGATTTTACTCCTAGCAACTTGGGGTTTGTCTTAGTTCCATTTGAGAATTGACACTCAGGATGTGAACACTTGAAAATGGCACCTTTCTTGCAGCCAAACAGCCTACAGCTCAGCCAAGGACCGCATCTTTGGGACCCTCAGGGCAGCATGATGATTTATTTCTCTGCCAGCTGCCAGTTTTTGAAAATCCTGCTGTGCTGGGTAAAATGGCAAGCTGCTGGCAGTAGAGGAGCTGCAGAAATGGCTCCTATGGGAAAAGGCCAGGGATTGCCCTGTCCCAGGCCCAGCTGGCTCCAACAGAACTGCAGCAAGGCACAGATGAGCCCCTCAGCAAAGCTAACAGCACCTCTGGAAAAGTGTATTTAAGAAAAGGCAGAAAATGCCACAAAACAGAACAAAAGGAGTAAGAAAGAACAAAGGGAACACCACCAAGGTCAGAGGAGGAGGAGGAGGATGCTCTATGGTGCCAGAGGAGGAACCCAAGGGAGGTGCCAGGGAGGACTCCAGCCAGAGCAGGTGGATATACGCTGAAGGAACTGTGGCACATGGACAGCCTGTGCCAGAGCAGATTGTTCTTGCTGAAGGACTGCTGTTAGTGGGGAGCCCATGCCAGAGCAGAGGAAAAACATGAGAAAGAAGGAGCAGTAGAAAGAAGCCACCTTACACCAACTGTAACCCCTTTGTCCCCTGCATCATATGGGGAGGCACAGGAGTCTGGAACACAGGAGTGAAGTTCAGGCTGGGAAAGGGGGGACGAAAAGTGTTAGTTTCATGGCTGTCTTCCTCTTTCTTAGTATCTGTATCTATCTTAAATGGCAGCAAATTAAATTCATTTACCCCAAGTCAAGCCTGATTTGCCCAGAACAGTAATTAGTAAGTGGTCTCCCGGTCTTTATTTGAAGCTACAAATCTTATCCTATTTTCTGTCCCTGCCCCACTAAGGAAGCGGAGAAACTGAGCAGCTGGGTGGGCATGTGCTGTTAGCCAAGGCTAACTCACCACCCAGCACATAACAGTTTTGACCCAATCTTTAACGGGAACGCTGATGAAGCAAGAGCTCAAACGGAGATTTGTGTTACATGGCACGAATCTCATTACTGCTGCTGAGTCCTGGTTCTGAAGTAGAGAAATATAATCCAAACTGGCTAAGTGCCTAATCAATCTGAGTTGGGTTAAAGACCCTTCTTTCATCCATCCATCTATCTATCTATCTATCTATCTATCTATCTATCTATCTATCTATCTATCTATCCTTTGTGAAAAGCAATGCAAGTCACAGGCTTGACAGAGGACACAATTTCCTATGATCCAAATTGTTACTACTACAGAATAGCAAAGGCAGTGCGCAATATTTCTCGTTTCTCTTGATCTTAGAGCTCAGCAAGCTCTCAAAGCCTTTCAAATGCAATCCATCCAGAAATTTTTTCTGGTGTCATTTCTGTGCATCCAAGATCCTATATAAACTGTCATTTAGATTTGATCCACTGCCAGGTTTTACACGGACTCCTATGAAGGAGTATATAGGATCCATCAGCAGAACTAATCAGAACAAACAATATAAAAACCAAGTCTCAAATCTCAAAATACTGCACCTCTCCAGTGTTGCATTTCTTCAGAAGTAGATACTATTGCCTTATGCATCCACACAGATCTTCATCTAATTTGGGTTGCGAGCTTCAAGGGACGGGAACTTGCTAATAGGAGATTCTGTCTCAATGCAAGACAGCCCAAATAATAATCCATACCACTAAAATTTCTGTCAAGTTCTCTAATCCCCAATTACAAACAGGAGGTGTAATTAAGTCCTGGTAAAGTAACAATCTATTTTTTTGCAATAGTGCAAGATTGAAGAAATTACAAGAGGGCTTCCCCAAAGGATTCCTTCCCATGTGTGTTCGAAGAGCAATAAACCCTATTCCTAGCAATCTTGATATCTTCAGTTAAAATGCTCCAACATTCAAGAGTTGGAGACAATTCCCTACGCACCAGTATATGGACAGAATGAAGATTCCCATCCCTTTCTCCACCTTCCCTCTCAAGCTTTTAAATAATTCCTATGACATACTGTTACACATTCAGCCAAAACAGAGATCTTTCGTTATCCATTCCGAAGTCAATTTGTAAAACTGAACATTACTACAGAAGGACGGAGTAAAGTTTGGAGTACTTTTTCTTCAGTTGATTCCTTCAGATGTACTAACAACAGGGATACCCAGCAGAGTGCCTTTCAGTTCGCATCTCTCTTCATGGATGGAACAGAGGCATTGCCTCGCCTTTGTAATCTTACCAGCTGATAACCTTGACCTGCAACCTGTTAGATACACCAGGATTCAGAACACAAACTTCCAGTTTTAGACACTGTCAACAACAGGTGAAGATATTTCATTAAATAAATTACTCTCTTCCTGTGTTAGTCCACTATGAAAGAAGAGCCCAGTGCAATCACTTCACTTACTGACTGTTGATGTTCTCAGTTACCTAGACTTGGAAGCCATGACATTGATTTAATCATTCATGGGCTGTCAAAGAGATAAAATCTAACTATGATACTTTCCCATGTTTTAAATATCAGGGAATGCTTCAATAATTTGTATTTTGACTGGTACAGAATCTAGAAGATGCCTTAATAGGAAAATCACTGAAGTGTAAAGTTATGCAGATTGCACAATCTTCTCCGATATGCTTCACTTAGGTAAAAAGTATGCAGGTTGAGAAATTTAAGTCAAATTGTCAATAACATCTCCCATCTAGCTCTCCCTACCTGTCTGAAGTACCTTAGTACATCTTAAAACTATGAAGATCATACTTCCCAATTAGACAGCCAAATCACATTTGCCTTTGCTTGAAGTGATCTCTAACTAGTTCATGGTCTATCACTCAATGATGCATGTTCTGAAACTAAATATAATACCTTCCACCTTTTCACTCATGTTTATTTTTAGTAATACCAGTGTCAGGATCACCACCCAGTTGTTCTTAAGGCCAACGCATGAAAGGTTATCTACTACCCATCCATTCATTCGTTAAGTTCTCTCTCTCTCTTCTCTGAGTCATGTTTTCCCTCTTTTATTTGTATTTCTATACACCTGAACGATGCGGTTTTCTTCCCCGTCTAAACGTGCAAAGCTATTACAGCCTTCACAACAAACTCCAACTGATGTCAACCTTACGCCTCTGTTAACTTAGCCTCTGAATTCACCCCAAGTTCTGTCTTTGCAGACTCGACTGCTCTCTGAAAATACCTGCAGGTCCACCTCAAGCCCACCCGTGAGCCCATAGAGACTGACACTATCCTCACACACAGAATGAAGGCATCCATGGCAAAGAAAACTTCCCTTGTTCATTAGGCACTATCCTTTAGATAAACATTTTGAATCTTGTGATACAATAAGTAAGAGAGCAAACAAGCTATTCATATTATTTATAAGAAAATAAACAGAGCTGCACTACATAGCTGAGGCATGCTTTTAACAGAAAGGACGGGAGCCTTCCTACGACACGCTGTGCACAGATCCCCGGGCAGCGCACAGAAGGACATCTACGGCTTTATGCACACTGTCAGCATGTGTGCCTGCAGGACTGCAGCGCTCGTGACCAGCACCGGGCTGCTCAGCACTCCGGGCCCCGCCACTCCGCAGGGCCGCGCGGCCGCCCCCGCACCCCGGCGGGCGGGACCCCGGCCCCGCGCCGGCAGCGCTGAGCGCGGTGCCCTCGGGCCGGGCCGGGCCGGGCCTGGGCGGCTCCCCCCCCCCCCCCCCCCCCCCCCCCCC
>JAWWES010000168.1:46746330-46854627 GCA_035583135.1 Lophotriccus pileatus
CCGCGAGCGCCACAGCCCGCCCCCTGGCGGCCGCGAGGGCGGGGCGGGGCCAGCGGCGGGGGCGGCCGGGCCGGGCCGGGCCGGGCCTGGCGGGAGCGGCAAATACCGACGGTCCCGCTGCTCCCACACCCGCCCCGCGTCCCACCACCGCTCCCGGGGCTGCGGGAGGGACAGACAGACAGGGAGGGGACGAGTCTGCCCAACGCGGCCGCCGCTCCTGTCGGGGCCGGTACCGCGGGAGCTGCTCCTTCAGAACCCACTTACACAGGGGTGGGA
The DNA here is from genome assembly GCA_035583135.1 of Lophotriccus pileatus. Lineage (NCBI taxonomy): Eukaryota > Metazoa > Chordata > Aves > Passeriformes > Tyrannidae > Lophotriccus > Lophotriccus pileatus. The sequence goes on from JAWWES010000168.1 coordinate 46,746,607, forward strand.
ATGGCACGTTCAGGTCATTTCACCCTTTCATGGGCGAGCGATGACCACAGGCCGCCCTTCCCCTCCCCCCTCCCCCGTCTCATTTGCTTTTCCCTTCCACAAAATGTAGCGGAAAACTGGTTCCTGCCCGGCACTGGTCGCCTCTTCACCTTGGCACCGCTCACCGCCCTTCGCTCGGGGCTTTTAATCCATTTCACGGCGTTCTCCCCTTGCTCTCTCCACACTGTCTCAGCACACTGTCTCTGCAGTGCCAGCAGCCGACAGACCCTCGCACACCGTGTCCCTCACCCCGGCACAGCCCAGCGGACTCACCTGCCCCTCACTCAAGGGGAGAGCAGGGCAGGTGTTACAAAGGTCCGCGCTGCACAGAGATCATGCCCTACGTCTGGAAAAAATAAACGCATTTCCAGCATTTGGGAGGAATAAAAATCCTATCTGAAACAATTCCAGTGGTACTGTGTATCTTTATCAAATGTTACATTGCACATACATAACACACCAGTTCCGCAAATTCATATACACCTTGGAAAACTGCTGCCAAGACTGATTTTCACTGAAAAAGTAGCAAAGAGACCAAGACTGCATTAAAAAAAAACCCTCACATATTACTTATTTTTCACAAAATAAGGATACAACCCACTGACAGAAAGAACAGGTGTATTTAGACAAAACATAAATTCAAATAATTCAACTCTCTTGCTCCGCATCCTTGGGTCACAGTGCAGACTTGTACTTTTAATTCTTTTCATCCACAGAAATAAGAAAACAATGAAGCCAACAGGAATTTGGTTGAACTTGTGACAATGACTATCTGTCACAGATGATGATGATAGTTTGGAGTTTTGAAGATTCAAAAAACAAGCTGGATGTTATTTTTGCTCTTACATACATTGCACTCCTCTGGGTCTAACATGTTAGTCTTCAGACGTGAAGTTCACAAATTCAGAAGTCACACTTGGGCAAATGGAACAGTACCAGCCTTAGAAAGGTCAATGACTGTTGCATAACTATTAAGAATAACATATTCTTATTCCTCAAACCCTGTGAATCTTCAAACTCCTATGGATCAATGCTATCACAAGTGTTCTATAAATAGATCAGATAAATGTAAACATGACATTGCTTGTGGGCATTGGTAGAGTCATTTTCACATAACAGAATTTCTAAACAATTTTCTAGTCCGGTATGTGTGTGTGTCACATGCACTAGGGACAGGTACTTTCTGAAGTTTTGCTTGGTTTTGATCATCCACTGAAACATCAGGAACAGGATGCATCTTTTTAAAGACCAACAATTTCCATCAAATCACTAACTGATCAAGAACGGACCAGGCTTATACATCTAAAAGCTTGTTACTGTCATCCCCAGCTGTATCCTCAATGTAATAAATATCCACTTCCTAGAAATCTTGTTCTGCTTCTATCATTCTTAGACCACCACAGCTACTGCAACTCTATGACAGTTATCAGTCGTCTTTTTCAGTGTTTCAACTAATTAACTTTTCATTCCCAGTTCTATTGAAAGCATAATAGCACAAAATTCAGATATCGTAAATTGTCTTTTGTCAAGTTGCTATTATAGCACTTTCAGGTTACAGTCCCATTTCAAACAAAATATTCTTCAGATTTTAAAAGTGAAATAGAAATGGTAGCAGAACATTACAGCGTTTAAAAATAGAATGGAGTACTGCAGGATTGGAAAGAGGATTTAGTAATGTAACAAAAGCAAAATGAAAAATGTTAAAGCATTTTTTGCTTACCTGAGGTTTCAGAAGATCTAGAGAACATTAAACTGATTATAACATGGATTACTATACTGGAGAGATTAGACAATTAAGTTAAAAATAAGGCAGGAAAATAATGGTAATTCAAAATGTTTGATATTGTAACTACTAGTTCTTTTACACATAAGACTATGAAAATTTCAACTTTTGAAAAGAGCTAATTTGCTTATGAAGATTATTCATGTTTATTCACAACAATTTTAACACATTTTGTTAGCACTGATCACATCATTTCAATAGAGCTACCAGCAATAGTATTAAAATATTTACGTAACAGTTCATCAGGCTTATTATCTCAACAGCAACTATTTATGAAGTGAGACATCTATGCAAAAGGAATTAGTACATTTTGAAATTCAGTGGAACACTTAGAAAATCTGCTTTAACATTAAGGAAACTTCCATATATCTAAGACCGCTCTGAGAGGATTCCATTATTGGTGAGCCATAATGGAATACAATAATAGACCTGGAATGAATAGTATAAAAGTAATAAAGAAATAGGATCCCACATATTTTGTCAATTGGCCCTTATTTTTTCAACTTTAAAAGAAGTGTTGTTTTCTGGAAATGGCCTATTTATCAAATTGTTGGGGCAGACTGAGGCACACATGTACTTTGCTAGAAATAGTCTGCTTGTAAGGTGAGGCAGTTGGCTGACAAATATAGAGAGATACAGGGCAGCAAGAGAAATAATGGATTGTTCAGTGCAATTTCATGAGCTTACTATGAGGAAACAGGAACTTTCAGTACACAGCTCCACACTGTGGTGGTTTGACCTTGGCTGGATGCCAGAAACCCACCAAAGCCACTCTATCACTCCCCTCTGCAAGTGGACAGGGAAGCGAAAATATAATGAGAGGTTCATGAATACAGGGAGAGATCACTCACTCTTACTGTCATGGGCAAAATAGATTCGACTTGGGGATACTAAATTTATTACCAATCAAAATCAGAGCACAATAATGAGAAATAAAACAAATCTTAAAAAAACCCAACATCTTTCTTCCACCTCTTCCTCCTTCCCAGGTTCTACTTTCTCCCCACCAGAGATGCAGGGAGACAGGGAATGGGAGTTGTAGTCAGTTCATCACAGGTTGTTTCTGCACTGCTCAGAGAGAGGAGCTCTTCTCCTGCTCCAGCATGGGGTCCCTCCCACCAGAGACAGTTCTCTGTGAACTTCTCCAGGACAAGTCTTTCCCAAGGGCTGCAGTTCTTCACAAAGAACTCCAAATTATTTGCTCCAGAGTGGGTCCTTTCCATGGGATGCAGTCCTTCAGGCACAGCCTGCTCCAGCATGGGTCCCCCCCAGAGTCACAAATCCTGCCAACAAGCCGACTCTAACATGCTCATCTCGCTCCCTGTGTCCACAGGTTCCTGCCAGGAGCCTATTCCCACAGCTTCACAGCCCTCTTTCAGGAATCCACCTGCTCTGGCATGTGGCACCTCCACAGGCTGCAGGTGGATCTCTCCAACCACACTGACCTTCATGGGCTGCAGGAGCACAGCTGCTTCACCACAGTCTGCACCTGGGGCTGCAGGGAAATCTCTGCTCCTGCACCTGTGGCACCTCCTCCCCCTCCTTCTGCACTGACCTTGGTGTCTGCAGAGCTGTTCTCACATATTCTCACTCCTCTCTTCCCTGAGCACAACCACATCTGTGGAGTAACTTTTTTCTTCTTCTTAGACATGTTATCACAGAGCTGTTACTACCATCTCTGGTGGGCTCGGCCCTGGCCAGCAGCAGGTCCATCCTGGAGTCAACTGGCACTGGCTCTGCCAGACAGGGGAAAGCTTCTAAAAGCTTCTCACAGTAGCCAACCCTGTAGCACCCACACAAACACACTACCAAAACCTGGCCATGCAAAATCAATACATACCCTGATATGGTCCTCATACTCTCATACTGCTCGTAACCTGAAAACAAACCTGATAAAGCAGCTTTCTGCACCAGTAAGTCCACACAGAACTACGAGAAACAGACATGATGGGGGTTTAAACTGATGAAAATGTTATAGAGAATATAAACTGACTTAAATAAAGTAGCATTTTAATCTCTACTGAGATATTAAACATTCTATAACAGAGATTCAGAAAAATCAGTTCAAAGAGTACTTGCATTTTTAAAGGTAACATATTCAAATATACAATGCTCAAAACTCAGATGAGAAAAAAAACAAACCTGTAAACAAACTTACAAGGTCACTGGGTTTTATTCTAGACTGAGTTTAGCTTCTTAGACAAATACTACTCACTGCTGAAGTGGCAGGGAAGGAACACAAGCTCACCTTTGTTCTAGCTTTCCTTTATTCTAAAAAAAAAAAAAAAAAAAAAAAAAGTTTAACAATTATAAAAAAAGTTTAATGCAGTATTTTCATGACAGCTTTGCTGAAGTGAACTCTCTGGTATGGAGGCCCTTGAGGTAAATGGGCCAGACAAAGCTTAACTTCCAACCTGTGTCAAAGACTAGCAACCCTTAAAGGTCGGTGTTGTTTCACTATTTACATAAAAAGCATTTAATGTGCAAGTTTAGACTACTACTCTGGTTTTAGTTTGGCGCCCTGACTGGTGGTTTGTTGTTTCTTTCCAAGTAGTTTGTCTGTTTACCTTCTTATAGCATACATTTCTGTGAGAAAGACAACATTCTGAGGGGAATATAATGTTACAGAAGACAGCACAGAAGTCCTTATTTTATACCCACAGTGTAAAATAAATAAGTAAATATTAAAAAGCTTTTCATCAGCATAAATCCATACTTTACCAATTTTTTAATCTTTCAATACAAATCAATGTTTTAATGTCTCTTAAGATGTTAAATGTATTCTATTGCAAGTGGTGAGGGATGCAGTTCAAATACTATGTGTATTTTAAAGCAATTGTAATCAACTTCTACTACTGTCTGCCATTTTCTCAAATGTGAAGTGCAAAAATTTTCAGGCTAAAACACATTAATGTGAGAATTAATTTCTCTACAGTGACGAGCACAACTCATAAGCACTATAGAAGCAAACACTTTACTGGAATTTAAGTTGTTTTTTTTTCTTCAGTTATTATAACATTGTTAGTGACAGGAGGTAACTGCAGAGCTCTCCATTCCTACTGAAGTCAGTAATCTCTGTGAAATTTAGAACAAACCATATAAAAATTGTTAGAGAAAATAATTTCACAGTGGCACTCGTCTCCTTTCTGAGAGTATCAAAACGCAGGTTAAAGGGAAGTGAGACTGAGCAGCAGCTGCGAAATCAACAGTTTGATGACGTGCACATTATAAAACCTGCTACCCCTGCCTCACAGCAAGGAATACAGTGAGTGTAAGAAGTGAAATAAGCTTTATCAAAATATTTCAATGTTTCAAGGTTTTGTACTTAGATAAGTATATTTTCTTAGAGATAAAATTGTTACATCTGCAAATGTACATTATTGTGTAAAGCATTAAGCCCTTACGGCTGTTTGAAAGTTAAAATCATACACAAAACAGTTCCGAAGTTCAATCCCTTTAAAAAAATTTGTTACATAGAATGAAAATCTTGAATTTTCACTTTTTCTTCTTTCCCCCCAATGTTCCTAGCTACTCATTAGTAATAAAAATATTTGTATTTATTACTAAACACCAGTATTTTCCCCACTGCTATTTAAATATCTGAGACAAACAAAGGTGGTTAAATCTGAAGCATGTACTGTGTCATACTGTGTTCAAACATGTTGCTTGTCGCTGTCAATATGAGCAGTTAAACTACTTGCCAGCTCCACTGCCAGACCACCAGAGGGCGTCGAAAACTACATATAACTTCTGAAAGTTTCTAAAACTGTAGGTAGCTTAAAACATGAACAGAAAATACTGTATGATGTTGGTACTACAACAAATGGGTAAGAAAGTTGCTGAGGATAATGAAAAAATTCCAGCAATATCATCAGTTCGTTACTATCCAGAGGCAAGAAAAACATTGGTGACACAGACAAAGGAGTGTTCAGCAGCTATTTTTGTTCTGTGTTTGAAAAGGATGAAAATCATGCATTTAAAATATTTTTTTTCAGTGAAGTTAATAACTGGAGAGAAGTCTTTAAAAAATCAACATATTCAGAATTAGCACCAAAAAAGTCCTAAACAAAGGGTGGTCCCCTTCGGTCTCATCACGTGCCTTTGAACAGGTCATGGAACACCAGGGGCTTCCTGAGGACACTGGGCTCGTGCCAAAGGAAGGTGGAGGATAGTGGTAAAATACAGTGTGCCCAGCCTGATGTGACCCTAACAGAAAAACCAGGAAATTTGCATACAAGGCTACATTATCATGTTCCAAAAGAAAGGTCCTTAGCAGAGAGGGGAGAAGGACACTTCCTAGGATCAGCTGGGGAAAATTACAAGACACCTGTGCTCCCCCTGGTCAGAAGTACTGAGAAGTGGACCCAGTAAGAGGAGTGCAAGCTGCTATTTCTGCACAGCAAATATGAATTCAGAGACTGCCCAGTTACCAGTCTCTCTCTGCCACAATAACTGGCAGAATGAACAAAACCTTTGCCTTGTTTTGGAAATTAAACATCATGTAAAGAAAACAGCATTTGCAAATATAGTAACAGAGAAGATTAGAAAAAAACCCCAAAGTTGAGACCTCTACCAGATAAATTTATGTAAGAAATCAGACTTCTTAAAAGCTACCACGATAACTAACTATTTGGTTAAATACCAAAGAGGCAGTGCACTCTTCAAGTCTTGATGTATCCAAAACAAGACCGGATGTTTTTCAGGTAACATGAATTAGTCAAACACAAATGATTTGCTCCTCAAATGACTCACTGATTCACATGTGATACAGGATGTCAGATAGGAAATCCCAGACAATTCCCTGAAATCCTTGCTGCATTGTGCAGTGGCAGCCTACAAAACACCAGGCATCACCAAGAAGGTGATGACTGAGGACAAAGCAGCCCACATCATTCTGCCACACTGTAAACCATGGCACATCTGCACGTGGAGGGCTGGATGCAATTCTGGTCTCATTAGTTTGACTCAGGATTACATTTTTTATGGTCTTGCGATATTACACACTACAACTTACTTTATCTGGCTCTACTCAACCTTCCAGAACTCTATTGCCTAACACTTGCTTTTGTCTTTGTTGTGCTCCAGCTCTTCGTTGTGCTGGTGTCTTCTGAGATTCTCTAGAAATCAATTTTTCTCCTTTTCATATACTCTGCTATGTCATAGCTCTTTCCTATGAAAAGTTCAACTTGGTATTTGAGGGAAGATTAGGATGGAAATACAGGTCATTTAAAATACAATAACATGATCAAAGAAGCCTCCAAAAGGTCTAGCATTTGTCTGAAACCACAGAATAGATTATTTCCAGTCCTCTTCACTGCCCTGGAGATCATTCTGCCTATCAGCACAAACAAGGTAAGAACAGAACATATGCTTTTTTAGCTGCTTGATAAAAACTAAAGTAGAAAACAATAATGTTACTGTGACTACAGATGGATGGGGATGGATGCGAACTATCCTTCTGTTGACTTAATCTATCCTCAGTTCACAAACACGATTCACAAACAAAGCTTCTGGGGAATAACTGCCAGCTTTCAAGCCTCTTAATGCTCCTGCCAGATACAAGTACAGGCTCTTGAAAATCTGAAGTTCTACATCTGCAGGACAAAGCCAATTTCTCCTGCATGCTGCTGACCTGACCCTGCTTCAAATCCTAAAAGACAAATCAGCCAGTCAGATCTGGCATCTCGTTCAGAGTATATTTAGATTCAAGTCTGAAGGTGGTATTTGAGTTTGTATCTTTTGGGATGCACTCATATTCTCTCCCCCCGCCCCCCCCCAAACCCCCCAAACTTTTTTTTTTTTTTTTAATTTTTAAAACTGCTCTTTTATACTTCTAACACTATTCATTCTGTTTATCAAATACGTCATCTGGAGAATAAGATACCTATTCACTGACCAGTGTAACCTTAACCTTATCCCTAATGACCATGTACCTGAAGCCAGGTTATTTCCGCACTTCTGATAAAGGGAAGGGTTTATTGCATAGACTTCCTTCATATTTTTACTTTCTCTATATATTGGTCATTTGGCTCTACAGTTCTTTTTGGGCAGAAATATTCATGCATTTGCCTTTCAGGACAAGCAGAAAGACTACAGAAATCAAAGAGACAGGAGGGCAAACATGAACAGAATGCTCAGGAAAGGAACTGAACTAAGTATACAATATGGGGAATAAAATTAAATAATAGTAATTCAAAACAAACACACACCACCACTGCTCTGAAAAGCCCAAACAAAACCTGTACAACCTACTTAATCCAAATGTATGCTAGAAGAATGCAGGATTCTTTAGGCATACTGATTGCATTACACCACAGGACTTTAACATATAGGCATAGTCACACATTTTCCTCCAAAACCAAGCTCCTAATGGTGCTGGAGATCAGTAATTGCTCAAATACTATCAGTCTGTATGAGAGGCTTTTTCAGACACTTCTCCCTGCTGTCACCTGCTAAGTCATACATAATGCAACAACCAATAAAATCTCTGGTTATTACCTATAAAATTGCCTTCACGCAAGTATCATCTGCCTAGCACTCAGATATTCAGGTAATTTCATTCTTCTGTGAGCAGAGTTCCCAGCACAGCTTTGAGAGTTGGAAGAACAAGGGACATGAAGATCACCATCTACCATGGGGAATATCCACCCTGCTGCTCTGCACTGTGCACAGCTCTGGCAAGAACCTCTCCTAAGGGAATGCAAGGCTGGCTTGTTAATAATGACGTGATGTACTTCTCCAGACTGTTTTGCATTAATTTTGAAGCCACCAGAGTGGTTAACCACACAATTTAGGGCAGCAACAACAACAAAAAAAATCTATTTCTGAACACCATGGCCTGCTTTTTGGTAAACTTCTGCTACAAAGTTTTGCACTTTGTTGATGTGACAAAGCATTTCAGAGATGTGCATATTTGTCAGAAACCAAGTTTCACTGTTGATAACTGGAATACAATGAGTTAAAGGAAATCAATGTCTGTGTTGCCACCTTCACATGTGAAAATGACACAGTTTCCAAGAAAAAAAGTTGTCAGGGTAATCTCTGGGGTTTTTATTCTAAAAGACTTTAAAATAAATGTGGAGGCTATTGCTTCTTTAAAAGCAATAGTGTGCGACCAGAATGTCCTGTAAATTACAGTGAGGTAAAGCACTCAGCATTCCCTTCTTCCATTTCTTTCCCTCTCCTCACTCCCTGCCCACACTGACACAAGTAATAGCACACCCTGTTCCACTTACTGCAAATTAACACAGCCTGCTCCTTTATAACCAGCTGTCACAATCTGTCACCAATTCATTTTTGCCTTCACAGCTGCAAAGGTAAAGGTAGAAATTAGAGATGATCTATACTACTGGGACTTCAGCAAAAGTTTTTATCTGACAAGAAACAATTTTGCAGGTTTCTTTCTCTACTGGAGAAAGTGGTCAGTAAAGATATCTGTAAGCATCAAAATTTGCTGCAGGAGCATGTTAATAAGACTGTCAAGGTTGAAAGCCAATGCCAAGTTTTTATTAATTTCTGCCATCCAGAGGTACGTTAAGGTTCTCACTCTGATGTTGAAATAGATCTCAAGTTTTCCTTTTCATCTGACAGCTTTAACACTGAACTAAGTGACCTGCCATGGCTGCACACCAATGGGACTGACATGGCAATACATATTAAGTGGAATAGTATTAACACTTGAACTTAGAAGCAGCAGGGATATAGCACCTTGAGCTCTAATTTTTACCATCCCTCTACAATGAACACATCACCAGCCAGTGGGATCCTGTTCCCTCAAGCAGGCATAGCTTCAACACAGTAACTATTATGTACAGCTGAGTCATTTATTTAAAGGATGAAAACTCATTAAGGAGACACCTGAGAAAAGCTTTGAGGTATTTGCTGCTTTTGTGAATTAATTTAGTTTCTCTTCTCTGCTGTATATTGATTTTAAAGGACAAAAACAAGTGTACTGTTACTCATGAGTCAGCTACTACAGACAATACAACGACACTATTGCCTTGTCACCTCTGGCAGCATGAGTTAGAGACAAATCTTGGGCAGTGTTCCTTCTTTGCACCATTGTCTTTAAATACAACTTCCCTCCTCTCTTCTCACTTTGATAAACTCCAAAGACTTTATACTTGGACACTTTTTTAGCGTAGCTGAATGTGTCACACAAAATCACAGCCATAACTTATGTAAAATGTACTTGATTAGACGTAGATGTAACACCAAATATCAGTAACATATATTTATATTTTGAACTGGTTACTTTTCCAAGCAGACTTCTTTTGGTTATTCACAAGGCTTAATCCTAAATCCTTAGGTTTTGTCCTACTTAAGAAAATAAACCTTTGGTCACGTTCATGCTAAGACAATAAGATATTTCAAAAAAAATCCCCAAGGAAAATCAGATGAACATAAATGAGATGCCAATTTTAAGACTTGATGCTGGATTTATCAACAAATACGTCTGCATTATTAAGCAAATGGCAACAAATTTTCAATCAGTTTGAAGTTTCATCTGATTGAGTTTTTGAGCAGTTTCTGAGCAATTAAAGAAGAGTTCTATTTTTCTTTCCTTTATTATTGGCATTTCAAAGGAAGTTAGCAGACTTCTGCATAAATTTTGTGAATACAAGGAGACTGGTTGCCAATATTTAAAAGCAATTTTATGTGTGCACAGTATGAATTGTTTCTACCACTGAATAAAGTTTTAGTCAGACCATAACACCTCTCCTACCTAAGCACTTAAAATTGTTTCCCAGGCTCCATTTCTAACACAGAGAACACGAAGGCTGTCAAAATATATTGATTTTCTTCAAATTTACATTATTGCAGGTCTCCTGCATTGCCCCATTTTGCAGCTTCTGGGCACCACAAACAAGACTGCTCCAGCTGGCCCAAGGAACTGAAAGCATCACTTTATTTACTAGTGCAGACCACAGGAATCAGTCTAAGTTTTGTTTTCTAAACAGGTGTTCGGAACATTCAGAATCTATTGAATGAGTGATACATAAATATGCAGGATGGCAGGCGAGAACTAGTCAACAGCTCTGCATTTCTTATATTTTTATAGAACCCAGTGCCCTGTGGGTCAAAGAGCAAACTGAGAAGTGCAGACAAAAACCAAAGCACTTTTATCTCTTTATAGCAGCAACAGACATGTTATTTTTTGTTCTTTCAATCCAGAATATTCCATCAACTATCTCAGCTGAAGGAAGGCAATGTCATCATTTACAACGTAAAAAAATGGATGCTGAGAGAGACTGTTATTTATGGGGCAAAGAATGAAGACCACCAACTTAGTAAAAACACCTGGAATGACACTTGAGAAATAATAAAAAATTTCAGTATAACAAACTACTGTCATAAAGAGTGGACACACACACATACTCAGTGACTGCAGAGTTAGGAAACGTGTTTATGCTGGACAACTGGCAACAAAACCTGCAATTCCATGTCAGTGATTATTATATGCACATATAATAAGGGGAGAAATTTACCTCTGAAAACATCTTTCCAGAAGCCTCTCACCTCTGATTTCCCACAACATTCTTCCTCTTCTGTGGCAGTCCCATTGTCTGGCCTTCCAACTCTGTGTGAGTCCAGAACTCATTTTTAAATACAAGTTCTCTCAAACAAAGCATATTAATTGAGACTTAGACATGCAATACAGCATGTATGTACATGCATGCACATAATACATGCTTATATTAAAAATATAAGTAGCTTGTGCAACACTTCATTACGACCAATAAACATATATCATCATTCTATGAATATTTGCTGGCAGGAATTATTCTGTTCTCAGATGACAGAGGGAGCACAGCTGTGCAGGGATCATTATCTTGTTCAGAAAAGTAGCCATGGAAAAGGGCCGAGCCAGTTTGAAGGCTCAATCCACTCTGATGCAATACTGGACTTCTGTGTCACAATATTACAAATCCACTTGGTATCCAAAAGTTTCTTACATTTAAATGAAATAAAACCAAGACAGCTTTTTGTTGTCCTCACCCTGAAGAAAACAAATTCCAAGAACAACTCCAAGTGCAAACTTTACAAGCAACCTGTTCTCCAATCTTCTGATTCACTTGTGCTGCCTGCATAACAAGCATTAATGGTGGATTGTTCATTGTATTTACAGCAAGTTTATTGGGGATAGGGGAAGTATTCTTTTACAAATGAGCCATGTTCACTATTGAGATTACTTCCAAAGAGAGCATTCAGAAAGCAAACCTGAATATATTACATTGACAATTATTTTTCAATACTTTAACATCGGCCATTTAAAACTGGTTGTGTTATTAGCACATATACTGATCTTTAAATATACTACTTCTACATAAACAGTGCAAATCTCAATATTCACATCAACCTGAAATTAATGCTGCAATTACTATTGACATTCACATCAAGAAAGTAGTAAACTATTTCACATGAGCAATTCCAAAACCTCAGAATGCCATTATTAATATTAAAGAAACACAGAACAAACGTATTGGGCTTCAAAGCCTTGTTTTGATACAATCCCTGTAAACATGGATGTATTGTATTTGTCAATACTGATATCTGATACAATTCTATAAATAAAACCACTGATATAAACAATTCCTATAACCTTTTTTTTTGCATAGGGTTTGGATTAAGGTTACTTTAAGATAGAGCCAGCTGTTAACAAAATCCTCTAGTCAATTAGTCTTCTGTCACAGAAATTTAGGCATATGACAAGGAGCCCCTCTGACTTCAGCGGAAACTTACACATGTAAGCATTTGCAAAACTGAAGTCATCTTTAGCACTTAAATTACCTCTAGTCATTGAGAATACAAGCTATAAAAGAGCTCTCCATAAATTTATAAAATATACTGATTTAAAAGTTTATGCTGATGTTTCTGTAAGTCACATTTATGATTCCAAACAGTTATGTACATACTATACTATCACAGTAGGAAATACTTCACTGTAGTACACCACAGTGAACAAGTTGTGAAGCACAGTGTTCAATATAATTTCCCTTTAGTATTCCCAGTGCATAAGTTGTTAACATCTACACTACACAAGGTGCCCAGGTCTAGTATTTGTTATATACAATGTAAAAGCAAGATAGAAAGAGCTTTGCATTTTGAAGTGAGGAATGAAAACAGTGGGTAATATACAGGGATTCACTCCTCCAAAGTACAGAATTCTCCTTCACAATGACCACAACCACCAAATATGGTGGATTTCAGGTCATTCAACCCAGTAAATCAGTGCTCAGCACCCTTGTAGGAAGAGAGATCTGAGTGCACTTTATTCTAAAACATCTCCTTTAGATGTTATAAAGTGCAAAAATAAAACATATATTTTAATATTTTACAGTTACTATTAAACTGCCATATTTGCACAATGCAAAATTCAAATAACTTGGTATACATTTTGTATGGACCCTATAACAACAGATGCTGAAACTGGTGCTTTTGCATCTTTAAAAAAATCTTAGTATTTTAAAGTTATTGTGTAAATATAAAAAGAAAATATATTATAATTAATTCTTGAAATAGATATTTTAACATGTGACCATTTTCAAAAGCATTGAATATGAAATTTAATTTTCTCTTATAGCATTATATTTTAGAATCTGTAAAGTCTTTTAGAAGTTAATAACTTCAAAAAAAAATTGTATCACAGTACTAGACATCTTACATTAGACATGTCTTACCCTAGATTTATTTTAAAAAATAAATTACTTAAAAAAAAATCTAAGACTTGTATTCTCAGTTGTTTGGAATAAGATATGCGGAGTTACTTTTTAAAACAAAATAAGAGTTCCATAATGCTTCATTTTGATCTTAAAATTCAAAGAAATGGGATAGAATGTAACCACAAATTTAAAAGGTCTTAAAGTACTATACTGCTTTGGTGCATTGTACCAATGATTCTTTACATGCATAAAGAATCAAATTCTAGAACATTGTTCACAGAGCTGGGTAAAAGCAGAAGATCCAGAAGTTCTATATATGTTACAGAGCTTTCCTTTCTTTGAACAGTGGGGAAAAAACTGGGAGGAAGATTTTCACACTGAGAAACAGTCTTCTTCCAAGCTGTACCACAAGCAGCACAGCTCCTTACCTTGAGCTGGACTGCACACTAGTAATTTAGCCCTAAGAGAATAGAATGTTGTTTGTATAATAGTATTATACCGTATCCAGTGATACCAAACTTAATGCTAAAAAGAAATGTATTGAAATACAAAGCTAAAAAGGTATGACTGAAATACATTTCTAAAGCAATGGACATTCCTGTAGCAGCCTGTAAGCCACAGGGAGGAAGGGTGGGAGAAGAAAATGTAGGTACTACCAAGTTGATAACCACTTATATCTTCAAGAGAGAATATTCTCCACTTTTCAGTCAGAGAACTGGAAGATGGTTTCCGGGTTATTGCTGTCTGCAGGGTTTGTGGGCTGCAATGTCTTTGTAGGTGTAGTTTTACCATGAGAATGAGAGGAAGAAGAATGTGAACTTTCACTGGAGCTGCTACGTGTCTCTGTGCTTGTACTTGTTTTTTTCATTTTCCTTCTTTTTGCAAGAGGTGCCTTGTCAACATTCTGGAGACAAAATCCTTCCCTTTTGTACTTGTTAAAGGCCTGTTTAAAAATAAAAGGTAATTCTAAGCTCTTCAAGAGGTTTAAGACATTTTATGCCTTGTCATTTATTATGAATGTTCTATAGTAAGTCATAAGATAAACCACAGTTTCTTGATAGAGCCCTACTAGTTCCTATTGTAGCTATAATAATAACTTTACTAGCCCTTTACAGGTATGAAAGAGCCAATACATAACATTATTAATTGGCATCTTTCCAATTGGCATCTTTCCTGTTCTTTTTAATTTAGAAGTATTTTTTATTAAGCCTTAACCTATTTAAGACTACATTTTCAGAAATAACAATGTTAAATTACAGTTTTTCTTTCAGCCAAAATTATTTTGGATTATCAAGACCTCTCCAAGCAGCAATTACTTTCTTTTTGTCTCCTTCCTTATAAGTATCCCCAAACATTTCAGGATAAATCTGCTCAATTTCGGCTTATTCTCTGTAGAAGGTATAATGAGAATCAACAATATATTTGTATAATACAGCGGCAGTTCAAATGGTTTTAGAAAATATACAATAGTAGACAAGCAAGTCCATTAAAAAAGCATATAAAAAACATGAACTACACATGGTCCAGAAATTCTACTTCAAATTTTTAACCTTAAGAACAAAAAGTCAGTTTCTTCAGTTAAATATAAAGTTTCTTTTTTTTCATAAAAGTTTGAAGACTTTTTAATAGATTTCCCTTAGAAACAAAATATTTTTAATAGCTCTTTCATGAACAGCTGTCCCTCAGTCCCCAAGTCCTCATGAATATAAATATCTTCAAAAAATTTATTTTTGCCTCATCATTTATATTTTCATGTACTCCAGAGATGTTACATATCAAGGAAAAAGGAATTTTAAGGACAGATACGTCTTGTTTTTAAGAGACAACATAACATACATGAATCCAGATTACACATTACAAAATATGGCATATGACATAAAATTTCTTAGAACTTACATGAAAAGTGGCTTTGACATATGTGTGCACTGCAGCTCCTGAAGAGCCTAAGTTGTCAGGCGTCATTAGAGGGTTGGATGACAGCTGGCTGCCGTCCTGAAGCCATTCATTGTATCTCAGACTGGACATTTTAATTCTTTTGTTTGGATCCACTGTTAGAAGTCCTAATAGAAACATATTAGATTCTTTTGAACTGTGATCTATTTATCTTCATTTAATAGAAAAGGCAAATATTTATTAAGAAAATCTCATACATTGCTTTGATAAGTAACTAACATCAATATTTGTCCTAGGTATGCCAATATTTATCCTAGATAAGGCTCACACAATGTTAGACTATCATCCTCTCCTGAAGAATCATTAAACACAAGAAACTGATATTTAACTGTTTGATAAGTCACATCCCTTTTCACATCAACTCAGAACTACCAAATGATTACTTCACTTAAAACCTCTCTGGGATGAAGTTCAACACAGTAAGCCTCAGATTCCCTGAACACTCCACTGAAGTCTGAATCTGGAAATCCCTACACTTTTGGCGGAAAAATTCCTTATAAGCATACTTCTATAGAAATTCAGAACCCTATCTAAGTAGAATTAGGACTGGTATCCAGCTTATTCTGAAATCATAATTAGATGCTCAAAAGCTAAAAAGGAACCAAAAGCATGGCAAATGTGAATGAAGCAGCTCAGAAATATAGTAAGTACTCCTGGTACCTGAATTAAAAAATAGGCAAAGGAAAAAATACAGTAATAAATTAACTCCCTGCAAAAGCTCAGCTTTTAAGACAACTACCTCATAGGCTGTTTTGGTTTTTTAGAAAAGCAAAAATAACATAAAAGAAAAACTCTGCTTTTAAATATGTTTTAAAACAGTGAGTTCACTTTTTCTGAAGCTCTCCAGTTCCTTCTAACCCTACTAACCTTCCTATCAGCATCTCACCACATTAGAAAGCTCTGCTAGGTGTACAAGCAATTTGTAATGCATTCTGATGTGTCCACCTCAACCCATTGTTTGTATTAGGGGTCAGTATATAGCTCAAGCTGTAGAGACTGCTCTGACAGGTTGGCACTCTGCTGCTGATTCCATCATCCAGATATTGTATGGGTTTCTAATTTTACCTTTTGAGACAGAAATATAAGGTAGATGAAATACTTGTGAATACATACCTCGAATTAGCTCTTTAGCCTCTTCAGAAACATTTTTCCAGGCTTCTCCTTCAAAGGAAAATTCTCCCTTTTTAATTTTCTTCATAATTTCCAATGCACTGGTACATGTTAAACTTCTGTCTTGAGACTGAAATGGTACCTGTCCTGATAGCATTGTGTACTGTTATGACAACAAAAGCAGCATTAACAAACACAGTATAGTTATGGACAACTCTATTGCTAGATATAGAGGGCTGTTGTTTGCATCACCAGAGCTATGCAATAAGACCTGGACTGGCATAACTTCAAGGCTCTAGAAAACTTAAAATTTGCAAGACTTTCTTTGGAGTCCTTGTTAGAAAAAACACTTGTATGTTTCAAGAAGCTGTGAACAACATCTATTTCTACCCCATGTAAATCTACTGTAATTAATTTTCTGTAAATCAGGATGCAGGTTGATTCCTTCTCTGAACTGAAACTGTAAAAAGATTATATGGATGTCTGTAAAATCTCCTAACAAGAATATCTCTTTTTGAGAACTTGATTGCATCCAGTAACTTCTCCATTCCCAGAAGTGTTAAATTTAATTTGCCACTTAGGAAAAAATTCTCCACCCCCGAAAAACATCTGTCTTTGGAACCTATTACTGTTGCAGTAATGTTTTCACCTCACTTGAATTCAGCATTTACCCAACTTATGTATGAAATCCTGTCAAATCCTTTGCATTTTAACAAAAAATAAATACAAGCAATAAAGTTATAGTTAAAAACCTCACTTACCAAAATGACTCCTAAACTCCACAGGTCACAAGACTCGTCATAACCATTGTGATTCAAGAGCTCTGGAGCAGCATAATGAAGAGTAAAACATGGAGTCTTCAGAGGCTGATTATCAGGTGGTTTTAAACGAGCAAAGCCAAAATCAATTATTTTTATTTCTGAATTATCAGTTTCATCTGTAAATAGTAAATTCTGAAAAGCAAAGACAAAATCAATGCCAGCACTGGGTAGAAAATTGATTATAATTATTTTCCTACATTTATTATTACAGAAAACTTGCCATTATCTACAGGAAAGGGGAATTGGGAGACACTGGGGGGAAAAAAAAGGAAAAATAGAAATAACGGTACTCTGGGTTGTAAGAAAATGTGATGTGCTTACCTGCATCCTGCATACCTGCAAGTCAGGGCAGTTCTGCCTGAGATTATTAATGAAAATCAATATGTAGCAGAGAACGGTGGGGAAAAGAATTCAGGGAACACTGACAAGAAAAAAAGCGAAGACATCAAAATGTCTGGAGATGGAGAACTGCCTTCTTCCTCAAACAAAAGCAAATTTTCTAAAGCTTCCCCTTCATTCTGGCATGTTGTGAATGATAGTTTTCTTGTGTGGGGGACTCCTGTTGCATGTCTTTTTTTGTGACTGAATAGTCTTTGGTCCTCAAGTGGTAACACACTGAAGCCACATTGCCATGAGCACAATAAAGCAGAAGAGCAACTTGAAAGTGAAGGATGGTGGTAACAAGGTGCCCCTTGGGATGAAGTGGTGGTATAAAGGGCCCCAACAGCTCAGCAATTGTACCACGAGGTGCCTGGCATGGATGGCAAAGTCAGTACAGAGACGTGTTGTGGAAGTGACGTGGGACCAACAGCATTCAAGCACTGAAGGTCACGAAACAGTCCAACCTCACACCTCCTCCTTACACCAAGGTAAATAGACAGTGGTACAGCAGTCCCTGAGAATTCCAGCTTTACAGACTGGAATGTGGCACCTTGGCCTTGAAGACAGATGGGTTGTTATCCATTCGGAAGATTTAAAACAATCTGCTTCTTTTTTTCCCCTGAGTATTTATATTTGTCAAGAAAGACACAAGAATGAAGCTAAGTCTTAGAACTTTCTGAGGCCAAGACAAATTAAAAATTAATTCTACTCCTCCCCTCAACTTCTGAGAGAAGTGCATAATTTTGCTATTGCCTTTACTGTTTAATCTAAATGCTAAAATGCTAAAAAAAGTCTCAGTATTATAAATCCTATAGCCCTATCTAATTTTGTAATACAAGAGGTGAATGACTTACACAAAGTAATTTAATTTCAAACTCATTAACAAGGGTAAAAAAATGATTGCTAGACTGCCAGCAGATCAATAAGGAGAACCAGAGAGCATTCCTTACAGATAAAAGAAAATAGCTTCTACAGAACAGTATTTTAGTATTTTTCCATTTTGTACTGCTGTTATAGCTTAATGCACATTCAGAAAAGTCAATTTTTAATTTTAAAATGTGTAAAGTGGATCTGAAGGAAGCCTAGTTTCAGCAAAAATATTAATACAACAAGGATGAGTAATTAATATAATCATCTTTTTTCTATGGTGCTGTTATACAGTCAACAAGTAAATAAAGAATGAGTAACATTGGGTTAAAAAGATCTTTCTTAAGATAAAAATGAAATTGGCTATGCACAGAGAGAAAGGTATAGTCCAAGTGTCTTAAGTTGGGTTCAAATTTCCCTGTTGATTAAGTATTTTTCACACACACACCCTTTTCATATTTACAGCTATATTCCAAATATAGATTAAGGATATATAAACAACACTCTCTCTGTCTTGTTAGGTTTTGTTCTAATACCTCTAGAACCCACTTTACATATTAATGATCACTTCACAGAAACAGTTCTCAAATCCTCTACTGAGAGGCTTGAAATGGTCACACATGCTACACAAATTCTTTATTCCTATGAATTTTCCGCTTTCTATCCAGTACCTCAAACAAATATGACTGCAATTCTTAGAAAATCAACAGAAATTCCTGTATAGGTTTTTACAGAAAGGTACACTAACCACGTCTATATTGGGAAGTCTGCCTATCTCCTACTAAATTCATGTTGGAACCTAAAATAGTAACTTTCAAAAAACCAAGCAGGAAGGAGGCAGCAGGTTAAGTCCAGCTTTGTGGAGGCCATGGATTCTGCAAGCTGTTTGCTAACCCTTCATTACTTGGACTTCCTAGACTTCTGTTCTTGAACATAATGTAGAACTGAAGACTGCCTTATTTACCATGCAACTGAAGCCCTGCTTTATTCTGCCTTTCTGTTCAAGGTGGTAGTGAGACTAAAATGATGAGAATAGAATAGAGAAAGGATTCTTGGGTTTTGTCCTTTTAATAATTGTTTCAAAAGCTGTTTTCTTTCCCTGATGATGTGACTCTTGAAAAAAGTTTCTCTGATGACTTTTTCAATTCACACATTAGAATTTCACAATAGCTCTCCTTTGTTTAACTGTTTACTTAAAACAGGAGCTTCTTTCAAACTCATATATTTTGGATTGATTTTCAAAAATAGTTTAAATACCAATACCTAGCAGACTTCTTCATCTGCTGAATTGGAATTATTACAAAACACTAAGTCACATAGCAGAAGGTACGTTACAAAATGATAAAACATTGGCAAGTATGGTGGATTATTTTTTAACTCTAGCTACAAAAGAAGTAGCTATTTCCTGAGGTATGATGACTGGAATCACCTATACAATATAACATCCTTACTGAATGAGCTAACATCAATCTCATTATTTTCAGGCTCGAGAAAACTAACACATATCCAAGGCCATTGATGGCAAAAAACACCAAGAAAAGAACTGGGCCAAGGGAGCAAAACAAAGCCAGTGGTCAACCTCACCATAGTAAACAGAACTGTCTGGAAGGCAAGATATTGCTGCACAATAAAAATATCAGAAAAAGTAATTATTGAAAAACAGATACTAAAAAATGTCTCTTTTGGGAAATGACTGAACTCACTGAACTCAAATCACACATCTTTATTAGCTGACTGCATTAGTTTGTGATTCATTTTGTACTTAACTGGAACAGAAGACAGTATAAGGGTGTCAGTTACATCCAAAAGAAGCCTTGCTGAGGGAATTAAGGTCAAACCAAAGGTGAAAATGTACAGGGGAAGTATCCAAGCAACCTAGCTCTCTGCTTATGAACTGCTTTGTACAATAAATACACACTAGTAAAAACTGTCCCCAAATAGGTGAACAATGTTTTGGAATAATTTAAGAGTATAGATTGCTTACAGAACTAAACGCGTTTCCTAACAGTTACTTTTACCTATGATCAGAAAAACATATATAGAATTTACCAAGTGGTAACATTGTATTAAAAATACAGAAGTAGGAAACTCTGTAATAAAAGCTGGAGAAACAGAGACACATCACATTCCAGATATTTAATAACTTATTGTCTTAATATATATATGCAAGTCACTGTACCTCAGGTTTCAGATCTCTGTGGACTACTCCTACATCGTGCATGTGGCTCACTGCTGAAACAAGTCTGCGCATAATGTGACTGGCTTCAGTCTCACTGAAATGTTTCTTTTTCTGAATACGCTCAAGCAATTCTCCTCCCTGCAGCAGTTCCATTACTAGAAACGTGTGAAGCTGAAACAATAAAGAAAAATACAGCACATTAGTAATGTCACATTACAAACCAACACTCATTCAAGAGGTAGGTGCTAATGTGACAGGTTCTCCACGTTTGAAGAGATAACACTATTGCTTGCATCAATTTGGAAGGCCAAAAACAAGCACCAAGTTGCATCTCAGATGCACTTTCCCCATCAACCTCATTGAGATTGAAGAATGATAATGTCTTCCCCATGTCTGCCAATATTTATTTAAAAAAACACAATGCCATCAGCTACATCTGTAGAGAGACAAAATGTCCGTCCTTAGGCTAACAAATAATGTTGGAAAAAGCTTTGCCCTTTAGCCTGTTCTGATGCAGGGATACCTATCTATTAATATGCATAAGGAACTAACCACTTAATGTTAATTAAATTATTTAAAAGCACCCTGAAACTTTACTGTGAAATCCTTTCAGTTCATTTTAGAAGTGCTCCACATGACCTCTCTGCTGGTCCTTGTATAAACAGCATGAGGAGGAGAGACTGGGATAGGCGGAGAGGCAGATCTCACGTTCCATTACAGAATCATAGACTAGAATCACGAAGTAGTTTAGGTTAGAAGGGACCTCTACAGGACATCTGGTCCAAAACGCCAGCTCAGACCAGGACCAGCTTTCAATTCAGATCAAATTATGATTTATTACATGCTGCAGAGTCTGCATCACATTAAGGAAAAAGACAATTACGGTACCTAATAAACTGATCTTAATGTATTTTCAACAGAGGCTCTACTTTCACAACTGGTAATTTGGCAAGATATTTACTTCTCTCCACTGAGTTACTAATATGTAAAAAAAGAAAAAAAAAAAAGCAACAAATCTAGCTATATAATCTTCATATACATGATTTCCAAATCAATTCACCAACACTGTTTTAAAATTTACAACAACCTTAGGGGAAAGGTGATTAGACACCTTAGTATCACACATATGAAACTGTGCCACAAATACTGTACGATGATTCACAAAGACAACTAAGGCCAGAATCACAAAGAGAATCCAAGACTAATTTTTCTGCATACTTTTTTTGATTTGCTAGAGTAACTGCAAGATTGCCTGAATGCAGAACTTCAGCTTCATCTTCTATACTGACTAGACAAAAGCCCTAGGAAAAAAGTTGCCTTCACAGTTATAGTATGTTTAACTCCTAAAAGTTCTTGGGAAAACACAAGGCAATGTGTTTGGTAGGTGCTAATTATAGTTTCTTCAAAATACCTGGTCATGAAAAACTTCATGTAACTTCACTACATTTGGGTGTCCTTCACAGAGTTTCAGGGCTGTTATTTCTCTTTGGGTGTTGGCTTCCATTCTAGAAAAAATTGAGCAGTCATTTTGTACCCATTTTATTAAGAAAATTGCACATTCAAAGCGTTAGACCCATTTTTTAATCGTTTTAATACAATTAAAGGCACAGTCAAAGTAAGCTGAGAACACCTGCCACATAACTCTGCAATTTAGAATATTAAAAAAACACAGCGAAATCAAACAATGTTTTTAATGCAACTGCAACTTGCTACAGCAAAAGCTGATGTGATGATATAAAATATTCTCTATCTAAAACAAACCTTTCCCTTAGTCCAGGGAAATTTGACTTCACTTATGTTGCTACAAAGATTTGTTAGTTCACCTTTATCTTGGCCAAATCATTTTCCATTCTTAAAGGAGACAAGTAGTTCCAAAGCGGTATGGAAACTATGAGCTCTACTAGGAAAAAAGAGTAACATCATCTATATATGAATTGTGTTATACAAGTGAACCCCTAAACAGGCCATTGCAAAAATCTGAAATGGAAGAGATAAGAAGAGACTATCTCCAGAGCAAAACTCATGGTATAAATTCTCTTTCAAGTACTGAAATCTATAGCTAAAAAAATTAACATGGTGATCATTGTAAAAACTATGTGAATGGTGACAGACCAGAACACTTTTTCCCACTAGTTAGATATGTTGATTTATTTTTGGCAAATAATGCCTGAAAATTTTCACCAAAACTCTCTCCAAGAAAGTCTAACCCTGTACTGACTTAAGAGAATGGCCTTATGGATGACACAGAATCTCTCTCACTACACGTGTTCTTCATGTTCTTAATTTTTGGTTGCCTTTTTTCCCCTCTAATTAGGATGAGAACCATGCTGAGAATTCTGTGCAAGAGAATTCCGTTTTTCTGGAGGCTTCACATAATCAATGAATAAACTAAGCTGTTTCACTTGCATCTCTGTTGCTGAAGTTGTTTAAATTGAAAGTGGCTTCAGGTCCTTAAGAAATTAAAAAACCTGACTCACATAGTCTTCCCCCCTAAACTGCTATCAGAAGGAAGTGAACTTTGGACACAGATGAAAAAGGTTCAGTATCATGAACATAAACCTTTGAAATTTGTACATGGACTTTTCTATTTCCCCTCCATAAATAGTTACCATCTCATGAAAAACAAATGGGACATTCTAAAACACTAACTCAAGCAAGTTTACAGGGACCCACTGTTCCAGTGGTCTTCAGACACACAGATAAACCTCAAACTGTTGGCTGGAAGCAGGTCCAGCACTACTAACAAAACAAAGCAACACCACAGAGGAACTCTTCATCTGAGCTTTCACCTCAAGTACCATGAAAAGGTTTCCCTAGGTGTAAGATTCCCCTCTTTGGGAACATTTGGTTAGTAGGAGTGAAAGACTGACTTTGAGGCAAAGAAGTTGCTAGAAACCCATTACACTTTTCCTTTTAGCAAGATTTACTGGTGTGATCCTCAGAGCAATATTATTTACAGTTTCTTACTCAAGCTGGTTTTTGTCCCACTATTGAGGGTGTGGGTTTACTGCTACCCCTAAATACTGCATAAACATGCTCTGACTCGGCTCACAGCCTACAATCCTAAAAAAAAAAAAAAAATCTCTGTATACAGACCATTTCTTACCTCCACTTAACCTGATCTACCAAGATGAAGGAGAAAAAGCACAAGAACCCATGAGTAATATCACCTAGGGACATAATTCCTTAAAGTTTAGTTCTAGGGGAAAAGTCAATACCAGTGTGCCCACTGTTACCCCAAGACAAAATATCCATTACATTAAGACAAGATGTGAGTACTAATCTACAGATCCGCATGTACCACAGAAAAAAATTTTGTGTAGACACAAGGCAGAGATTTTCACATTAAAATATCCAATGTAGGTGTCTACTGCATACTACTTGTTCAAGGTCTCATTATAATGACTGAAATTCTAGGTAACCAATCTTACAGGGTGAACTAATTCACCATAACATACATACCTAGAGTAGGATTCAGTGGCCTAAGCATAGGAGAGCCTGGGAGATGACATCAGCCATGAAGACATCTACAAAAAGGTAGTAGTCACAAGACTGATGGGAACTGGAGAACAGAGAAGACACCAACAGATGCTAAAATGGCACTACGCAGATGTCTATGTTTAAGTTACTGAATCCCACTTCTAGTTCCAGGTCATTCCAGTCTCTCTGTAGACTCCACTAACAGTTTTAGGCAGGCCTCTATTAAATTAGCAGACTTCAGAAAAGTGACTCAGACATTTACACTTAGGTTTCTTATTCTTGAACTTATCCTATTCAAACAGCATGTGATGAAACACTTAAGTCTGGTGGACAGCTTCTTCTAGGGTCTGGAAAAACAGAGGTACAGCCAAATGTCTTGGAGAAGAGATCACTGTGAACCATCACTCCAATAGCAGAACATTTATACTTTCCCCTTCCTGCCAGAATTCTACAACACACTAGGGACATATCTACTAATGAACACTGCAAAATGAAGCCAAAAATCCATCTGCTTCTCAAAGAATCTTTTATTTTTCTCTGGGCAGAAACTGAGGTATCCGTTCTGGAAGAAGACCAGTTGATACTCATGTACAAAGCAAGTCAGCTGCCTTCATTTGGATGTTCTCTTCAGAACACCCAGGAAACAAGATGCAACTTACAACTCAATAGTCTTAATTCCACTTTATACACACATACACACACACTTAGTTAGATCTGAGGCAACCCACACTACAGATCCCTCTTAAAAGTGGTATCCTAGGCAATCAAATGGGCTGCTTAGGAGACAGAGCTAGCATAAGCCTACGTTCAGTTCACTTAAGTCTAAAGATAGAAAAGCCTTATACCTTACTTTGTTAGGAGCAGAATTAGGGGAAATAAAGGTAGAATACAACTAGGAACCAGAAAGGTACTTTTTTGGGTTCTTCCTGTGTGCACCCCAACAAGAATAACATTTTGTTTCAAAAGACTCTCAGAATTTTTTAAAGGTCATAAGGATACAGTAAGTTTCTGTAGATTCATAGAACAGGAAATAATTTTAAAGTTATTTTTCTACTTCCAAAAATGTAGTGAACATTATTCTAATCCATGGGTGACAGTAAGCAAAGAAAATATTTTTATTGTCTTATAGAATATTTATACCTTTTGCTAATTATTTTTACTGCATACTCTTGGCTAGTTTTCTTGTGTAAGCACTTTCGACAAATGGAAAAACTTCCTTCTCCCAATGGTTTCTCTTTCAGATCCAGTTCATAATGATGATAAAATGGAGAGTCCTGTTAGGAAACTGTCTGTATTTAGTTTTGCAGAATACTTTTAGTATACACAGTCAAAGACAAAGAGTAAAATTTTGTGAGAATTTTTCATCTATATTTAAAAATGTATAAGAGCTCTCTTTTTAATAAAATACATAATCTTAACTTCTATTTAATAAAATGCATAAACATTATTCTAACAATCAAAGAGTAAAGCTCATGTTACATTAAACAAACATAATCACTAAATAAATCATTACTACTACAATAGCTGAAGATACAAAATATTCGGACAAACAGGATCAAAGATGGCCATACATACATTTATCCACAAAACTATGCACTCATTTGAAGACATCACGATAGCATGTGTTCTTATAAGGCTTCACACAATTATACACTCTTTTGGGTAAACATATCATAGAAGGAATTCTGATAAAATTAACAGTTTCAAAAATATCTACAATGGTTGGCTGAATAAGAGCTATCAGGAATCACATTATTGTTAATTCTATACTACATTCTTCTGGAAAACTAATCTGAAAAATGAGATGATTGTCTAAACGTTAACCACTTAATAGTATCACATGCAAGTTAGATACTTGGATCGTCGGAGGAGCCATTACAGAGAACTGATAAACAAACAATGACTATTTGTAATCTGTAGCCTAGCTTGTGATTGCTGCTTGGGGAGTTATACACAGTTCCAAGGTACACCAAATTAATTTAGTTCTTGATATTATTATTACCTTCATCATAGCACTTCTGGCAATAGTTGTAGTTCCAGGTCGTTCATCCCCCATATAAAACTGAAGAGGATCTACTGTAGCTGCATTGCGTTTAAACAAAATAGAAGGTGCAACGAAAGAATATCCCTATGAAATTAAAACATCAGAAAAGGGCATGGCTTGATATTGCTGCACATTAACTATCATAACACATATGAACCATTAGAAGTTTCAGAAGAAATTTTCAAAGAAATCAGAATTTTCATATCATAGTACAGAAACTATAACTGGCTCACTGATGGTTAGATATTACTCTGTTTAACATGAACAGGTATGTTCCTGGAATCAATTAGGTGTTTCTCCATAGGTAAAGATAAAACAATAATACTACAAGAACTCTCATAATTAATGCTAATCTGGTTCAGCTTCAATTGTTTTGCAATAGTGATAAAGGCTCATATTCCAAACTAGTCAGCTTCCCCAGGACACCTTAAAGTTAAGGCATGAAATATTTTTATGTTGTGATGTAAGCATCAAACCATTTTAAATGGCTAAACAATATAAGCTTCATATTCATGATGTGCCCAGTTTAAGTATAACAAGAACAGCTGTGTCCACCATCATAGAGTGACATGCATAAACTGCTTACTACAGTACCTACAAATCTAACAACTACCAAATGCTACATTCCTGTACACTAAGAATTAAGCTGCTCAAACACAGACAATAAAAAAATAACAAAGCACAAGGAGGGGAGAAGAGAAAGCAATCCAAACTGTTCTTCACCTCTGCAGCTCTGGTACCAGGTTGACTGCACATGAGCTGTTTCTACCCACCCATTTGACATCCGGACTGTACAGTCTAAGAAGGGATCATTCTTTAACAGCATGGAGGAGATGATAAGGAAAGCTCTGTTACTCATACATATATAGCAGTCTAGTAATTAGAGCACTCCTACAAAATGTGGAAGACCTACTTTCAACTCTGCAGGTAGCTCCCACTTTCCAAAGAAATACATCAACTAGTGCATAATGTGGAGAAGGGCGAACTACATGGCTGTGGTTCAAGCTGGTAGCCCAGGCTGATGGAGTTAAGATGAGAAGACTCATAAGGTATGAAGAATCAATAAAGAATAGACTGACTTTAGTCCAGCATGCAGGACATTCAGCTGGCAATGGAGAGACAAGGAACTTTATATTTGCAGTAGGACTGTTTCCACCTTTCTCATTTTGCAATTGTTGAACAAAAAGCTCTAGGAACTGAGACTGGAAATTACACAGTTGATTCCAAGAACTTAAAAGGTAGAAGGAAAAAAAAACTAGTTATATGGAATTGCTCAATAATTTATTTTTTTTTAATTAATGTGAGTTCTTCAAATACCTGAAATATTCTTTCTGAAGTCTGAGGGGTTGCTGCAGGAGAGTATGTTGGATCCATTTCTGTAAACTCTTCTGCAAAATTACTGACATCCAATTCATCTCTTATTACTG
Organism: Lophotriccus pileatus; assembly: GCA_035583135.1. NCBI lineage: Eukaryota > Metazoa > Chordata > Aves > Passeriformes > Tyrannidae > Lophotriccus > Lophotriccus pileatus. The sequence goes on from JAWWES010000168.1 coordinate 46,774,354, forward strand.
GTTTAAACGGAGCTGGTATTTTTTTGGCAGCTAAATCATCCCAATTCATATTCTAAACAAAAAACAGGAAAATAAGTTTGAATCAAATGAAAATTTAACAGAAAGAGATATTGGAAAGACAGACTTATCCAGAAACATAATCCTAACTGCATTTGCTATTTTCTACATGCAGATGAAAAGCATTCAAATTATGGCCTACTAATTTGCTTAGTTAGAGCCAAGAAGTATCATACTTACTTGTATGTAGACAGAATTCAATTAAAAAAAAAAATCAATATAATTAAATTTAACAGTGGAGATGAGCCAAACAATTAGTGTGATGGCCCTTGAATTTCTTCCTCTATTTCAGAATAATCAACATTCATATTTTTGTAAGCCACAGTGCATGCATTCAGTACCTTCAACTTTTCACTGCCAATTTTTAAGCTGAATTACTAATGTCAGCTTCCAGAGCCCTGAGAGCATAAGCCTCTGAATTCTTCCTTAAATGCATGGCTAGAAAGAGGAAGCATTGGTATAGCAGTTATGAGAAAATTGCCCTGATACTGTAAAGGAGTGGAACTGAAATTAAGTCAAAGATTAGAAAGTGTTGTATGAGGACAAAATGTATCTTCCAAAGCAAACAGTGAATAAGGGAAGTTTAACTCTGTGTAACTTTCCTTATTTTCAGAAGCACCATAAATATATACTTGTTTTTTTCAAAGAACAAAAACAAAACCAACAAAACCAAACAAAAACCCAAGCAACAACAATAAAAACAAACAAAAAACACCAGACAACACAACACAGTTTCAGTGCTTTACATTAAACCTTCTAGTTTAAGTACTGTGTCTTTTGGCTGCCGCAAGTAACTTAGAGAGAACATATTAAATATCTATCACGACCTTCTAATAGACACAAAATCCATATACATGAACACATGGATATTTTTTCTAACTTCAATATAATTATTCATGCAATTAAAATGTCTCTGAGCTATTCTGTTAACAAAACAGCAGAATTTCCTTAGACTTCAATTTCACAGTCACTATTACGGAGTAAGTGGTATCTTGTGAGTTCTGCTGTTTCGTTTACCTGGAAAAAGGGATGTTGCTTGATTTCATCAGCATCAGTGGGACCACAACCTAGCCTCTTCTTGGGGTCCTTCATCAAAAGCCTCTGAATTATATCCTTAGAGAGAGCGCTCATTTCTTGTGGATAAGGAGGCTCACTTTTTAATATTCTCCTGTAAAACAAACAAAATAACAATGTGGCAATTACTTAATATGTTGAATGTTAAATCAAAGAGTTACCATACTAGCATTTATTAGTTCACTTAAACTTCTATTTTACCCAAAAGCAGGAGGATTGCAAATGTGAAACCAACTATTTTTTAAATAAAGAAAGGTTCAAGGAATTGTGGACATGAAACACGACATCTGTAGGAAATAAATTGTGTAACTCAATCCACAAAAGAAAAACCTTCCTCATTTGACATAGTGGACTTACTGTTACTATTTAAAAGAAATCTCATAGCTACAGCAGATAGTTTAACAAAGAATTCAACCTGACGCCTAACAGAAGTCAAAACAAAAACAATTCTAATATTAAAAATTATTAGAAAATAAAGAAAAAAAAACACATTTGGGCCATTGGAGGCTTGTCTGCACCCTCTATCTTGCATGCAGCGCTCATGTCCTAGTCTCAGAAGGAGGCACTATAACTGGAAAAGTTTTAGAGAACAGTAATAAGACTAATCAGAAATACAGAATGTGTTTTATAGGAAGTTTTATAAAATGCTAGGACAATCCAGCTTAGTGAAAAGATGACTCAAGGGGCCTGGGACAGGGACCTCACTGTCCTTTCCAATACAAGAACTAGAACCCATCAAGTAATGCTAGTTCAAAAGTTCAAAATCTTGGAAACCTAAGCAGAATCAGATTTCAGCACCTATTTTTTTATATGGGTAGTTCCCACAGTTTTATATAAAGAGGAAGGCAAGTTTTCCTTCAGTTACTCCAAATGGAAATACCGAAGCCAAGGACTCTAAAGGAAAACTGAGAATGCACACACAGATAACACATCCAAAGATACATCAAATGGGTTAAAACAGAGACATAAAACCCATTATCATACAGAATCACAGAGGAGTAGTTGGAAAGGACCTCTGGAAATCATCTGGTCAAACCCTCATGCTCCAACAGAGGCATTTAGAGCCAGTAGTTCACAGCCACGTCCAGAAACCTTTTGAGTATCTCCAAGGAGAGACTTCACCTCCCTTGGGCAGCCTCTGGCAGTGCTCAGTCACACTCACAGTAAAAAGGTGTTTCCTGATGCTCAGATGGAACCTCCTGTGTTTCAATTTGTGACTTCTACCTGTCATTGAGTACTATTGAAGGGAGCCTGGCTCCCTCTCCTCTGCATGTTCCCTTCAGGCATTTATGTACATTGATGAGATCTCCCTAAGCCTTCTCCAGCTAGAAGAATCCCAGCTTCCTCAGCCTTCCCTCCTATGCTCCAGTACCTTCAACCGTCTCAGCAGCCCTTTGCTGGACTGCCTCCAATATGCTCATCACTCTTGTGTACTGTGGAGACCAGAACACCAGGTGTGGCCTCACCAGTGCTGAGAGGAAGGATCATGTCCCTTAATCTTATGATATCCTGTTCACATTCAGCTTGGTGTCAATATGGCTCTATGCATACTCTCACTGTGGTGACTTCAGGAAGCACAATGCAGAGAAGGACTTGGAGCACCTCCACTAAACATAGATTGAAAAATTTTTGAAGCTATGGGAGACGTAGCTTCTTATAGAGCTCAAGTTGATCACTACAGGACACTTCTAACTTTTGTTTTAAGTTACTGCATGACATATCCTTAGAGTCAGTTATCCCATGGGAAGATTTTTGTCTTGAAATATGTAGCTTCTTGGATTAGTCCAAAAATAGATGCAAGCAGATTGCTTCCTAAATAATCCTGTCCTGGCAGTGTTCAAAATGCACATATCACAGGGGTAGCTTCTACTGACTTAGTACCCAATTTCAAGCAAAAACAAAGACAAAGCAAGCTAACCTCTTGGTTTAAGTAACGCTGAAATGAGTTAGGAAAATACAGTCTGAGTTTTAAGGCGCTGTAGAGGTACAGGATTGTTTCTTTGAATGTTTATCTGCCACTAACAGTCTAAATCACAGCCATTCTGCTAGCAGAAGTAACTGCAACCATAAGCCTTCTCTTCAACTTCTGGACACATTTCACTTTACAGAAAAGGAGAAGAAAACACAGTATTGCCAAATGATTTCTTAATTAGGGATGTTAATACCAAATTTAAACATCACTAAACAAGAGGATTCTTACACTGCAGAGTGGTAGAGAAGTAAAGATTCAGTCTCTTCAGAAATCACCCAGTTTCAGAAAGGGTAAGCAGGTAAGGAAGTAAGAAAACCTTCCTGTTGTGAAACAGAAGACAGAACACCTTGATAATAAAAAATTACTTTATTTATAGGAGGGCCAATTAAATCTACAGAGTCTTCGTAGCTTGAAAATCACTTCAGTTAGAGAAGTCTGAGGAAATCTATTTATCAATCTGTCTGATGAAAGAATCAGAAAGGTATGCAACAAAGATCTTGGAAAGAGGTAAGTTTCCTTTGGGCTCTCAGAAAGAGGAAAAACAGCTTCAGTCAATATTTTTTAAAACTGATTTCTAAAGCAATGAGATTGAGACTCTGTGATGTCCTCAGAAATCAAAAGAGACATTCCAGAGCATTTTTCCATCTAAAACATGTTAGAGATTAAAGACAGACAATACAGATAAAAGAATTTGATTTTCACTGAAAAAAGATGAATTGGGATGATTGGTAACATCAGTAACAAAGAGAATAAATGAGTACAATTTCTCTGTTCAGCCTTAGGAGATCAGTCTCGACAGTGAAAAGTGTTAGCACTAAGATATTTGCCAGCGTCTCATCAGGCTTCTACTGCAAACACAAACTTTCACATAAGAAAAGGAGAGTGAAATAAACATAAGCAGTGGAAAGAATGCTGCACTGCAAAGTTACCAGAAAATTCTTAGCCAAAAGAAGTACTTCCACAGCAACACTAGTCAGTCTCATTCTTCTAACTGCAAATTTCAAGAGACGAATTGCATGTCTCTGGTCAGCCTGAGAACTGCAATTGGTCATACCATGGGGGTGATAATTGCACAGAAAGTTCCAGCTAAAGCTGAGATAGATTTATAAAATACCTTTTCATATCATTTGATATTCTGCTCTTTGTGTAGAAACTACTCCTTAAATTCTTGGGGGAAGGAATCCCCTATAAAGATTATATCTATTAGAACAATTTAACATACATATTTTGCCAATAATAGTTTTGTATAACACTGTATTTTCACAGAATCACGGGATTATTAGGGTTGGAAGGGATCTCTGGAAATCACCTATTTCAATCACGGCAGGGTTACCTAGATCAGGTTACACAGGAACACGTCCAGGTGCGTTCTGAATGTCTCCAGAGAAGGAGACTCCACAAGGTCCTGGGCAGCCTGTTCCCATGCTCTGCCACCCTCAATGTAAAGAAGTTCTTCCTCATGTTGAGGTGGAACTTCTTGTGTTTCAGTTTATGGACATTGTTCCTCGTCCTGTCACTGCGCACCCCTGAAAAGAGTCTGGCACCACCCTTCTGGTACCCACTTTTCAGATATTTATATGCATTAATGCATTTAGTCTTCTCTTTAGACTAAATAGGCCCACCTTCCGCAGTCTCTCCTCATAAGAGAGGTGCTCCAGACCCAGACACCCCTCATTTTACCTAATGGAAAATTCTTTGGCAACAGCAAAAGCCTTTTACCAAGATTGTTTTAAAGAATTTCTTTTTATAGGCAGAATTAACAATGAAATGTTATTTAGCTATGTGAAAAGCAAGCTGTGATTACAGAATCATAGAACTGTTTAGGTTGGAAAAGATCACTGAGTCCAGTTGTTAACCTAGCACTGCCAAGCCCACCGCTAAACCATGTCCTTAAGTACCATCTCTTTTAAATACCTCCAGGGATGGTGTCTCTACCACTTCCCCGGGCAGTCTGTTCCAATGTCTGACCACCCCTCCAGTGAAGAAATTTTCCCTAATATCCAATCTAAACATCCCTGGGTGAAATCTGAGAAGAGACCAACACGCACCTCACTACAACCTTTTCAGGTAGTTGCAGAGAGCAATAAGGTCCCCCCTCAAGAGCCTCCTTTTCTCCTGACAAAACAAGCCCAGCTCCCTCAGCTGCTCCACACATGACTTGTGTGCCAGACCCTTTGCCAGCTCCATTCCTCTTCTCTGGACATGCTCCAGCACCTCAATGCCTGTCTTGTAGTGAGGGGCCCAAATCTGAGCACATGATTCAAGTTGTTCCCTTACCAGTGTCAAGTACAAGGAGACAATCACTGCCCTAATACTGTGGCCACAGTATTTCTGATCCAGGCCAGGATGCTACTGGCCTTCTTGGCCACCTGGGCATATGGCTGGTTCATGTTCGGCTGTTGTTGACCAGCACCCCCAGGTCCTTTTTCCATCAGGCAGCTTTCCAGCCTCTCTGCTCCAAGCCCACAGCACTGCATGGGGTTGTTGTGACTCAAGTGCAGGACCTGGCACTTGGCCTTGTTGACCCTCAGCCCATCAATCCAGCCTGCCAAGATCCCACTGCAGAGCCTTCCTGCCCTCCAGCCGATCAACACTCCCATCCAGCTTGGTGTCATCTGCAAAGTGACTGAGAGTGCACTCAATCCCCTTGTTTGAGTCATCAATAAATATATTAACACAACTGGCCCCAATACTGTGACCGGCTGCCAGCTCAATATAAGTCCATTCACCATCACACTCTGGGCTCAGCCATGCAGCCATTTTTATCCAGAGATGAGTGCACCCATCCAAGCCAGGAGCAGGCAATTTCTCAAGGAGAATGCTGTGGGAGACAGTGTCAAAGGCTTTACTAAAGTCCAGGTAGAAAACACCCATAATCCTTTCTCTCACCCACTCTGTGGGTCACCTTGTCATAGAAGGAAATCAGGTTAGTCAAGCAGGATCTGCCTTTCATAAATCAATGCTGGCTGGGCCTAATGCCCTGGCTGTCCTGCACGTGCCGTGTCATGGTATCCTAAATGATATGCCCTGTGACCTTCTCTGGCACCGAGGTCAGGCTGACAGGCCTTGTAGTTCCCCAGATCCTCCTCCTGATCCCTCCTGTAGATGGAACACTGTGCCAACCTCCAGTCAACTGGGACCTCCCTGTCAGCCATGACTGCTGATAAATCATGATAAATCTAAGTGAGCACTTGTCCACTGCCTCGGTACCCTTGGATGGATCTCATCTGGCACCATAGACTTGTGAATGCCTCAGGGCTGTAGCAGGTCACTGATCATTCATTTCCCCTTGGATTATGGGGGTTTGATTATGCTACCTGTCCCTGTTTTCCAGCTCAGGAGGCTGGGCACCTCTGGAGAACAACTGGTCTTATTGTTAAAGACAGAGGGAAAGAAAGCGTGAAGTACCTCACCTTTTCCTCATCTCCTTACCCTTTTGTTGCTAATGTATTTTTAGAAACATTTTTTTATTATCTTTTATAGCAGTAGCAAGATTAAGTTCTAGTTGGGCTTTGGTCCTTCTAATGCTCTCCCTGCATAACCTCACAACATCCTTTGTAGTCTTCCTGAGTTGCCTTGCCCCTTCTTCCACAGGTCATAAACTCCCCTTTTTTTCCTGAGTTCCAGACAAGTCTCTCTTCAACCAAGCCAAACTTCTTTCCCACCAGCTGGGGATGGGGATGACCTACTCCTGCACCTTTAAGATTTCTTTCTTGATGAATGTCCAGCCTTCCCGGACTCCTTTGCCCTTCAAGACTGCCTTCCAAGGGACTCTCTCAAACAGCTTCCTAAATAGGCCAAAGCCTGCCCTCCAGAAGTCCAATTCAGAGATTTTTCTGATCCCACTCTACTTCTCCAAGAATCAAAAACTCTTATTTGCCCAAGAGAGCCTCCAGCCATCACATCATCTCCAGTGCTTCTCCCTTCACAATCAACAGGCCCAGTGGGGCACCTTCCCTAGTTGGTTTGCTCACCAGCTGTGTCAGGAAGTTATATTCCACACATTCCAGGAACCTCCTAGACTGTTTCTTCTTTGCTGTACTGTATTTCCAGAGACATCTTGTAAGTTTTATATTGAGAGATATCTTCCATCCATTGACTCCCTTAGAACCCACTGCAGAGAAAGCAGCATTTTGCCATGCTGTACAAGCAGACTCCATGTAAGCTGCATTAATACATGCCAGTAACTTTCATTCAGAAATACTTTTGAGGTTGACTGATACTAGAAAATACTACTGATGCTCCAGACCAGTTCAAGGAATGACATTACAGACATAGCGAGGACTGAAGCCACTTTCTTTGAAAGTTCCAGAAACTATTTACAATTACCATGGGATTGAAGGATGGAAAGCAAGATGCCAGAAAAGAAAGACCAGATCGAATCAACATGTGAAAGAGCAGAAACTGGTGAAGTAGCTTGATCAAGTGAAGAGAATCTGGTTTCACTAGAACAACACTACTGAAGTGCTGCACTGAAGGGTAAGTCACTCAAAGCTCTAACAATGGCCCACACAGTGTTCATGTATTTGTCTGTCTTTGAATTCAGCACTATGAATCACTCACAGTGAAACTGAAAATACTGAGTGTGTAATCAAACCCAGCATTTGCCTACGATTTTGCAGGATGTGTCCTATCCCTGGCTCTGCAGCAATGGAAAATCAGAATTCTCAACAATGAAAGGAAGATTTGGGAAGAAGCAAAAACAAAGGAGAGGGGGCATACTAGAAAAGGAGAGATACTTGAATAGTTCTGTGATTTTTTTTTTTAATGAAATTTAATAACCCATAACACCAAGCATATGAACAAAAAGTCTTCAGAGACAAAGACATAAGGGAAAGTATGCACTTTCTTAAGTTGCATTTTCCATAGAAGACAAGTCCAGTGTTGCCAAAAAGATTATGACAAAAGAACAACACAATCTCTCATCAGAAAGAATAAAAATAAAAAAATAGAAACCATATACTAACTATTTTTGACACAAAAACTGCACTGTCCATTAGAGAGAGATTTTAGAACAAAATTTGGTCAAATTTAACACCAGACAGCCATTGTGCCACATAAGGAAATAAAGTTATCTAAAAATATCTGAGATAACTTCCTACCTGTGCTGATTTCAGCCGGGGTAGCGTTAATTTTCTTCACAGTGGCTAGTACAGGACTATGTTTTGGATTTGTGCTGAACACAGTGATGATAATAGAGATGTTTTTGTTCTTGCTGAGCAGGGCTGACACAGAGCCAAGGCCTTTTAGGCTTTTTATACTGCCATGCTGGCAAGAAGTGGGGGGCACATGGGAGGTTGAGAGGAGACAACCAGGACAGGTGACCCAAACTGACCAAGAAGTTATTCCAGACCATGTGACACCATGCTCAGTATATAAAATGGGGGGAAGAAGGAAGAAGGGAGGACATCTGGACTGTCTTCCCAAATAACTGTTACATGTGATAGGCCCTGCTTTCCTGGAGATGGCTGAATACCTGCCTGCCCATGGGAAGTGGTAAATTAATTCCTTGATTTTCTTTTTTGTATGAATGGCTCTTGCTTTCCCTATTAAAACTGTCTTTATCTCAATCTATGAGTTTTCTGGCTTTTGCCCTTCTGATTCTCTCCCCGATCCTGCTGGTGGGGGAGTGAGTGAGCAGCTGTCTGGGGCTTGGCTGCTGGCTGAGGTTAAACCATGATACCACCCAGGTAAAATAACAGAAGGACCTGGATTCATTTAGAAGATTTTTTTCCTTAAACTCAGAAAAATCAAAGGCCATGGAAACTATGCTTTCAGAGTTTGTGACCAAGTAAAAAACTAAATTCTCAAGTCTCCTGAAATTGGCAAGTTTAAGCATATTTAGGTTAACCAATATAAATTCTGGTTAGAACAACTTTGCTACCAAGAAGTTTGTACCAACTCGTATGTCTGTGCCAGTAATTTCCTTACCACTGGCAGCTGTAAGTACTTGATTTCTGTTCTGCCTGCTCTACTGTACCCTTGGAGAAAGCCCCAACCACGCTCCCGCTGCGCCCAAATGGCAGCCACCCAAGACGGCTCCACATGACTCCGTGCAGCAGCCAGGACCACAGCAATGTTCTTATATGTTCTTAAAAGGAACATAACATTCATGACATAATAAACTGCAAACACACAAAACTGATGTCATCTGACACAAAAATTGCTATCCATGGACAGGATTCAGAAAGCAATGAGTCTTATGAGTACTGAAGTAACACAAGACAGATGAAGTCAAGTCTGAAATATAGTCAGGAGTAATAAGATTTCAGCTATAAACTAGCAGCTTATCAGTTGAAAGTGATAGAAAAGAAGAAGGAATTACATCTATCAGACCACAGTTGGCATCAACAGGAGGAACCAAAGAACAAAGGAAGGAATTTTTTTTGGTTCAGATGGTGTATTATTCTTTCCCTTAAACAAGATCCTCTTGCAACATCAACAGGAATATATTGTCCACAAGTAAGAAAGACCAACATAAGCTAAGAAAAGGTTTTTTCAGGAAACAGGAAGACTGGAGAACATCTTTATTAAAGACAGCTGTAAGAATTTAACTTCTAAATTTATCAGAATAAAAGCTGAAATACTACAGAACTGCTATCTATAAATATGCAGCATAAACACCCACCAGAACAAAAACAGACTGAGCAACAATACAGTAAACTTGCCACAACTAAATTAAGATCAGAAATTGTGTTACTAGCCATAAGAGGACAGATGTTAGCAACCTTGTGGTTTTTCCGCACTGAATATAATCTTAAATTATCAGAAATGTTAATATCTTAAAGAGCACATAAGGGCCTACCAAAAGAAAGTCAAATCTTGTAGAACACATAACTAGAAAGTTTCCCAGTTTCTGGGAAACTATATCTATAAAATTCAGGTCAAGGTTCTCTCTAAAAAAAATTGTAACTCCTTCAGAGTTCCATTTAATAAATCTTGGGAACCAAAATTATCAAATTCAAACATGGTAAGTAAGCAATCAACAAAATTTCTAACCTTAAATAGGCCAGAAAGAGATAATTTAAGTTTTAACTGCAATATAATGACCAAGAGGGTGAAGTCCTGAATTTTGTTTTGTTAATGGACTCCCCTCACCCCTCTATTTTTTCCAGTGACCTGCTAAGTTGCCTGCTCTGGTAGAGAACTAAAAACCAATAAACAGGTGTCTCAAACTTCCAAGAAATTGCCTGAATTTATAACATACGTAAAATAAACTATCTACATAATTGAGGTTTGTTCTGTCATCTATTACAACCTTAAATATCAAGTGACTTTAGGTGAGGATAAGAACCATCATAATATCTTCCAATAGGGGAAAAATTGTTCTTAATTTGAGGACAGGACTTACAAGCTCATCTTGATAGTGGTTACTAATTTGAACAATCTAAGCCTTCAACTCCCTGAAATCCAGTAAGAGGAAATGCTTGCTTTGGGAGAGATTTCAGTAATGTTTTCTGGGGAAAGTTATTGCTTTGTCTTTTGAAAATGCTCCAGTGCTTTGACATGGGGACTGAAAACAAACCTTTAAAGTGTAGAGATTAGTGATCATAACAAAAAGTTTTCCATGCAACAGATAAGAACAGTTTAGGTTATATCATTTCTGTAAGTACCATATTCATTTCTTCTCAGATATACAAGTAGGGCTAAAAAAGATCACATTATTTCTTTCATGTTATAAACTAATAAAACAAACATTACCTGTAACAAAAAGGTGGGAGTGGGGCCCATTCTGACCCTTTAAACCTGCAGTCTGCCAGAGTGATCTAATAAGAGCTGATGGAAAATATCTCTAGCTAAAGATATATTTCATGTATTAAGATTTTGAATGTGATAATTCTATTTACATATAATTTGATATTTCATACGACTTCTGTTTCAATGGTAAACACACAGCAAGATTAAGTATCTACAAACCTGTGGTTACCCTGTAGTTTAAATAAAACAGGTCTTTTGTAAAGATCAGTTCTATTAGTTAATAAAAACAATCTACTTCCAACATCATTCTGTTAAACAGAACTGGAGCACAATAAAGTGTTACCATGGCAGCACTTGCTTCCTAAATTTTAGATTTAAACCCTCAAAAACTACGTATTATGGCATAAGGATCATCTGTGAGCAAGCATATGTACTTTACTGCTTTGAATCTTACCTAGAAATCTCTGCTTGGGAATTCTTCTCTCCATCGACTGTAAATGGTGATGCTCCAGTTAATAATTCATACATAAGAACACCAACACTCCACCAATCAACAGCCTATAGAACAACAGTAATTATGTATGTTATGATACACTGAAGTAAAATTGTTAACAAAAGAAGGAACAAAACAATACGCTTGGAAAAGAAGTAGCATAAGAAGAACCTACCTATCAAAGGCAAACCTGAATACAATAAAGCATAAATAACTGCAGTACTGATTGGAAGTATTTTCTACAATAAATTAATGTTAAAATCTCTCCACTTAGCTTCTTCAACTAATTTCTCAAGATGAACTCTTTCCACTGACTACTAAAGTTCCTTTTGCTCCACCCCCCAAATTTAATTTTTTTTTTGCCATTGTGAAGGGATAAGAATTCTAAAATGTACAGGGGAAGCTAAGCCTTGCTAAGAAGTAGTTGAACTTGAGCTGTTACGAGCTTGAAAATGAAATTAAGGAATGTTCAAAAATCACAGTTTAAGATCACAGGCCAGGCACCTGAAAATGCTATTCAATTTTATCTCATTCATAAAATCATAGAATGGTTTGTGTTGGAAGGGATCTTAAAGATCATCTCGTTTCAACCCATCTGCCATGAACAGGAACACCTTTCAATAGATGAGGTTGCTCAGAGCCCCATCCAACCTGGCCTGAACATTTCCAAAGATGAGGCAACCACAACTTCTCTGGGCAACCTATTCCGGTGCCCCATCACCCTCAGAGTAAAGGATTTATTCATAATATCTAATTTAAATCTCTCCTCTTTTAGTTTAAAGCCATTCCCCCTTGTGTTGTCACCATATGCTTTTGTAAAAAAAAAAAATCTCTCTCCATCTTTCCTGTAGGCTCCCTTCAGGCATTGTAGAGTCACAATCAGGCAACCCTGGAGCCTCCTCTTCTCCAGGTTGAACAATCCCAACTCTCTCAGTCTTTCCTCATCCCTCTAAGCACCTTGGTGTCCTCTAAGCATCCTCTGGACTCACTCCAATATGTCCATGCCCTTCCTGTGCTGGGGATCCCAGAGCTGGATGCAGCACTTCAGGTGGGGTCTGAGGGAACTCCAGGTGGGGACCAGAGAGACGGGAAGAATCCCCTCCCTTGACCTGCTGGCCTCGCTGCTTTGGATGCAGCCCAGGACACGTCTGGCTTTCTGAGCCACGAGCGCACATGGCCAGCTCATGTCCAGCCTCTCAGGCACCAGCACCCCCAAGTCCATCTCAGCAGGGCTGCTCTTGATCTGTTCATCCCCCAGCCTGGACTGATACAGGAGGTTGTCCCAACCCAGGTGCAGAACCTTGCACCAGTTCACATTTCACCTATTTGTTCCTTCACTCAGGCCAGTAAGTAAGGATCCAGCACAAGACTTTGGCAGCTTTCTTCATTTTGGTTCCTATTACTTTCCCTACTATCCTGAATACTGAAAATACTGAAATATTAGAGCAAGTCTTTTAGACAAACAATGCAATAATCTAGAAGAGATTACAAATCATAAACATTGTTTTAGTATGCTATGCTCTCATTAATCAATTTAATTTTCTCTTTTCGTAAGGTTTTTGAGTTGCTAGATGTACAGTAAGTATAAAATACACTAAAAACCTTCTAACGCTACAACACATGACATTGCCAACGGTAAGGTAACAAGTGTGTGATACAAAGAACTAACATCACATACCTAACTGCAAAAATCACCCTTATTTATCAGCTAACATTCGGTATTAAACTGTGAAGCTATTCCTTATAGAATACTATATGACTCTGCACTACATCTAATGAAAGTATCAGACAGAAATAAAGATAACAGAACAGAGATTCTTCTTTAAATCAGTTAACAAGATTGAATTTATAAGCACTTGAAAAGCCAGAATCATAATTCAAGGTGACTGACACATTGGAGAGATGCTCTGAAAGTGGAAAGACTAAACTAGAAAAGAGAGTGCAGGAAAGAGCTTCAATTCATATATTTTTAAAATTCCATTTTTAATAACAACTGGGCAAGCAGAACAGTAGAAAAAGATGCAGAGGTTATAGTGGAATCCAAAGTAAGTGTGAGACAATGACAAAAAGACAAAGCACATTCTATTTTATGTTTAGTAGAAGAATCAGGGCGGTAATCATCCTGCTGTACTTCAAACTGCCAACTCCCAGCTCAAACACTGTGCCACCACAGTGCTCCCTGAATGCAAACTCAGACCAAAAGAATCGTAGAATGCAGAGAGAGGGAAAAAACAGAACCTTCTCAGGCAAAAGTCAGACTTTTCCAGTTCTTAAACAGGCTGTGATAAGAGGAACTGTGATCCACTACATTCCATGGCCCCCAACAGAAAGACAAGTCAACTCAGTCTACAGTAAAAGAACCACAGAGATTAAATAATCTTCAAAATTTCCCAGTATAGTGAGCAATCCAAATAATTTATCAATGAATATTGTAGAATTATTTTGGGGGGTAGGGTTTTTTGTTTGTTTCAAATACCATCTGTGAATTACTGCTGCCTTGATCCTTCCTATCAATTATTGACACTTTAATAAAATAATAAAACCTGAGCCGCAAGCCAAAACAATTAATTTTTACAATATGAGAACATTTATAACATTAATAATCCATTCCATACTCCAATAAAGACAACAGATTTCTCTGATGTCTAATTGAAAACATATATCAGAATTAACCACAAACCAGTCATTTTTCCACTCTGAACTAGTATTTTATGTAAAGGAAGTGTCAGCTAAGTTTATTGTTTCACTGCATATTTAGAACAAATTTTGGATAGAACGCAAATAAGCCTCAATACCTTCATAAATATGCCCTTTACTTAAGATTAAAAGAAGAAAATACACCAACAGGCAACTGAAGATACAGGCAATAATCTATTTTAGGACAACCGGAAAACGCATGCTTCAATAAGACAGTGTCACATAAGTCCTCAAGCTGAACAACAGTGTTGCCTAAAGAACTAGTTTATTTTCAGTAATAAAATTAGAACATACCTTATCATGTCCTGTGTCTCCTCCTCTTACAATATCTGGAGCCATGTATTCTATTGTTCCACAGAAGGAATATGCTCTCTCATTCTAGGAAAAAAAAAAAAAAAAACAACAAAATTAAAACCACTTATATTATACAAATCATATGGGACAGATATGGCTAACAGTTCCAAGATGCTGGCAGCAATTCTTCTCCAAATAGCTCAGAACTGCTAGCTAAATAATATTCCATCATATGTAGAGATGTATCACATAATGCTACAGAATATTTAGGTTTGTGTTGCAGTCAAAGATAAGCACAAAAAAATTAATGTATTGATATTAAAAAAACTTTCCCATAAGTCTAAATCATATATACATTTCAGAACTACATAAAATTCCCCGAAGTGATATACATACACATTCTCTGAAGGCTGCAATATCCATACTCTAGATAACAAATGAAAGCTTTCCATTAAAAGGAGAATTTCACTGTAAGATGTACAATTTGACTAAAATGGATACAAGATCCTGTGGGTTCCCCAATTCAGGAATTCTTTATGACCCCTAGAAAAGTCTTTTTTTTTTTTTTTTTCAGAACACACACATATATAAAACACAATATTCTCTCAAGAAGAGACTGGGAGAGAGACAAGAGAGAGAAAGAGAAAGGCAGACAGTGTTGTAAATTTAATTTTATTCTACGCACTGAATTATTTTCTTGGTTATGTTCAAAACTAATCTGCTTTCACAGTCATGTATAATTGTTCCCTGTTAGCGATTTACCTTTGAGGTCAACATGAGGTCATGCTGTACCTTGCTAATGACGAAAGCACATGTGTTTGGGCCATGCAACATTGTTCCTCCCTTATCCTTCAAGCTTCTAGCATTTTGGGGACAGATCCTGATAGGTCCTTTAAAGAAGAGTGTTCAAAAAAGCAAATATTTCAAAAGTCAGGTTTTACATTTGTAGATTCAGATCTGGAGTTTAAAAACACCTACTATATAAGAGACTACGCTAATAAGAGGAAGCTTCCAAAAGTAGAAACAGTGCTCTGTGCTACCCTGAGGCATAAAAATTAAACAGTCCAACAGCATATTATTAAACTGTATTTCTTAAAATACATATACTGTGACTGGTTTTTTGGTGTAAAAGTCTAAATTCAAAATAGTTATAAGGCCTCATTTTGTTCAATATTAACTTGAGACAAAACCATATAATAATGAACTTTTCATGACTCCACTCTCTTCCGACACAACTATTGTCTCTCTTTATCTTTTCCAGTATCTGTTATCTTAAAGAAATATAGTGTAATAAAAAGCGTAAACAAAGAAAAATGTCAGAAATTCCTAGCCCTCCATCAGCCAATCTAAAGCTATTCAATGTCTCTGCTCTTTTTTTCCTTCATCTGTGAGGGAAGGAGAGGGGAAAAAGCGGAAGAAGGAAAAGGAAGGACAGCGACAAATGCAGGAAGAAACTGCTCTTCACTTGCTACTCTCCAAAGAGTAAAGATAATGTGGCCATACTGAGATTATCAAAACAACTGTCTGAAAGCTAAGCATTCTGACTCAACTACAGACTGCACAGCATCTTATGAAGGCAAATCTGTGTCAAAGTCAGGACTTCAAAACAGGTGAAGTCATAAAATCTGGATACATCTTTGTTAGAAACCTCTGTTTACATTGTGTTTTATTAAGTTACAGACTTCATCAACTACATCTAGCTGTTACTTACAAAACACAGTTTTTACAGTATTAAGTTTCACTAGGAACACTTATGTAAATTTATCATTGTTAAATATGCCTCTTACAGGGACTCAGGACTCACTAATAATTTTTGATTTTATGCACTACATGTGGGCTTAAAACTCTTCAAAGGATGTTATCTCCGATAGCAGTTTCATTTTTTGTCCTGTTCTGATCTCCCAGCTATGTGAGATATGGACATACTGGATAGAGTCCAGCAAAGGCCACAAATATGATTTAGGGACTGGAACACATGAAGAAAGGCTGAGAAAACTGAGACTGTTCCACCTGCAAGAGGAAAGCCTTAGGGAGATCTCATAAAGGCCTAAAGGGAGCAGGCAAAGAAGAGGGAGCCAGGCTCTTTCCAGTAGTGCCCAGTGACAGGATCAGAGGAGGAAACGCTTTTACTGTGAGGGTAACTGAGCACTGGCACAGGCTGACCATGAAGGTTGTGGAATCTCTCTCCTTGGAAATATTCAAAAGGATTCTGGATTGGTTGTGGGCAACCAGCTCTAGAAGACTGTGCTTGAGCACGGGGTTGAACCAGATGACCTCCAGAGATTTCCTGCAACCTCAACCCCAGTCACTCTGTGATTCCGTCACAAAATGTAAGTTGTATTTCAACATCCATTTGTGAAATCATGTTTCACTCACAAATCAAACATGCAGGCCCCCCCCATCCCAATTTCAAAAACTACAACCTCCTCCAAATTTACATTTCATTCAACTTTATAATATGAATCCAAGAAAGAATGTTATTAAAAAACAACTGAACTTTTCAGGATTACTTACAGATGAATTCTCACTGATTATGCACATCTTGCAAATTTAAGCTTAAGAAATTTTTTGCCTAACACACAACGCTCATTTTCTTTCCTCATTCAAGCATGCCTGCCTTAAACATTGTGGTTTCCTCTTCTGAGTTAGAGAACAGCAAGCAATCAGACAGTAATGGATGGAAACAGAAGTGTGGCTAACCCATCACTTATAGCTCAGTATGACAGCATTGACCCTGTCTTTGAAAGGGTGTCATTATGTTTGTTCCAAATCAGCAAATCAGGTCTTCGATGTTTACAGATAATCTAGAGATAAATCTTAGTCTTCTAGCACACAACAGATGGTTATTATTTCTATTTCTTTACCAAGTTCAGCATCATTCCTCAGTGTTTATGCAATAGCATATCTTTTAGTAAAGGTAAATGAAGTGGCTACTTCAAACCAGTTAGCTGCTTAAGAGAGCACTAACTTTTCATGAAGCCACCAATAGAAGGACAGTTTTGTTAAGATTCTTGATCAGAGAACATAGATAGGTTTACATGGACAGTAAGGCAGTTCACTTTGTTAAACCATCTCTCTGTTAAATTAGAAAAACATGTTATATTCCCTTACTACTTTTTCTTCAAGATGAGCTACACCCTGTCATGGTGGATGTCCCATTATATATTACCAGACTGTTTCTAATAAACACTGTAGTACTACACACAGGGCAAACTTCAAAATTTCTCTACACTAGCTATGGCAATACAAAAAAAAGATAGTGCACTGCCCTCTTTCCAAGTTCCTTGCAATCATTCTGACTAATCTGAGCTGCCTAGTGAAATGTAACTGCTTTAACTTGTTAGGGCACTTTCAGGACCACATCTATGTGAACCCTGACGTCTTTTCTCCAGATTATTTATTTTAGCATCCCATTTTCCTTTCCCTTCATCAAAAAAGAAAGGGCACTCAGCAGCTTTAGTACAGAGAATTAGACCTCTCTGGCTGTCCAAAATGAAGTTGTGTAATACACATTAGGATTTGTCCAACAAGACAGTCACTTCACAAAAAAAAAAGAAAAACAAACAAACAAACAAAACAAAAAAAAAAAAGGAAAAAAACAACAAAAAAAAACCCAAACAAAAAACCTACTTCAGACTTCGCTAAGACTATGTACCCTGACCTTCACAGCTTATCACCAATTACAGAGATCAAAATACCTAGTTCCAAAATTCAATCGAATTGCTGACAGAAGGATGTCAGTCTTGCACCATCATGTTCTTGATGATCTTGTGGTATCATCACTTGGCTCTGCTTTATAACCAAGGAATGGTAGGCAGGCATTTGAAACTACATGAAGTTGTAGAAAAAACACGTATAAAGCTTCCTCCTCAATGACAGAGAGGTCTTATGCCTTCAGAATTGTCTAATGAGCTCCCTCATCAAGTAAAAAAAGCACGAGTAGCAACAAAAAGAGCAAAAGCATGAAACTCCTTTTTGTTGCAGAGACTAATCAAACTTGCCACATCTACAGGAAAGGACTGACTGATGGAGAAAGAGTCACCACTGTCATACAAGGATGTGTCCTTTAGAGCACACATCCTAGTCTACAGCAATGCAAATTCATTTTAAAAACATATGCAATGGCAAGTCAGACAGTTATTAGGCCTTGTAACTCTTCAAAAGGTTGTAACAGAGTATGTGGGACAAGAACTGCAATACCAAGTGAATCACAGGAATTAGATGAGACTTCAAGACAGTCAAGGTATCACTCATGCTCAACATGCTCCTAAAAGGCTCACCTCTACTGGCCCAAATAGCTTTTTTTTGCAGCCAGCTCTTTGGAAAAAGGGCTATTCCACTATGTCTTATTTAAGAAGATACTGTGTTGGAAGGATGGTGTTAGTTTCTAGTGCCACAAAACTCACAGCCCAGAAGCACTGAAAAATGTTTGTGATTCAGTGTTCTAACAAATCCAAAAATGGCATGGAATTTGGGCAAAGAAATAGCAGCAACAGATTCTGGATGGGTGCTTCCCAACACCTATGAGGTGAAGGCCTGCATTATTTTATCACATGCACCCAAAGGTCTGCAGCTGAGAAACAAACTTTTTTAAAACTGTGTTTTAATTCTTGGTCAAAGACATCTTCAGCTAGGAGGACATAGGTAGACAACCAGCTGAGTGCCAGGCCCAAACTAGTATTTGTAAATTTAAAAAAAAAAAAAAAAAAAATTAAAATAATTTTCTTAGAGCAGAGGACATGATCCCAAGGGACTGTTACATAATACTCCTACAATAAGTAGAGAACATCATTAGTTCAGGGCCTCAAAGAAAAAAAATCAAATTAATTTTCCTCTTGAAATCAAGATCTGCATAGTTGGAAAGTGCATCTTGTGATTGTCATGCCTACTCATAGCATGGCAGACAGGGAATCCAAGTCAGACTGAATGAATGTACAGAGAACAGCTTTCAGAACACCAAAGCAGCCCTAGAGCAATAAAAGACAATGTACAGTGAAAGGTAAGGCCTAAAAGAGGCAAGAGGAGGTTTAGATTAGACATTAGGAAAAAATTCTTAATGGAAAAGATTTACAAGCATTGGAACAGACTGCTTAGGGAATTGGTAGAGTCACCATTCTTTGAAGTGTTCAAAAAATGTGTGGATATGGCACTTAAGGACATGGTTTAGTGGTGAACATGGTGGTGATGCTAGCTTGACAGTTGGACTTAGTGGTCTTCAAGGGCTTTTCCAACCTTAACAATTTTATGATTCTAAGGGCTGATGTGTTGAGTACCTTCTGAGTGAATGGTGTCATCACTACACTGCAACTGAGCACTAAACAAAGAAAGGTCTCTGTTAAAGTTCTGCAGGTAATGAAGTTACATCAAGAGAAACATACCATCCATACAAAGATTAAGCACAAAATGCACCCCTCTGTTGCCAAATTAGCTGTTTGTATAAATGACAGACTGAGCAAACAGGAAACATGGAAGTAAAAAACCACTGGAAAAATGAAAGCAAAAATAAGAATAAAGAAAAAGATCAAATGAAGTCTTAAGAACCCATAAGATTTTGTTTCAGAGGCCTAGGGGAAAAAAACAAACACACATCAAAGCAAAGCATCCCAAAAAAATGATGAAAGAAGACTATAGAGGTGTGAATCCTGGAAAAGGTGAGTCGAGACAAAGCTACCTAACAGAATACTAACATTGTTACTAACACAGGTAAAACAAAACAAAAAACCCCACACCTGCAAAGAACAACCAGATGCTCTATCTAGAGTATCTGGCTTTGAATACTAAAGCATGTTCCAAGTACACTGTTCTACATGTGGGCATAAGCCAAGGGGAGCATCTATTTGCCATACAAATGTTGCTTTGGGAAAATGCTTCAGTGCTTGAGCATTTGTGATTTTAATTCCAAAGCGTGACTGCAGATGTGGAAAGCACTCAAGTGTCTTAAGACAGTTATTCTGTCATTTGAAGATGTATTATTTAACATTTAAATATATGGTTTTTGAAGTACTTCTTCAACTTCATGAACTGCATCCAAACAAGTGCCACTGCTCCAACAGACACTTGGGACCAACAGTCCTACAGCTTATTTTATTCACAAGTCCTTGTACAAACATAATTTAGCCAGAGGGTTAGCCAAGTATTCACTGAACCCATTCTTTTCAGCATTGAAAATTAGGACCCACTTCTCCAACTACATCAAAGTTCACCTTTGAAACAGAAAGACTGCTTATGTTCTCCAACTACTTACAGCACAAATACTTTGTTCTTCACTGTCCCTACTACACTGAACATCAGATATGACACACTCTGAAACTGTAATACTATCACATTCCTTCAAACCACAAAACTTGACTCCTTAAATAATTTTTACTTGTAAAAAACAAATAAATCAAACCAAAGTTACCCTTCCCCAAATGTTCTTCAATAGTGCATGTATTCTCTTATGGGTGTTCCTTGCTAATAGAAGAGATGGTAGGATACAGTTAAAAGGCTTGGTTAAAGCCCAGAGTAAATAAGTTCTAGTGTAAGAATTTCAAGAAATGAAAACTACACCATATAAGGGAAAGGAGACTCCTCAGCTATTAAATTGCCTGGGACTAGCTTCCTTGCATTCCATATTCATATAAAATATTCTAGGAACACTGTCACAAAGCTAAAGAATTACTCCTTTAGCATAGTCAGTACTGAAAAAAATTACAACAAAACCAAAATCTAGAAACACTAAGTGCTGTTGGGCCAAAGAACACAAAGACAGCCTCTAGAGCTGGAGGGGCAGTCTCTGATAGCATGTATTTCATCTGTCAGCAACAACTCTGGGACTGTTCTCTAGTCAATCTAGAGACAATCTCCAGGCAATCTCTAGTGCCAGAGAGAAAGAGAGCGCAATGGCACAGAAGGGAATCAGGTTGCTAGACAGAAGCTCACTGAAGGCATCATTTCAGGCTGCTCGCAGGACAGATTCTCCACAAGTCCATTAAAAACTCTTCAATTCAGACAATAATTACTTACTGGTTCTTGTCACATTTCTGTTATGGAGAAATAATCAAATTACTATGCATTTTTTACTTGGTTCTTCTATGATTTTCAGCAACATTCTTAAGATAGTCCTATGGTTGTCCACACTCATTAGCTGGCAAATTAAATTTCTTCATTCACTTAATCTGACCTCATCATTATGAAGGTTTAAAAATGTTATGACCTAGCAATACAAGAGGAATGCTTCACCATTGGAGGTACTCTGAAATTACATCACAAGTTTAAACAAGGTATTAAATTTAACACATGTATGGCCTGTGAAGGCCAATTCCCTCTTTATTGCATGGGTAGTAAAATTCTCCATACCGGCTTTCTGATCAGGTATATAGATGAAAAATCAAACTTCTGAAAATCACAACTTAGCTAAAACTCTATGTATAGTAGGGCTTCTCTTTTAGCAACTTGACAGGCTATACTTCATATATTGGATAAATGCAAAACTGCTTGTAAAATTCCTCAAATGACTATTTTGTGGTATGATTATCAATATACTAACTGTACCTAAGAAGAATTCTATTTCTTAAGTAATGCGTTTAAGCAGAAAACCCACAGATCAATTTGTATGATTTCTCATATGCCTCTTCTCACGTGGTCTTAACTTTGTGTGATAAAGATGGCTCTTTCTATTGCATCAGCTACAAGAGCCTAGCAGATGAAAAGTCAGTCATGCTCAAAAAACACACATGGTATCATTCTCTCATGAAGGTTTAGTGTGGCAACTAACATCCCTAATAAACTTTCATGAGGACATTACAAAAAAAAAAAGAAATAAAAATATGTGCAGGGGAGTAATACTGCCCAAAAGATATTAAGTACCTACCTTTTTAAACAGCTACTGGAACTACTTTAAATTGAATGTACAGAGGTCCCAACAGTCTGCACAAATACTTGTAATTGCTACCTGACTTGGACTGGGACACTTCACTCAGTGAGGAAAAGGCCATCCCAAACACAACCTGCATGATACACTGCCACAGGTGGTCTCGCTCAAAGAGGGTAACGCAGAAACACAGACTCCAATTCAGAACTAGAAATGGCAGCAAGAGATAATAGTACTAGAAACACACTAAATAGGCAGTGAATCCTTTTAAAGAGTAACACTAATGTGTTTTTGGGAAGTTCCTGAAACTTCTTTGTGTGCATATTTATCAATATCAATGTAATACAAATAGCTTCAGGCACAACAGTATGGCAGTTGACCCTTCTATGTTTTTTCTTAATTAATAAGGAAGAACATTTTAAACAATATACACTCAAATGTCCCTTCCAACAGTTTTATTTTATTCAATGAGTATTTGGAAATTGACAGAAGAATCATTCATTCTACTGTGAGGCCACCGAGGAAAAAAGTAACTATTTAGAAATAAGCAAATTCAGACAGCGGAGACTAAAAAGGATATATTATGCTACTGCATTTAAGAGTAGAACCTAAATAGATGTATGAGGCCACCTAAAGAATTTCACAGGTTATCAAATTAAATCATATTCTCATCCTTTCAACAGCAACACAAAATCCATGTCTTAGTCTCCTCAAATGACTGAAGTGGTACATCATATCTAGGTATGAGCAGATGACAGTGTTTGTATTGTGCCAAAGAATTCTTGCTGTTGCTTTTTATTTGTCTAATCCAGGGAAACATGCTGGAGTGAAACTACCTTTCTTAATTGCTTACAACTCTGAAAAAATGCTTCAAGTCCCAAGTTGTCTTTCTTCCTTTGTTACAGGTACTTCAAAGTCACAATTCCAGGCTGCATTAGTTAGACCCTCTCTGGGCTCTATCAGTAGTGTTTCAAATAGCAACAATGAGGAACTAAAAAAAAAACCAAAATAATTTCTAGAATACAAGAATCAGTATCATTATTGTTGATGTTTTGTACATTTGTGAGTGTATATAATCATAGTCCTGAAAGTCATAACTTAGGGCTTGGCTACAAGCATAAATAGTGAAAACTTTCCTAGGATAATTATATCAGGGCCCTGAACTTATCAACAGGCTCTGCAACCTTTTCCCCCAATTCTAGGGGTTAAGGCATCTCTGCTTAAGACCAACACTGACAAAACAGAGCTGAGTAACCTGTGTGGAACCTTGTCAGGGGCTTCCTCCACCTTCAGCTGGGAGCAGAAGTTCAGGCTCCCATTCTTGATCCTTGTGCCAGCTGTGCTGTAGGTATGTCTTTACTTGGCTGTGTACCTCACTGATCCTGATCCACCAGTGTCAAACCCTGGTTTGTCCTCAAGCCTCTCTCCTCATAAGAAGCTTTTCTGATAACCACAGGACTGTTGCCCAAGCCTGTTTTTCTGCCATTACACTTGCTCTGATCTTCTCATTTGGCAACTGTGGGATTGCACCACTGGTCAGTGAGGTACTGACCTGTACCTGCCTTGCTGCCACCCTTAGCTCCCAGCTCACACTAATGCATGGAGCAATCTCCCTGTCCTGCTGCTTCCGGACAAAATAGTCAAGAACCACAGCTCCTCCAAAACAGCTGACAAGACTGAAGAGCTTAAGCAGTTGAAGAGTTCAGCAGTATCACACAGATTATCTCATATCAGCTATCAGCACACTGGCTGCAAGTTATGGATCAAGTGAGTCATCAGAGTTCTCTTGGTAAGTTTAATGAGAAAAGCAGGACCACAGGACAAATCAAGAGAACACTGTCAAAAATTAAAATTAACTTGCAATAAGCGAAGGCCACATAGCAGAGGTGTTACTAACAAACCTGACCTGCTGAATGCATTTTGCATTTCAGAAGAATCACAAGTAAAAACTGAAAAGCCTAAATTCTATGCAGAAAAAGGACCTGTACCTTCAGTGAACCTTAGAGGTCATTCTATCAGAGATGTTTACCTGAAAAATAAAAATGGTACCAAGGAAAAAAACACTGTTTCCATAGAAATTATATCAGTAACACTTTTCACCATCATTTCAATTGCCCAGAATAACAATTATTACAGTCTTAATTTAGGGAGGTGTATGAAAATTGACAAAAAGTCCTCTCATTGTTCAAAGACATGATATAGATTTAAAATGGGGGAAAAAAAGTCGTGTTTCAACAAAATTCTTGCCAAACTGACTGGTTTCTTCTTTTTACTCACTTTTTATTTTTTTTAGGTTTTAATGATTTTCAGAGTCTTATTGGTCATAATACTCAGACACAATATTGAGTAATTAAGCTGTCCATATCAGATAGTACAGCTTCACCCAAAAAAAAAAAAGAAATCTCTCGGCTGAAAACTGTTGCCTCTGTAGCTGTAACTTCTATTCAGGACTAAAACTATGACCTCTGCAGGAAACAAACGAGGAAGAACAAAGACAGGCTAAAAAGTTTAGTGGTACACTAGTTAGACTGCCTCCTCCACACAACGAAATCATAATGAAGCACAAAAGCAAAGCTTTAGATTAAAGTACGAACAGTTGCAATATGGCAGATCAAAGGTCCACTTGTTTGAAAGGTCATCTTAAGAAAAAACTTTAAAAATGCGTAAGGTCATGTGAAATTAATTAAAAATCCTATCCTGGTGACTGTTCCTACTTGAAGAAGCCAGTTAAGTCAAAATATCATATTGGTTACTATACCTCTTGCCACAGCTAGACTAGTGACTTCTACTTCCAAAACAGACATGGAACAAGGCTATTTAATTTTTCAAGCAAGAATGAGATTTGCCTGCCAGCAGATGCCATCAGAAGAGGCAATTAAAAGGGAGAGCAAGAGCAGCTAAACCTCATACTGTGTGCTAGCCAAGAAACATGTGACCTCTACCACTGTGAGCCCAAAACATAACAATGCAAGGCCACACCCTCATCTAATGTCAAGTGGAGGTTCAAGAAACCCTTTTCACAGACTTACACAACAGCTATGTTTGCTTTCACACTGCAATGCAATTGCAATTCTGCAAGGAATTATTTAAATCAGTTCCCAATAACGGATTTGTAAAACAAAATAGAAAAAGAAAACAAAAGTCTCAATTCTGCAAGCAAAAAAATTCAGAAACAGCACATTAGTGTGTGGGAGGAATGCAAGCATGTACCACTGTCAACTTGGATGAACATTTTGTACTAGGTTCTTCTCAAAATTCCAATTTTTGTAAGGCTTGTTTGCTAAGGCATTGTCTACTGAGAAGAGAGAGGTAATAGTACCAAAAGACAAGAACAGTATACAAAGCAAAACCTGAAAAAAATCATCTTTCTTCAAAAAAGGACAAAATTATAAGGTATGGAAGAGTATATTGAGTCTGGGAAGAATTCTAATAGCTGCCACTGCAAGCCTTCAAAAGTTTGGTTTTTTTTAAAGGAGAATATAAAGAAAAAATATAGGAGATGTCACATAAACATTTATAGTTTCAGAGAGCACCAGATGTAAACGGTAGAGGTGCAGGAGTGGACAATTTTGCTCAAATGCAATCGATCTGGTTCTAAATTCATTTGCATTTGGCCATGAATCTCTGGTCATGTAAGTTTTTCACCTCTGGCTGCCCAAGTTTCATTGAAGATAGGTATTCGCAGTAATTCAAAATTAAAAATACATCTATGAGAAAGAAAGGATTAATGATGGTGGCAGCATTTGCCCTCAGAAAGTTACTTATTTACCCCTGGAGAACAGAAACAGAATTTTTCTCAGCTGACTAGTAACATATTCTTGTAAGATCCAATACAATATACCAGACTATTTAACACAAAGATTGGTATTCTCCCCCAAATGGGATTTTTTTAAACTGGTATAATATAATAAGAAAACAATATCCTTAAAGCAGTCAGTGTATGAAATCATGATCTGTCTTGCAAAAACTCTTAATGGCACTTTAAGATTTTGGCACCAAAATCCAGACAGAATGTATTTTACACTCTAGCCTTCTCCAATATTGCTCCATGCTGGGAAAGCACAATCTTCTTTGTGATAAGCACTGAAAAGGGAAACCTTCTGGGCAAAGGCTCAAACAGCCATCTGATTACTGATGACCTGGTTTTGCAATTAAATTAGTCCAGCTCAGTGATGTGCCTTTGGAGTGTTTGGTATGTTCTTAATATTCAATATCAGGACAGTTAAAAAACTGACAAGAGTACACCAAATAAAGCAAGAAGTTTTTGCCATTGTTTCATTTCCTTTTCCAAAATCAGGGAAGAAAATTACTAATTATCCAGACAGATCTACAACCCATGTTAACTTCTGTGGACTAATTTCATTATTTAGTTCACTCTTTCTTACTTTTTTCCTCTTGGCAGAAATGTAAATATACTCTTCATAACCATGTTTATTATGTCTACATCACTGACCAATTCTTGGAAACAGAAGCAGTACAGTTTCTTTACTCATCTTTGCAAGGGAATGCTCAATGTTCAGAGGATGCACTATTTAATTGCACAAACGTTATGAGTTCAATTAGACAACTATACAGGATCTTTTAAAGTTAATGCACAGCTAATCTACCAGGTCACTCATGTGAGATGACAGCTCTTCAAGCACTAAATGAGACAAGTTGTAGTCACTTCTCTCTGTTTTGGACTACCTTTAAACTGCACTAAGAATGTGTACAAATTTCTTCCTACTTCAACTATCAAGACCCATAGTTGACTAACCTCCACTTCATCATTCTTCTTTCAATGAAACTTCCTTTAAAATCTTTTAAAATTACACACTAATTTTATTTCCAGAACAAAATATTCACTCCATCATCTAATAAATGAAAACAAACAACAATTCAACAGTGAAAAGCATCTAAGTGTTATAACTAAGTCTGCAACTCTGATCAAGAGATTTTCAGGTGAAAAAACAATAATGCATATAAAATATTCATTCTACATATCAGACAGAAGCACACAGATATCCATTCAAACGACTTAGGTTTCAATTCAATAATCCCTCATACAGAATATCCATTTTTATATAATTTATTTCCAAGGTATTTGTATGCTCGCAGACACATTGTTTAAAGACTGACAACATTCAGTATTTACTATAATTTTTTTTAAACTTCATTAAGCAAACACAAAAACTTCCAACAAATTGAAGCTAATGCAAAAGACATGTACCAATGCAGAAGAACTGAGCACTTCACTATACTCTGGAAGAAAGTGTACTTTATTGGACTTAATTAACAGGGAAAATGTTATTTATTATGCATGGTCAAATAGATTACTTTTACAGTAATTTCATGAATGTGTTCATATTATTCCTTCTAAGACAAAGATCTCCATATACACTAAAGTATGATTTTAGTGTAGTTACAAAATTAAAACAAAAGTGAGGGGAAAGAAATATTTTTTAAAAATGAAGTAGCATTTTAGCAAAAATCATCAAAATTAAGACAAGACCTGATGACTGGGTTAAACTGACACTGACCAAATCAAAATAATTTTAGTATACAAGTAGAGCTATTAATGAGATAAAAAGATAAAAATATGCCTAAGCCACAAATCCAGAAAATAAAGATAACACACAAGAAACAAGATGGGAAAACAAAACAAAACAAACAAACAAACAAATATTACGAATCTCTTGAAAAAAATAGTAACACTGAAGTGATTTCACTTACACAATGAACATAATGATGCTGTAGAAATGTCAAGTCCTACCAATTCTCCATGTCCCCAATAACTTATACTGATGTCATGTAAAAACGTATTTTACATCCCAGTTAAACAAGCACTCAACTGAGGATGCATGAAAGCACAAGGATAAAACTGTCTTTTTTACTCTGAATTTCTGTGCAATTCAGTTGAGAGTTAAAAATCACAGACTAGCCTTAAATTCATCACACAATTAAGAATACAAATGCAATAAAAAGTAATACTAAAAAGATACTACTCTTTTCAATCTCAATCCCTTACATAATTACATTCTATGGTTGGGCTAGTAAAACTGTAGGTTTTCCTGAGACAGTAAATAAAGTTTGAACACCAGAAGTAATTTCATACTTAAAAACCTTATGATAGTGTGTGAAAATTCATTTTTACTCAACTACTTTATTCTAGTCAGGTTATCTCCTCCTTTTGCATGTAAATAAAAGCACATAGCTTCATTTTAAAGATAAACAAAGGTAAAACCTATAAGACAAGTTTCAGTGTTTAGTGACACAGTAGCAAAAAATGCTTTAAAGCTCTTAAAACTGCGCTGCTTTCTTGGATATTTAATGCTTGCACATTATAAGCACTTTCACATAACAACTGTAAAACAGAGAGGATACTTGACAATGCACTCTTCACATTCATGTTTCAGTAGCTGCATGGCAGAAATCAATAGCTTTCTGTTTTCCTACAAGTCACATGCATTTGCTTCCTTTCACTCAAACAGTGCTTAGGAAAAGCAGCTTCCCACCTCTTTGCTTCCGAATAGTCAATCTGCTCTAATTATTGTAGTCAAAAAATGGTGCACTCTTTTTATTATAAAACAACTTCTGTTAAATTCAGTACTTGCCCTAGTACCTGGAAATCTTAAACAGTCATCAGATTAAAGCAGAGATATCAAAAACATTGAACCATGATGTTTTTTAGCAAGCACCCCTAACTACAAAACCATCCAAAATTCATAACAACATGATAAAGATATGTCTGTGATAAGAATTTTAAATGTAGTACATGCTACGATCATTTTTATACATTTTTACTAACCGAAGTAGATCTTGTTTCAGAAAACACAGTCCAAAGAGGGGGGTTACTAGAATAAATTCCATCTGCTTAAGCATGTATTTTTAACAGCAAAGTTCTTGCAAGAAGCAGGTGGACCAGGAAAGACATGTGAAGAAGGGGAGAGAAAGGAAAGTACACTGTTCTGAGTAAATTGCAAGCACTACACTCTTATCTGACTTACACAGTTGTGTAATGTTATTTAAAAGTGCTACCCAATAAGCATGAAAGTAGACAGAAAGCTATGCAGTTATACAGGCAAATTCTACCTGCTGTAAATACATTGGTTCAAAAGTGTACATTAAGTATCTTTTGTAATGAATTGTAAGCCGAATTATCTACAGAAAACACATTATGAAATGTCAATTTCTGTGTGTAAATGGGTCATTTTGATCGTGTTTAGGTTCAACAGCTACATTACAATAGCACACATGAAAACTTCAGTCAAGTGAAGACAATGTCTTAGATTTTGAAAGCAAACAACACAATTGTGATTACTTTTTTCCTTAAAAGAAATACTAGAAGTGTTGAGCTTTTTTGACAGGAAAGACAAATATAAAATGTGAAGGAAAATAAGAGAAAAAAATATAGTTAAATGAAGAGATTTCAGAGGTATATATTGGAAACAAAATGGATTAGGGTCAGAGTAACCAACATTAAATGACCAAGCAGCAAGATTTCTTCATTTAATGACTGGAGAAAGAGGAATCCCATTCAGAGTGTGGATAAAGCAGACAGGCATCTCTGATGCTTATCCAAGTCCTCCCTCTTCCTTGCACTGCTTGTAAATGATGTGCCAAATGTGAACTCAGATGAGATATATTTCTTATAATCAACTCTTTTGAGACTTAAAGGTTCTGATTCATTATGACACCCTTAACACAGTGAAGATTTCAGCTTCATTGTACTTTGGCCCCAAGGCTGGGGAACTGCTCCTTCTCTCTCCCATCAGTGCAGCAACACCGTCCTGTGTCCTTTACGTTGCCCCTTGTGCCCAGTAGTTTCTCTCACAACTTTAAGCAGGTCCCACTGACCCTAGCCACACCTTTTACTACCATTCTTTCCTGATGAAAATTGCATCTCTCTGTACTTACTCTCTTGCACTGGTGTAGCAATCTGTTGCTAATCCCTTCTCATACCAGTTGAACTTCCTCTTGGTTTCAGGCTATAATTTAAAAGGAATATACTGACATTATCTGTACTATTTCTCTGCTTCAGAAAGTAAAATTTTGTATCTCTTAAAATGGTCCCTCCCAAATCCTACCAGACTCTATTTGAAATGCAAATATTCTAGAGGGAACTACCAGCTCTCTATTTTTAGAAAACCCTTCTGCTGCTTCTAACAAAGACTTTTAGATCTGCAGTCCCAGATTTCAATACCTCTGATAGCTAACGTGAAGACCAAAAAACACTCATTTTAAAATTCTCTCAGAAGTAAAATCCTGCACAATTTTGACTCTCTGTAATCTAAAAAGCATATTTGGAGATAAAACTGTACCTTACAAATAATTAACAACTAACGTCAACAGTCAGAGATCGCTATGTTAGATACTATGTACGTATTTAATAAGAGATAAGCTTTTATCCTAAAAGCTTGCAATTAAGCTTATTAGAAGTGACACGAAGACATGAGAAAGAGACAAGATAATAATACATTAATTATTATTAGCATAAAGAAGAGTCATAGCATACCATTTGCCTAGTCACTGCAAAGTATTAGCACAGTCAAGCATTTTTTCTAGAAAACATCTGAAAATTAAAATGTAAGTGGCTTTTCAGACTTATGTGGATCTTTGCTTTCTCATGTCAAGAGCAGCAGAAGAAAGGCTTTTTAGGGAAAACTAGAACAAAGAAGTCTGACAACACTGGCAGGCCTAAGGCCATTGAACTGA
This sequence comes from Lophotriccus pileatus, assembly GCA_035583135.1. Taxonomy (NCBI): domain Eukaryota; kingdom Metazoa; phylum Chordata; class Aves; order Passeriformes; family Tyrannidae; genus Lophotriccus; species Lophotriccus pileatus. The sequence goes on from JAWWES010000168.1 coordinate 46,805,185, forward strand.
AAGCTCAAAACCTAGTAACACAGACTACTAGATCTCGTTCTGTGATGTGCCTAGAATGCAGGTCTTCCACCCTTCTCATATGTGTTTTATGATTTCAAAGAGATAAAAATCTGACTTTGTGATCTTGCTCAATTCTGTCCACACTTACTGGAGAGTCATATACTCACCTCATCAGTAAGAAACTCCTTACTCAGACCAAAGTCTGTCAGCACCACATGGCCATCAGAATCAAGGAGAATATTCTCAAGTTTTATATCCCGATATATAATCCCCAACTGCAAACAGAATATAGGAAAAAGTATTTCCAAATAGTATAACCACATAAAGGAGACATCACTGAATGCAACTTCCATTATAAGGATAATCTGACACGTGAAAGTTGCACCTCAAAAAGGACAATTTTTAAATGCCTTTGAAGAACTAACTTTAAAATTATTTTAAAATTATTAGAAACTACACTTGCATTAAGGTCTTAAAATTTTAGGAGCATACTACATCTCCTTTGAATCTAAAAGAGACCGAATACTTGCTGTTGAGTGTACAACTCAGTTCAGCTTTCACTAAAAATGAAAATGGATACTTCTGTTACATGTTTTACACATAGACATACATGCTTTGTAATAGTCTACAAATCTACTTACTACCTGTGAAAATTGCAGTAACTTTCATGTCTACAATCGTGCTAGAACTCCACCACTCATGCTGAAATAAGAACAACTGAACAACACTAGAACCCAGAACTTGCTCATGGTCACTACAAGTTAGTTTTACTGACATATATCATTTCACAGGATTACTAAAAATTAACAATCATTTGTCAATAAGATTACTCTTCACAACGCAGACAAAAATTTGTAGCCTTAATCTGGTGCACAGGAAGAGACACTTCATGAGGAATTATTTCTAATTATACAACTAATGTCCCAATAGTAGATAAAGTTACTTTGAACTTACAACAATCTAAAACAATAGCTGTCCTTACGAACTTTATATGATGCAGAAAGAATACAGCTATAGGTCCTCAAAATCAGCACTAGGATAAAGTTACTTTACCTTGTGGAGATGTTCAAGTGCCAAAACGATTTCCCCAATGTAAATTTGCACCTCATTTTCTGAGAATCTCTCTCTGTGTGAAAGATGAGTAAACAATTCTCCTCCATTTATATAGTCTAAAAAGTAGAAAAAAGAACATTTTAATTTCACTTTCTGACAATTTAATTTTCTTACTGGAACAGTATGACGTACTTTGTAAGCTATTTAGTAACACATTCTGCTATCGGATGCTTTTACTTTATTGTAATTCACTAATATTTCATCGTGTTGTACAATATTCAATTTCCCTCTTAGAGGACTGAGGGAAGAACAAGACCCACTTTTAAATAAGCAGCAAAACCACAAAATAAGCCTCAAATATTCATAAATTATAAAGATGGCATTTTTTGCAAAATCAGTCTTTCAGTTATTTAGGAATATGAAAAGAAAAGAGTAAAAATGATATCTACAGAGTATTTGCAGACTTTTATGAAATACTCGTGTGAGCAACAAGGCAGATAGACAAAGCAATTCAGAAAACAGGTATTAGGTGAAATAATCAACTATGGGCAATTACAAAATTTTCTCTTCACAAGGGAAACTAAGATGGCAAAAATTACTGGAGGAGATTATTTCCACATACACTCCCTCACGGAAACCACACTTTTATTCTTTGCAGGCCATGACACAAGGCTTTCCCACAGTAAGGGAGAGGGAAAAAAAGTAACTATAACAACAGAGCTCCACCGCAACACAAACACATTTTAGATTAAGAGCTGTTTATGCTAGCAGTGTACATTATTACAGCCATTAATTTGCAACCTCACAGCCCCCATTACTGTATTTGGAGGTCTACATGTACAGAGCAGGGAACACGCCCCACAACATCTTACCCAATATTTTCTTCAAAATTGTTTCTCTAGATTTATTGCTATAAGACCTACATCCATGAAAAGGGTCCAATCCTATTGCAAGTTAATAGTTTGAAGGATAAAGCATATATATAAATCACAGACATTCTGATCTCTCTCCACTTTTTAGTTCTCCAGTTGTCTGTTTAAGAAGGAATATTAGTTGAACCAAAGAATGTAAGTATTTATCTAGATCAGTAAGCATATGAAAAAGATTTCATGAAATATAATACATTTTACAATTGCTTCCTTCTTCTAAAAAAACTTCAGCACATATAAAAATATAATAAAACAAGCTTTTTAAATATTTCTAGCTAGAATTGCTAACTTAGTATAAGGTAAGCATTGAATTCCCAGGCACTGTCCTAAGGATTGTGACAGATCCAAAACAGCGCTGCCACAGGAATGGCACAATAAGCTTAATTCTATGCAGGTTGTAACATTAACCACAGCCCAGTGAAATAACCAGCCTTCATGTTCTTGGTGCTAGATCAAATGCATGGCTGAGACAGTGGAAAAAAAATTACCAGTTAGTTCAATATAAACTCCATCTGACAGTTCACATTATGTAGCTTTTTTTTAAGTATTAGTAGGTTAACCTTGCATGACAAGCTTTGTATAGAACGGGTGGCATTCACATGGACACAACACTTAGTTCTTTTAATATAGCTTAAAGCCAATGTAAAAACTGGAATCACCTCCAAACCCTGCATTCTGGAAATCTGGCAGAAATGCAGCTGCATGCCTGTACTTGATTCAGTCTATTCATACAGCTATGTAATCTGACAGCATGAAGAACTGTACTAAATATTGCACTGAGGCTCCAATTCTAAAAACTTTTGAAGCTAAAATGGCATGTTGTCACGAACCATGTTCAGCCAGGTACAAAAACATGACAGACATTGGTTTCCCCCAAAATTCAGAAGCCTCTGAAACACATACATTTCAAAGCTAAACTGAAGTGGTTTACCAAGATTTACATAATGAGACATGAAAAACTTGTAACAAACAATTTATGTCACTCAGGAGGGTGTGAAGCCCAGTTGAATTATAAAGTAGTTTTACGCCATGTTAGGTAGAAAAAATTTATACTGTTAGAAAAAGTGATTAAAAGACAGTTTTAAACTCTAACTATTCCCATTTTCTCCTAAAAAAAGAAGGAATAAAGGACCTTTCTAGCCCCAAAGGACATCATGAGAATGGATATAGAACTAATGGAAAAAAAAAACGAAACAAAGCAGAAGGCTGTATTTATACATTAGCTATCAATTTCTTGTTTCAAATATCACCTCAACATTGTATTATAGTGGGCATGTGCCCAGTCTGCACTATCTGAATGTTCTTCAGAACTACTGGGCTTGCTCCTCTCTGACTCTTACAAGAACATAATATCAAACTTTTAAGGCTTTTATAGCCTTCTAATTATCCTTATCACCTAAATTTCTCCATTACTATGTATTTATTTTTAGCTAAATACATCCATCTCAGGTTTGAGGTTGGGGTGTTTTTTTATTTTTTTGTTTCTTCCTTTTTTTAATATTTCAAATAGGATCTGCATTCTATACAAAAGTATCTTGATTTAAAGAATGGTACTATAATATTTATAATAAATATTCACATTCTTTCTCGTTTAATCTCTCAAATGAGCCAAAAATTGACACATGCAATGTATCTCAATACCCAAAGATCAAATTATTTCATAACAAAAGTTTTGGCATCAAATGCTTCCAGGTCATTGATGAATATACACATACATTTTTTGCTGCATATTAGTCACAGATACCACTAACCCTCCCAGTCAGAGTAGCACACTGAAGTTCAAACAGGAAAACCACAAATACAGACACTGTTGAAGATGAACAGTATTTTCCTTCCTATGCACTCTCATGAGATCTCCAAACACACTGTACTTAAGGCCACATGAAAAAAAACTATAAAACATTGTAATAAAAGGGCCTTTTTTTTTTTTTCTCATTAACATAAGATTGAAATCCATAAGACTACTCACCTAAAATGAGATGAAGTTTGGTATCTGTCTGGAAGGCATAATGCAACGTGACTAAAAATGGTGATTGCCTAATGTGCTCCAAGACTTGCCGTTCTGTCCTCGTGTGCTCAGTTGTTTTGGCTTTTTGAACTATTGTTGCTTTCTTCAGTACTTTCATGGCATACAGTTTTCCAGCATCATGGCCGCTTACTTTCCTCACAAGGAACACCTTTCCATAGGCTTAAAAAGTGGAGAGAAAAACAAAAAACAAATCAAAGACACAAAAAACGCAAGTTATCTACTTGTACTACAGATCTGGCTGATACCATTATTATTTGCAATTACTCATTGTTATGGCAAACAGTAATCATTTAGGCTGAAGTCTTCCAAAACACTTTTTCTGTTACAGACCAAACTCTTCTAAGCAAAATTCAACCAAATGAGCTTCGCAACTGAACACTGCAAGAGTGGAAAAACAATCAGTTTCAGTATTTAAAAACAATTTTAAGAGCTGATGATTTCTTCCTTTGTAATAACGTAAAACTCCTATACCTAGAATTAAGCAAGAGTGTGGAGTAAGAGATGTTATTTTTTTGTCCTCAAAATAGTCTGCCCATATTTGCACAACTTACATACTTTCATTATTGGTTTTATAGCACTGAAGTTCCAAAAACCCATAGAAAAACAAATTAATTCTTCCCAACAGAATTTAGTACACAGGAATTTTCTAAGGCTCCCATATTGGACTTAAATGAGAATAAGCTAGAGGAATTCTCAAAAATAAAGTTTTCTGAACACAAACAGTAAAAGTAGTCTTTCCAGAGTTTTAAATATGCTCTATACTGGAGTAATAACTGGTGAACATAGACATCCTTTTTTTTATTATTATTTTTAATTACAAAGGACACCTGGGAACTCCACATAAGTAAATATGATACCTCTACTGGACAAACATGTAGAAACAGTCATGGTTAGAATTAGCCTGCAGTCACAGAGCCATGATCTCACTGCAATGACAGAGATATAGTGTGACAGCTTGCATGACTAGAATACTGTTATGGATGGTTACATACTTTTTAGGAAAGAGGCCAGCAAGGTGAGGTGGTGCAGTTGCTCTTTACATGACACAGCAACTGGAACGTATCAAGCTTTGCCTTGGTGTGGATGAAGGAGGAACCAAGAGCTTATGGGTAAGAATTAAGGGATAACCTAACAGGGGTGACACTCTTCTGGGTGTCTACTGCAGGCCACCTGATCAGGAAGAGGAAGTAGATGAGGCCTTCTATAGACAGCTGGAAGATCCATGGTTCTGGTAACCACCCCGGCAGCTGCTGGAAAGACAGCACAGCTTGGCACACAGGAGCCCAGGAGGTTTTTACAGAGCGCTCATGATAACTTCCCACGAGGAGAGATGTGCTGCTGTACCTTGTATTAACGAACACAGAAGGACAGGATGGGGATGTGAAAAGTGGGGGTAGCCTTGGCTGCAGTGACCAAGATGAGATGGTGGAGTTCAGAATCCTGTATGAAGGAAGTAGGGCAATAAGTAGGATTATAGCCCTGGACTTCAGGAAAACTAACTCTGGCCTCTTCAAGAGTCTACTTAGAGTAATCTCATAGGTTAGGTCTCTAGGAAGTAGGGCAGGTCCAAGAGAGCTGGTTAATATTCAAGTATTACTTTCTCCAAGTTTATGGTCAGGGCATCCCTATAGATAAGAAAAGAAGCAATGGGGGCTGAAGATCTGCATGGATGAGGAAGGCACTTCTGGCAAAACTCGAACAGAAGAAGGAAGTTTACAGCATATGGAAAAAGGGAAAGGCCACTTAGGAGGAATATAGGAATATTGTCATAGTATGGTAGGGATGTGTCACGGAAAGCTAAGGTCCACTTGGAATTAAACCTGTCAAGGGACATCAAGGACAACCAGAAGGGTTTCTTCAAGGACATCAGTAGCAAAAGGAAGACTTGGGAAAATGTGGGCCCACTGCTGAATGAAGTAGGTACCCTGCTGACAAGGGTACAGAGAAAGCAAAGTTACCGAACTCTTACTGCTAAAGCTAACCCTCAGAAATCCCAGACTCTGGGGACTTTTTCTTGGTCAAGGATAGGGTTAGAAATCATTTAGACAAACCTGACACCCACAAATTCATGAGCCCTGAAGCTATGCATCCAGAAGTGCTGAGGCAGTTAGCAGATGCTACTGCTAGGCCACTCTCTCTAATCTTTGAAAGACTATGAAGAACAGAAAAGATTCCTGAGGACTGAAGAAAAGCCAGTATCACTCCAGTCTTCAAAAAGGGCAAGAAAGAAGACTCAGAAAACCATACGCAATTCAGTCTCTCCTCCATCCATGGAAGGGTGATGGAACAACTCATCCTGAACTGGCTGGGAAGATGAAGGGGCAGCAGTGGATATTGTCTACCTTGATTTCAGCATGGCTTTTGACACCATCTCCCACAGAATTCTCATAAGTAAGCTCAGGAAGTGTGGGTTAGGTGAGTAGACAGTGAGGTGGATTGAGAACTGAATGGAAAAGGTCAGAGGGCTGTGATCAGTGGCACAGAGTTCTAGCCCAGAGAAGATAGAGGGGATCTTATCAATGCATACAAATAAATATATTAAGGACGGATCTCAAGAGGATGGGGCCAGACTTTTTTCGATAGTGCCCAGCAACAAGATAAGAGGCAACATGCACAGACTGAAAGACTTGAAATTCCATATAAATATGGCAAATCTTCCATATTCATATTCCATATGAATATGGCAAATCTTCTTTACTTCGAGGGTGACAGCACACTGGAAGAGGCTGCCCAGAGAGGTTGTGGAGATATTCAAAACCCACTTGCATACAATCCTGTGTAACATGTTCTCGGTTAACGCGCTTCAGCAGGGATTGGACTGGGTGGCCTCCAGTGGTTCCTTCCAATCCCAACCCCTCCGTGTTTCTGTAGCAGATACACAAACAGGATACTATGTGAAAGAATGAGCGTTACTTGTGTAGATACAAATGATTATAATTGCTCCAAGGAATCAGGAGGAAGGAACAATGATGTGGTTGACTTACTTAGATCAAGGTACTTAAGTTGTCTTACAAAAAGGTCTTAAAAACAATAAACAGTCATGGGTGCAAAGAGAGGGGGGGTCCTCTTATAAATGAAGAGCTATGTTAGCAGACAAAAAGCTAAAAGGTTAAAGATAAATATTCAGCTTTTTCAGAGAAAGCAGGTTACCACAAGAATTCATCCTGCCTGATTCAGTCATAGATGAAGAGTGAGGAAGACGATTTTCTTGGTTTAGTAAATTATCCACTGCAAAGGAAATTGAAGATTACTAAAATGGTAGATGAAATTTCAAATAGGTAGATGTGAATTCACATATCATAATAACATATGGTGTTGAAACTGAGGAGAAAAAAAATAACTGGAGTTACCACAGACAACCCTACGAGAAAATAGCAGTAGTAATCAAAAAAAATCAAACAGAATGTTAGAACTTCAAGGAAAGTATTGAAGTGAAGAAATGACATAAGTGTACCATTCCCCAAACCTTCAACACAAACCCAGAAATCTCTTATGCTGTGGTACAAAATCTTTGTGTGCTCATATCTTGAATGATGCACACTATTTTGGTCCCTTGTGTCTCAAGCTCCCCTCCTTCCATTAGAAAAAAATAAGTATAAAACTTAGAAAAAGAAAGGGTAAAAGAACTCCTCTAATTAGAAAGGGAAGTAAAGACACTTCCACTATCTATTTAGCCTGAAAAAACAGAGTACTTAAAAAGATTATATAGACTTTAGGAAAAAAAAAAATCAAAAATTACATGAAAGTAAGTAAAGAACAAATTTTCATATATCTAGGAATAAAATAACTGAGGCAACAAATTAAATCATTAGGTATCAACATTAAGCACATAAAATAAATATGTAGTTAAGGTGTTGAACTACTGCTACATAATACTGCAGATGTCAAAAATGTAGGTGAATTCAAAGAGACTATATAAATCCCTGAAGGAGAGGAAAGCATAGTAAGTGTTGCTAAACACTGAAGAAAATCTCTGGTTCAGGCAGACCCCAAACTGCAGGCTGCTACAAGTTCACTAAGGAAACCATCATTGTATGCCTCTCTTAAGCCACCATGAGACAGAAAACTGAACCAGCTGGTTGTTTTGTGCAACCCTTAAAATTATCTTCACATTACTTTCTCAAAAAAATGCTTCAATACCTCTAACCTGAAAATACACTAGACCAGAGTATACTGTCCTGATGTGAGACATTCAAATTTAGTTGGTCTTTTTAAATGCTATAGCATATACTACGCTCCCAGTAAGCACTCACATGAAATGCCAGATTATTTTCTGGATTTTTTTCCAGACAGGTAGAGACTTTTAAATTATCCAATGATATGTGGGCTTTTTTCCTACAACAGTGTTCTACTTCATTCAGTATACAGAAGTGATACTGCTCATATTCTGAACAATTCTTTTTAACAAGTTCTGTACCTGACTCATCACACCCTAAAGAATCATGCTTGGCTTCTTCACAGAACTCGTAATCTGCAGTAAGAGCTTTCATAAAATAAGTTTTCACAACATATCTCTCAAGAATGGCAAAGAGAGTCAGAATAGGTGAGTGTAAACATCTTTCTATTTTGGGAGACAAATGCGAGATACACAGGACAGTCTCCTTCAAGATTCTCACTATTGTATTGCATTCTCCAACTTTGCAGGCATTATACCTGTAATCTAAGTTGGATTCAATGGTCACCAGTTGGACATCAAGAAATGGATAAACAGATGTAAAAAGATTGCTCTAGTAAAATAGCACGGGCCATAAATCCTGTCATGATGTACAGGCGCAGGTGATCTGAATCAAGGTTACACAGACCATAATAGTGTAACGACAGTAATACTGTTAAGCATATGCACCTTTTTAATGTTATTCACTTATTTTCTAATATTGGATATTAACTTACTTTTAGCATCTGAAAAACAGATCCCTACTACTGAGATGACTGTTTTAAAGAAACTGCTTCCAAAACTAATGTTTACAACTTTATAAGGAGTTACTTCTCAAAAAACGTAGATAACACTTCTGCATTTACTCATGCAACAAAAAAAAAGCAGAGAATGGCCTTATCTTGCATTTCCCAACTGCTTAAAGAAGCAGCACTAGTTCTCACCAGTTTTCAGCTGAAGCTTGAAATTTAACTTCCTTGTTGCCTCTCTGAAAAGCCCAACCTAGAGCATTAAACATAAATTTCCTTAGATTCCCAGGAAACAGTAGTTTTATCAGAAATGTTGGAGAACATTACATTAAGCTAAATTAAAATTAAAAAAAAAAAAAGCCTCATGATTTTAACACTTGGCTACCTGTATCTTTAATCACACTTTATAAAACCATACAAAAACGCATCTTAAGAGGCAAAATGCAGCACCTACTGCAGCTTTACAAATAGCATGGGAGAAAGTTATCTGGTTAGTGTAATAGCTGTAAGGAAATCTCTAGAAACGATACTATTGTTATCATAAAAGAATTTGCAACACAGAGCTTTACCATGGTACAAATTGTTTCTTCAGAAATCTGAAAAGAACTGACAGAATGATGAGGATTCTCAGCATTTTTGATGAGAATAAATCTTAAGTAGCACTATTTTAATCAAATGACTCATGATATATTCAACACCAGAATCTCTGATATCACCACAAGAAATCTACTTAAAAGACAACACTGCAAAAGCAATTTATTTGAGTGGCAGCAAGGAGAGAGCACATAAGCTAATTGCAATACCCTTACCGGGTAACTGTATTTCTGAAAAGCTTTTTTAATTTCTCAAAGAGCAACATTTTAATGTTCCGTCTCATAAAATCTCATGCACATCTCATCTACTGCCAAGCAGAAATATTTAGCCAGCAATATATCCCCCATAATGAATTGCACAGTCACTGAATATTCATCCCCCAAATTCATTAAAAATACATTAAATGGTAGAAAAATTAAAAGACTATATAATACATACACAAACACAAAAAAGAAAATGTTACACTGACCTTGCAGCTTATTAAGAGAAATAAAATAAAAATTTAAAGAAAAGAAAAATAATTAGTTGCAGATTTATATGGATATCAGCCTTTAGGATGATTAAAAGATTTTATAACAGCAATTTATACCCAATTTCCACTCAATTTGTGAGACAGAAAAATATAGTTGGGTGCTAAAACTTTCTTTTCACCACTGCTTTTTTAATGAATACGAATTCATAGTAATACATCTTAAGTATATATATGCATAAATACAGATAAAAGTTTACTTAGATATAAGTATTTATATAAGTATACATATACATAGTAATATATCATATCATCATTATAAGCATATCACTATCCAAGTAACAATTCAGCAGGTCATTAGAATATTCTAAAATACACACTTGCTGAAGGACAATGAATTAAAAACGTAAAATATTCTCTGGTTCTTTGCTCTTTCTGTATAAATGCAAGCACAATAAGCCACTGCAGCACGTCAGCTAATTCTTGCAGAGAAAAAGGCACGCAATTCTTACTGTTTATAGCACATAGGATGGTTTCTGTGGACTTCTAAATTCAACAAAACTTACATTTGTATACAGACAGTTTTTTAAATCAATCTTTTCAAGTGTTAGCATATGCTACACCTCATTCTTAAATTACTTTTTTACTGTCAGTGTAAAAGTAATCATGAGACAACAAAGGAAAAGGCTCAGAGGCACATAATAAACTTCATTGTGTTCCTGTATGATATATACCTAATGACCTCTTTTCTCTCTACTTTAGATTTAATCTTCCTAAGAAATTTGGAGGGAGAACTCTCATTGTGCAGGTGTCTGTGTGAATTAAAATTTGGCATGTGGTAAAGTTAGAAAGGCATATAGCTCTAGCAGGTAAAAATGGGGGGGGAAAGCCAAGCAAAAACCTTAACAAATATCCAGCAATAACATTCTGAACAAACATTTCCAAATTGTCTACGACCAAACTGTCAAAAACGAAGTGAGTGACGATTATTAATAAGAAATGCAAAAAGTGACAAGTGAATGTAAGTTGCCTCTTAAAATATACTAACAGCATTTTGCTTTTGTTTTTTGCATTTTTACCTTTTTTGAAAAGTGTTATTACAGTAAATAGGTCTAGTAGGCAATACATGCCCAATTTTTTTTCTTTTTTAAAGTAAGTAAGTTTTGAGAAAGCAGCTTCCATATGCAAGACAATTCACCACTGGATAAGCATGGCATTTATTTTTAATTATTACAAAAATTAAGGTAAATACTTTTCTTCAAAAACTGTTTTAAATGTAGTGCATAGTGCTGAAGTTTGATGAAGCCAGAACAATTAACCAAGAGCTGCCTGGATAATATTCTTATTTTCTTCTTCTCTTCTTAAATGTAGGATTGTGATTGCTATTCTCTCCAGTTACACTGAACAACTGCTGCCATTATTTCTAGTAGGAATCTTTGCTACTCTGCAATTTACTGTCCTGATCCTTTCAAAGTTCTCCGGTAGGCGAATAAGACAAATTTGCCCAGGTTCTTTGATTGAACACAGTTCCCTCTTTTCAGTCTGTTTTTCATAGAGAAAAATAATTTCCTATTTCCAAGGCCCATCTCCAATTGGCCACCCCACCTACTGTTCAGGATACATCCTAGCTGTCCTCAGCAGAAACTGAAGTAAAATATTTAACTGGAGTTTGGAATTATTTTTAAACGCTCACTAATTTTGGCTCACACTCCTAAGCACAGTATCCACACTTCTTTCTCCTTCTTTTATGAGAGAATATTTTATATTTTCTTCAATATGCTTTGAAAAAACTAACTTCCATTCACAGTCTTAACTTTATCAGAGTACTTTCTGACCTCTTAGATGAAACTTCATTCTGTGTTCTTTTATAACAAGATTTTTGAGATGGCTATTTAAATCTGACAATTCACCCCACTAATTTTGTTCCCTTCATAGCAATAAATTCTTCCGATTCTAAGCAACTTTCACATATAAAGCTAATATTCTTCCCATGTAAGCATTTAATTCAAAAAAATCATGCAGAAAACATTCTCCTTTATATGTGGCAGTTAGATTCTTGCTTCTCATTATCTTTTGTCTTCATGAGTGGACTGTAATTCAAGAGGTAGACTAGATTACTAGTGAACATGATCAGGAATCACTTGTATTCTTTCTTAAGCACAGTTGAAAGAGTGAATGAAAGTGGCATTTATTAAAGTTGAGTAGAAAAAAAAAGGAATAATCTATCCACAGAAAAATGCGTGGCCCAGAATGTACTCTGACAGTGTTTTGTTATTTTAAAAACATATTTACAAAGGATGAAGCAAATACACCAAGTGGGTGTGCATAAATCAACACAGCCACCTTCTCCTGTTGTTCCCTTCCTGCTTTGGGAAGCAATTAGATTGCTGAAAAGTAATCTGCTTCTATAGGATATAAACTGGTTTGCTATGTCCCAGGGAGAAAAACTTTAACTAGATAGGAGGGACAAGCTGGAAACATGAATTCAGTGGACAGGAAACCTGGAAATTCCATATTTGCAAGGCTATACAGTAACAGAAGGAGAAGAGGATTTAAATGAAAACAAAACCAGACTGCAACTGCAAAAAAGTATATACTGAGTAGAACACAGGCAAGTCACAGAAGTCAAGCAAGTAATAATGTGCTCCCAGAGCAACAAGTACATTATTATCAGCTTTATGAAGAGTGGCATACTATCATGTATTTTGTTTTACTGATTTCTTCAAGTTTATTTATTATTATCCCTTTAATGCAATTAAAAGGATATAATTCAGACTTTTGTTTCTTCGTCTTTTCTGCAAGACTCAGGTTAAAAGATGAACATGTATACTGTGATACTATTTTAATACCAAAAATCAAAATATAACAACATGCCTCCAATTGAAAGAGTGTGTATAAGAAGAAACCAGACATAAAGAAATGTAAGAAATCAAATCAAATTAAAGAAAAAGTAAGTATGAAATTATGCTAAGACATAGTATGAAGAAAATGTTATCACAAAAAATTGCTTCCACAGAAGAAACATCAACATACATGGAAACTATTTCTAACACTCTTAAATATATTTATTTTAAAACATAACGCTTAAAAAATAAGTTTTAAATAAACTTTCACTGCTGTTACCTGAAAAGAACCACCACTGATTCTATAACAAACTATCACAATTACATATACTTTAACAAAGTATCATTTAATTTAACATGAATAGCATATCTTCTTTGGTTATTCCAGTTTCTTCACAGCAGACTATACTTAAAAATATTGCAATTAGTTCAAGTGGCAAGTACAGTCATCACTGAATGAAACTGTGAGGTTTCAATATGTTCTGCCTCGCGTTACTGCAGGTTGATTATCAGTTTGAAAACGCTGCATGCTGCATAACTCCACACTGAAGCATTTTAAAACAGCATCACAGTTTTGTTTAGCATTAGCTATATTACAGTACTATCAATAATACCTAAAACCTCAGACCAGGATAAAGTTTTCACTGCCAGAGTAAAGATTTTTCTATTTGCTTATAGCAATATCCAAAATATTTCTCAAGTTAGAAAATTAAACATCCTCAGCAAGAACACCTTAGGAAGGTTGCAGAACCTCTGCTACTGGAGGCTTTCAAGAATGAATCTCCATCAGGGATGATGCAGGTGTAAGTGACTGTGACTTGGGCCAACCCATTAAAGGACCTCTTAGAGTCCATTCCAGTCCTGCTTTCAGCTATGCCATGTTCCTGCAAACACTGACAACTGGTAGACGGTCACTCCCCCAAAAGCAAAAAGAACTAGGTCTATTCTGATGAGGTCACTGGCATTTAATGCTGTCCAATAATTAGCAAGCGGCAACCTCTAACACATGTAGTGCACAAGTCTCAGCTCTGATAGGCTTGAGGCTGAACAAAGATTCTTGACAGCCCTGATGGTCTAGATTTCTGAAGCAAGAACCTCAGGCTATGGTTAAAATTGAGTACTAAAGAAGTGGCAAAAAAAAAACAAACAAACAAAAAAAAAAATCACACACCACAAAAACTACTCTTCCTACAGATGCCATTCCAGAATACCCAAGGAGTCCTAAAGTTTGCAGGAATCTTTTAGTAGACTTCAAACTATTTCAAGAACTAAGACAGAAGACATTTCTGGAGCAACAAGACTACTAGAGCAGGATGAAGTCAGACAGATATGCTTTGTCAGCTTTTTCTTTTTTTGCTTCATGCATACACACACTGTCAATTCCATTATGAATCCACTGAAGTAGACTTTTCTGGAAGGGATCACTCAAAAATTATCCTGTTAACCTGAGAAAATTATGCATTTGCATAACTCACAGCTTTGCACTGTGAGCCTGTAGATTACCTGCTATGGTTAAGAGTATACCAGGCTAAGAGAAATTTGACCAATCTGTTCATGAAGAAGAAAGGGTGTAGAAAGTAGCAATGAACGACAGACAGCAGCAAAAGGTTATTTCAGAGGTTCTGCCTAAAGACAGTAGGTCAGGCTATTAGTCTGTGTGTGTCCCTTTAGCAAAGAAGAACATTTTTTTTGCCAGTTATAGTCCATAATCCTACAACATCCTACAATGTGCTGAAACCCACAATACACCAATTAACAGTTTCATCCTAAAAAATACTGGGATTTGATTAGGACAGAGAGAGACTTGTGGAGCCAACATCAACTCTAAAACAGATTAGTTAAAGAGTGGAACATCCTACTGAATAGTTTACTAACATTACTGTTTTTTTCCCAGACATCATTTGAAAACTTATTAAAATTACCAAGATCATGCCTTACCTTAGATCAGTTTTTTCATAAACTATATTAAATTCTCACAAATATTCTTCAATTTTTTTAAAAAGTGCATCTTCAAAAGTGATGTAAGTGCTGTAACATGTGATCTCCAATTTTGCACAATATTTGTGAGGAAAAAAAATACAAAAATGATATCTTCCTAAGGCATGTTCCAATTACCAAAACCTCAGCTAGAAAACAAAATCATACTTAAGAGTAATGCTTCCAACATTTAACTTAAAAATAGTGCATCTTACCCCCTGTTCCAAGAACTTTCAGGAGCTCAAAGTTTTCAATGCCAACTTTCTCTGCATGGCCTGTCAAATTTGCTGAGGGGAAAAAAAAAATCATTTCAGATATGTAGTACATTGAAACATCATTCTGTCATTTTACTACACTTTCAGTAAAAACAAGTTAGCAGATGAATTAAATAAGCAGCACAAAGAGGACATCCCAGTTGCACATTGTATTCGACTTGAAAAGCAAGGGATAGCAATTTTCTTACGCCACCGCTGTACCTGAAGGTATAAAATCACAGAACAACAACTGAAGCCCACCTAGTTTGCATACACCATTTTTCAGCGTATCACTGGGCACCTCTGAAGAGTTCCACCTTGTCTATAATCTCCAATCACACAGTATAGATAGCAATCAGGTCATCCCTTAGCCCTAGCACCCTGAATACTCTCATTTTCTTGGATTTTATAGTGCTTGGGATGACATAAATAGAGCTCCAACAGTTGCTCATGATTTTAACACAGGATTACTAAAGACTCTTCACTACCATCAAGCAGAAATGACCTTGAATCTGCATAACTCACGAGTATGGAAAAATCTAAGCTGCTACAAAGTTCTTTCATTTGTTGTGCAGTTTGGAAAGGTTCTGTTTATACAAATCTATACCACTTGGAGTACTTTCTTGTCTAACCTACATTTTTCTAAGCAGGGAGGTGAAGAGCTCTGTTTAAATAAAGGAGATGAGGAGGGTTGGTTTGTTGTTGTTTATTGGGTTTTTTTCTTTTCTAAGCTGCTACAAGAAAGCCTTAACCAGTTGCCATATTTTTCATCTTTCATTCCTATCATAATATTAGCCATACATTTGCAATTATGTGACTGCAGTCCATTCAGCAAAACCATTCATTCAACTGATCCAGGTTAAAAGCAGTAGGACAAAAAATATAACTAAGTTTGATTATTTCTAACCAAGTTCAGTTCCCTGATCCAATTTAATGATCAGCTGCATAAGCAGTTTTACTTGCACAATTAAGGATGCAGCATCAAGCAGCAGAAGCTGCAGAAGCTGGCATGGCTACTACAAGAATGCCTCAAACAGAAAGTTCTAGACAAACTCTATGTTTAAAGGGTAGCAAAGAGAAAAACTCCTCAGTTTGGATAGGAGATGCTAACATTAACTTACTTATTTCACAGAAATTCTCATTTGGTTTGACATTTTAAAGAAACTTTATCAAGACGCGTGCTCCCTAAACTACTATCAAAATGTGTACTTAATGTCCATTCACAGAACTGCAGTAACTCAACAACTCAAAACAAACCGAAAACACAAAGCTTTTGAAAGACATCCCTCTGCAAAGGATGGACAAATATAAAAAATCCAAACACTAAATAAACTAAAAAGCAAATTTGAGACTCATTCGAACAATCCTACAAGTCTGTACACATAAACAAAATTCACCTAGTTAGGTCAGGGCAACATTAGTGCCCTCAGTGTAAGACACTGATGAAATCTCATCTAAAATGAGATTATTTTCAACTCATTCATCTTTCTGAGGGATCAAAGTTGGAAAAAGTGCAGAGAGACCACTTGAAATCACTGGGAGATCATAAAGCCTAAAAGAGCTTACAGGATTTTTTTCTTGTGTGAACTGAAGTACACAGGACAATATTTGCAAATCTGAGGGAATCTACAAGCTATCCTAATGCATTCTAAAAATAAAGTAAAAAGCCAGACACAAAATAGTGAAATTATTATTAGAGAAACTTTACTTTTGTGATCAGTTCCATTTTAATAATGTGTACTAGGCAAGACAGTACCAGAACCCTTATAAGGATGAACCAGTGAGTCCATATGCACCACAGGAGTTGAACTGAAGCTTACTGTACTATTTTTCACTGCAAAGAAAACAAATAGTCGTGCTAGTGTTACATCACACTCACAGCTTAAGACAGCAGTAAGGAAGCTGCATTCATGTGCCAAGAAAGGAGTTACAGCAGGTAAGGCAAACCCAGACATGAGTTAGTGTCTGTTCGATTACAGTATGCCATGTCACAGGAAGCAAACTGTCTTCAAGCAGGTTAATATTACATATTACTCTTCTTAACAGCTACTGAGAATGGTGCTCAACATTCACAGTTTCAAAACATTGTCCTTCCGGCCAGAGACATCAGGAGTCAGGAACTATTCTAAGCAGACATAGTGGTCACAGCTTTAATGAAGCAGTGGGTATCACTAAGGAGATTCAGGGCACAAAACTTCTCTGGACACTAGCTAAGTGCTGAACTCAGAATGGGAAGAAATTTTTCACTTAGAAATCCACTGATTTGGGTCTTCCATGATAGAATACTCCTGAAAGGTTTTACCATCTGACATCCTTTAAGAGTGCCAGCAGAAGGCTTTTCAATAAACACCCTTCTAGGAAGCAAAACAGTCATTTTATCCTGCCATGCTCTTGGAACTGAATAGGAAGACAGAGAGTGGAACCCAGTGAAATGCTGCATCTCTAGTAACGTGCTGAAGATTTGTAATGCTAGTTACAGTCCTAAAAAGAGATTAAGTTCTAAACTCAATCCATTCATCTAAACTGTACCATAAACTCATATTCAATAACATTAGTAAGACCTTTACCCTTTCCATGAGGCTACACAATAAAAAGCTGAGTGATATCTAGTTTGAATTATTATGTACTTATTTCAGTGTGAACCATAATTTTGCACTATGCACTTAATCCCATTTTTATGTCCATTTGGGATGCTTAACGGTCTTATCCTTAAAAAAAAAAAAAAAAAAAATTAAATGGCTTGAAGGCTATTGTAACACTATTTTCCTAGCAAAAGGAGAAAATTACATCACAAATAAGCATATGATAACTGTAAAATAAGTCCCACCTCATTCTTTTTGCACTGTACTGGGAAAAAAAGGCATCCCACAAGACAGCTAAAAGGTGCTAACAACACATAGAAGCACAATAGGACAAATTGAGACAAACTCTCTCACAATTACTCCCTATAAAGCAAGATGTAATATTATCCTTAATTAAAAAATAAAAAATCTTCAAAGTTATAAGAAAAGGTTAAAAACAATTTACAGAAAGTGCTTCTCCTGATACTGCCACACAGCAATGGCTTTCTCCCACAGCCTCAGTTGCAGTGTTCGGTCCATTTCTCAAGTAATACCCCAAGTAAAGCAAGCTGAAGAGCTTGTCTGTGCCACTTTCTCATGACACCACGAGAACAGTCCTTTGTCTTCATCTGCTGAAACCAGCTGCAGCATTTTGACATTCTAGCAGAGACGAAGTGCAGTTTCTCCAGGATGAAAGTCGTCATACTGACATTTCCTTCAACTTGCTTTCAGAAGCACAAATCTCAAAAGATGAATTATTCTATTCCGCAGTCACTCCCAGGAACATGACTGCTTTTGGAGGACCTTTCACCACGAATGCTTTGTGGAATTAGAACACTGTTCCAAGTTTGAGAGACTTAAAAGGACTACACCAAGGCCACCACTACATTAGAAATGGACAGAACACTGAAAGGCTTCTCGCCCCTCACAGACATCACTGTGCTAGAACTGGTATCAGAACCTGACCCAACAACTGCCTGTGCAAACTGCACAAAGACAACTTATGCGTCAAGACTGCAATAGGATGTACATTAGTGCACAGAAAGCAGTTGTGGAAACAGAAAATTTACTTCTCCATGCACACTTTTCTTCAACTGTGTTGCGGCAGCAGCTAAAATACACCAAGGAAGGGAGCTAATTTTGGACAAGAACAAAACTACTGCCCAAGTCAACAGCATGAGAGTTTCTCCACAAATAATCTGAAGTTACACATGGCACAGCAATATAAAGGATGGTTGTACATAATGGGGGTGGGAGAGCTAATGGATCTTCTTGGTGACAAGCTCACTACATAGGTGCACAATCAGAAAAAACTTCCATTTACAGTCCACACTAATCAACATTGCACCAATATGGTTAAGGAGGAGAACATGCAGCTGAGAACAACAGCGAGAGATAACCGATCAACTCAGGAACAAATAACGAAGGGAAAGGCCAAGACATCATAGTATCCATAAAAACAAAGAGGAAATAGAGGTACAGATCACAAACATCACCTCTGAAGGTAGAAGGCAAGCAAATATCTAGAAATACTATCACTGAGAAGACAAGCCTCTACATGCAGGGACACCAGTGCATGGACATCAGGACTGACATTCTCAGTGCCCTGGAAGTAGGGCAGTCTGTTTAACTCTGGGAAGCAGAATCACATTTCTGATTGATAGAGGATCTCCAGATGACATAAGAGACAGGATTGTCATCTGCACTGTACCTGACCTTTGAGATGGCCAAGAGTGAACTAAGAACTGTGCAAACTGGTACTGTACAATGGTTCTATTAGTTTTTAATTGCACTTTTATAATCTTGAGAAATAATATTTCAACAGTGTTTATTTTCAAGTTAAAGTATGTTCTGTCCTCTGTTTCTGGACTCCATTGCATAAAGGTTTTGAAGCAGACAAACAAAAGCAGAGATTTCTCTACTGAACTAGATCAAGCAATCTTCCAAAACAAGCGCTGCCTGAAAGCTGCACCTTGTCTCTGCTATTCTCTGCAACACGAGACCAACTCTGCTATCTTACTGAGCAGAACAATAAAACTCAGGAAATTTTAAGAAGAACAGAGAAAACAGTACGGAAAATGAGAGAGAAGACATTCTGTAATATTCCAAACTATTAGGTGGCAGTGTCTGGTACCAATATTGACTTGATTTTAACCTGTTACTTCAGAGAATGGCCCATCCCCCTCCCCTAACAGATCTACTTAAGTCACAGCCTCAAAGAACAGATGTTGTTTTAAAACTTATATGAACACAAACTTGAGTTTATGCCTTACTCAGAGCAAAGAGTGGGTGTTTTTCCTTGAAATTAAGCAAAACTAGCACATTCCTTTTTGGGGGGAAAAAAAAAAAGGAATAAAAGAAAGGAGAAAAAAAAGAGAAAAATTACACCATGCAATAGAAAGTAAATCGTAAGACACTGAAGAAAATTCATCTAAGATGCTACACTTTATCTGCTATATAGAGTTATACTTTGATTGTAATCGGTTCCAGCAACTGAGAACTATTTGTGAAGGGAAGTGAAAGTATTTGACCATACTTGAAATGTGACAGACTATCACCACCTAGTCACCCTCAGGTCACTGAACAAGAGCATCATTTACTCAGGTCAAGGTACTATCTTACACATTTAAAATGGAATTTAAAAACCGTAACGTCTCAAGGACATCTTTCTTAAGCAAAAGACAGAATGTAGAGCAAAAAACACACAGTTCTGAACTCACATGAAAGAAAAGAAAAAGCAATTCATGTTACTCTGAACTCTAGGATCACAAGGTAACTGGGGTGGTAACTACTGTTTGCCTAGAATAATTGATGATTAAGGAGAAGACCCTCTGAACTGAAAGAAAAAAAAAAATTCAAGCTCTCACAAAGCTGCTGATGCCATTCTACACGGCCTGGAAGCCTAACTTTACACAGCCAAAGATAACAACAACCTCTAAAGTACTGGCTGAGTCAAATACAGTACCTGGAAATTCAGAAGCATGAAATGTTGTGGAGAACATGATAGGAAATTGTCATTACCATTATGAAAACAGACTGTAATTGTAGAAGACTATCCCACCAGTTTTACTATTTGCACATCAAAGATGGAAATAGAAAAATACAAACATCTGAGATTAACAACCCAGACTCACAGCAGTCTGAACTGGAAAATGCTCCATGTTACGATCATTCAGATTCAGCAGCAGAAGCCTTTTTTCTCTTAGAGAGGTGATGTTGCCACTGGGTTTATCATTACTGTGAGATGAATCACTATGAGGTCACCAAGATTGAGCCTAGAAACACCTCCACGGTTAGCTAGAAGCTTAACGTGCAGTAATACTATACATCACATATTAGCAAAAAAAACCCAAACCAAATTAGGCAAGATGTTAATGAATAAAATTGCTATAGATATCTAATGCTGAACAGAGTTGAAACAATCAGATATCTAAGGATTGTGCATATCTCTTCAAACATGAAATTATATCTAAGTACAAGATATGAATCAACTTTGGTTTTCTGTACCATCAGAAATCAGTACAACACTTTAAAAAAATACACTTTATTCAGTCATAGACACTTTGAACACAGTGCCAAAAGTAACAGACTACAGATTAATTTATCAACAAAAAAAGAGCAACTGGTAACTTACATACTGATGGAAGGTATTTACATATTAATTTATGCAGACATTAACCAGGAAACTTAGGAATTATCTTCAGAAATATCCTCTCCCAGGTACAGCTTTTATAGCCACCTGTCCAAGCCAGCATAAAATATTTACAGATGTCAACAAAAAATGAGAAGAGAAAACAGGAAACAGTCACAATTGATCCCCAAACAAAACATAAACCCAATAAACTGACTGTGTATAATGCGAGTCCTTCACAAACCAGGTCATCTGCCTATCTGCAGACTGAGTCAGAAGCCAAGAAATCTTAGGAGAGCTTACACCTCATCATCGGGATTGTATGGGGGGGAGGAGACAGAGAGAGCATTTACCCTAAGATACCAAATTATGCAATAAAGGGGATTCAACAGAAATATTTATACTGGCAAATCACATCCCTCAGATACCAAGGCCTTCTCATTCATTTAAGCAATTCTGGCTTCTGAATAAAATCTTAACATGTATTAACATGGCACATAAGACTCCTAATTCTTTTGTGGAATCAGGCAGGAGCTTTTAAAGAAGCACATTCAGAATACATTTGATCAAAGCTAACAAAGAGGCTGACAATGAAGATTGCAACTACTAGTTCTCATTTATATTAGTCATTTTATAGAACATCACTGAAAAAATGATCAACAATACCAGATACGTGTACAGATCATTTTAGCCAGATTTCTTAGATTCCAAAGCCTGAAGGAAGAAAAACAAACAAACTAAACCAAACAAAAGGCTACAAACACAACCCATGAAAGATCAATAGTCCTCCTCCTTCCACCATCAAAGCTACCAGAAGTTAAAAAACAATTTGTAGACTACAGAACATTTTTAGAAAGTATTGTGTAAAGAGTAAAATCCAGAGATTTGAGTTGTATTAAAGACGATTCATAAACTAAAAACACTCTTTATACTTCTCACAGCAATCCAAGAACACATAAATTTTAGTGCTCAAGAGAGAAAAATAGAAGCAAAAGCAATCCAAGCTCTGAAATATTCAACTATTAGTATCTCCTGACCCCTGGACATCATATAGAATTAGTACAGAAGCAAAAAGAAAAAAAATCAGTGTCTTACAGAAAACATAATTTTTAAAGTATCTTTAAAGTTTTATAAGGTTTCCTTTTAAACATAAAAAAATTAAATACTGTATAGGTGCCAGATGTACCTCCACAGTGAAGCCTGAACACTATTCAGTGCATGATTCATCATGTTCTTTAGTCATAGGAATTTTCACAATTCCTCAGGATGTAACATGAACCTTACAGTTTACAAGTAAACTCATTCTAGTTTAAGTTCTCATTCAAGAAGGTGTAACTAAGAATTTGCATTATTAAAAACTTCAGATAATCCATGTATTTCTTTTCCGAAGCCTTTTATAGTTTAACACTGAATTGTAAGTCTGACTCAAGTGGAATTTCCAAACTCTTCTGCCTCTGAGCCCTGCATCCCACCACTACATTGATTTCTGGTCTACACATGCCTCCTCCCATGCATGTGTTAACAGTCAGGCAAACTGAAGCAAGTTCTTTAGCCCAAAGCCTGTGGTAACATTAAAACAGAGCCACTGTCCTCTTCAAAACAAACTTTCCAAAAAGGAAAATAACTTCCTAAAGCAAAAAAACACCCCCAACATATATAGAGGCCATCATCACATATATTCACAGAATGTCTCAAGTTCCCTTGAAGATCCCAGTTTTGCTAATCTCCGCCTCTCCCTGGACAAACCAGGGAGTGCGCATGCATGCCAAGGTGTAGGGCAACCTCCTACACGTCACTCACAGACACTTAAGATTTAGGATCCTTTGATTGCTATTTTTTCATGAAAAATAAGAGCCATAAGTCAAGAGGAGGTGGGAGGGAAATCTCACTCTTAACAGTTCTATTTCCTTCTTACCTTCTGATATCACAAGATTTTCCCTCTCTTTTCATATCCTTCCTTATCACACAAAATGTTTCCTCCAATAGGCTTTACATTTGCAATTGTTCAGTTCCACAGCACTACCAGGAAACAGAAATGTTAAGATGCAACACTATTCTTCCTTCATTGTAAATAGTATGTCACTTCTTACGTCTACAAAACAATTAGAAGTGGCATATAAACTCTGAAGGTCAGCCTTCAAAAAATAACACTTTTCCCTTTACGAGATTCCAGAAACTGATGCTAGAGAAAATTTTGTTTTCTTACTATTTTGACTGGAGAGCTTCAATAAGAATCAGAGGCAGTCACCACTTCCTACTATTTGAACTTTGGCATATTTGTTTCTACTTCCTGAAAAGAGATGGTGATTCCACTTTCCCCAAAAACTCACTTTCCTTCCCAAAATGAGAAATGAAAGATGGTAACTATTCTGAAGTGGCTAAATTGTGAGGTTTCTATCCAGATAGAAATGGTTTGGTGTCAGGAACAGAAAAAACTTGCTAAATCTATCGGGAGAAAATAATTATTAAATGAAACGTGTCCTAAAAGTCACTGCTGTGTCTAATCTGTAAAATATCCAACTGAAGGAACAACCACTGAAATACATACTTAGTTTTCCCAGCAGCAAAGGGGCATTCCAACTCTTTTCATCATCAAAATAATACATATATACACACACAGAGCAGTGCCCAGTATTTGTAATCCAGCACATCACATGGCGCCACAGCAGCAGTCAAGTGTTACGCACCACAGCTCCTTCCCTATCACAGACCCAATCTACATGCCTATCAAGTGATGTTTTTTCAGTAATTACTTTTTGGTCACACAACAGATGAGTTCCAGGGCTCTAAGACCATGAGATATAGAGCTAAAATTAAACTTGACCCTACATATCAAAGCCAGCACTGTAATTTCAAAGTCAAAGTTTAAAAGAAGTCAAACCATGGTATGAGAAACAATCAGCTGGGAGTTGTGTAGAAACAGCACTGCACAGGCTCTAAGTGTGCACTTTCATATGCCACCATATTTGCTTGAAGATAACAACAATCATCTCTTTCATTCTTTAAGATACTCATTCCATCTTAAATTCAAGTTCCATAGTATGCTCACTTACTCAATTGACCATAATCAGTGCCTGCCCCTAAATCATTTAATATTTTTAGAGCAATCCCAAGACTAAGTAATTGCAAATACAAAATATCCGTTGATTTGAAATAGAAAGTTTGTTATCATGGGGTTCAAGCAACAACATCTACCATATGAAAATAAGGCTCTCCCTTCTCAAAGAAGCCACTATTTCTATCATAATAGTACCTTCTTTCAAATAACCAGAGATCAATCTCTTTTTGATCTGCCAACTGGCAGCTACTTTCGATATGTAATTCTAAATTATTCAATTAGTCACAGAGATAGCACCATCAAAGAAAGAACACACATGAGGGGAACACTAGAATCTAAGCCAATTGCACATTAAAGGATATTCATGATATACAACTACAGCATTTAGAATGACAATGATCCACTGTCTGCAAATTTTAGTTCTTACATGTCCCCTCATGTCCCCTCACCCTCTTTCCCAAAATAAAGCAAAATCAAATAATCATGCTGCACATTTTGAAGCTGTGGTGGGTTGACCCTAGCCAGCAGTTAGGCATCCACACAACCAGACCCTGTACAAAAAAACCCTTACATATCCAAAGTATCCTACGGATTTATATATTTCTATATCAACAGAAGCTGACTGCAACTTTTCAAATTATCGTATCTCTTTGCATTGTATAGAGGCGAGTTCTGAAACAGTACCTTCATACTTCTTGCGTAGCAATGCCACTATTGACACCTTTAGGAGTAGGAGTCTCCCAGGAGTACATGACAGAGCAGCTCCCTCCTCCACCCTAGTGCTCCAGAAATAGATAAGTCATTGCTAGAAAGCATTTTTTCAGAAAGCACAGTTTTCTAAACACTTAATAACAAGAGAACAAGGAGGAGAGAAGCAGCTGAATCCTACTAAACTGCATTTCAGAAGCTTAAAGAGACAAACCATGGTGAGAATTTTTAAAATAAAAGTGAGTATTGGTACTTCATGTATCTATAAAACTTTATGATCAGGATCAAAATCAAAGTTGCTTATTACGCTATATTAGACATCTATCTGTCTAGTTTATAAAAATGCTTATTACTCAAACTATCTCTAAATAACTATCCCTCAGGGATATGTGTTCTCAACTTTTATAAAAGAAATCTAGACATAGCTAGGTAAATATACTGAATAAATGTGTCCCACTTCCTTTTCCCTTACCCCTTTTCTTCTGCTCACTTAAACCGAGCAACACTCATCGAGACAACTATGTTTTTCACCAGCCCTTTTGCTTCTTCTTGAAGGAAACTATAGTCCCTTCGGTTTCTGCGTAGCTATCAGAAAGACCGCCTTTTTTTTTTTTTTTCCTTTTCTCCCCAGGCCGCAGTGACAGCTGGGTTCCTCTGGGACGGGGGCCAGGGCGGGCAGGAGGCTGAACGCGACCGAAGAGACCCAGCACCACGACCCGCCTTCCACATCTGCCCATTCGAGAATGTCAACTACATTAACCCTCTGGGGCGGCTCTCTCAAACTTTTGCGGTGAACAGCATCATATGCTCATTCTTACTTCATCATGGAGAAAAAGATGACAGAAAAGGAATGAAGGACATGGGTTAACAGCACCTCCATTGTTAATAAATACAGAGAATACACATACTGATTATGCTTTACACGCACTTCTAAATTAACAGTAAAATATAGATTTACTGCAGTGTTCAAGTTGCCTGGAAACTTCCGAGAAGTAGGGACTTCCTATTAAAAATAAAGCTCTTCCCCAACACAACAACCTACAGCAGAGCATTTCTGTTGTATCTTGAAAGGTCACATATATTTCACGTGTTGAACTACTTCTCCAGAGGGTCGTCAAGTCACTACGGAGCTGCACTAAGATTCATAAACTGAAAAGCCAGATAACTCTGTGATTACGTGTTGGCACATTCCCCTCCCTACAATTCCGGCATTTCACCGAGGTCAGAGAAAAGCTGTCACATAAAACGACATCATTTAGGACTGGAACAAACCGCCCCTTCCAACACTGCCATAGAAGTCAAACACACAGTCTTAAAAAACGTTTTAAAGAGAGAATAGCTAAGCCTTATCTTCTTCAAAAGCGTAAAATCCCACCGGGAAGTGGGACAGGGGAGCCAGGCACGCAGCAGAAGTCCAAGAGCAGTACTTTCTTCAGAAATAAAAAAAAAAGGCCCCCCGCCCCGATCTCACACTCTCCTGCCCTTATCTTCCAGCTTATCTTTTTTATTCTACACCCCCCAACCCCACGAGATCTCCCTGCTGGTCCCAACCAACTCTGCGGGACCCCCCTCCCAGCGGTGTTTCGCGGCCCCCGCCCCCGCGCGGCCCCGGGCCCGCCGCTCACCGTTCCTCAGCTCGTGCTTCACCGTGAGCAGCGGCAGCTCCGCGTCCCCCGAGGGTCCCTCCATGGCCCCGCGCCCGCCGCTCCCGGGGCGATGTCACCTGGCCCGAGCCGGGATCTATTTGCCAGCGGCGCTCCGGGCGGCAGGAGCCATGCAGGCGCGCTGGGGACTGCCGCTCTGCCCTCCGCCGTGTGGAAAACGGGGAGGGGGGAAAAAAAAAGGACTAACCCACACCACCCAACAACAAACAGTTATTAAAATCGAGGGAGGCACACGCACGACGGCTTCCCTCCCCCCCGGCGCTCAGAGCCAGCCCATGTCCTTGCGGCTCCCCTCCCCCGGGCTCCGGCCGCCCTCCCCGCCCGACAGCGGGGAGCGGAGCCGAGCCGAGCCCAGCCGAGCCGAGCGGAGCCGAGCAGAGCCGAGCAGAGCCGAGCGCGGCCGAGCGGAGCCGAGCGGGGCGGGACGGGCTGAGGGAGGCGGGGGCGGGGGGGGCGCCGCGGGAGCGGCCCCTGCTCAGGCGCTCGCGCCCCCTCCCTCCGCGGGCCGGGCGCTCATTGGCCGCGCGCGCCAGCGAGCCCCGGCTGCCGCCGGGCAGAGAACGCTCCGCGCGCGCCGCCCCCGCCCTTCCGCCGAGCGCCGCGCGCGCCCATTGGCTCGGCGGCTGCGCCAACCGCCGGCCCCGCCCCCCGCGGCCCCTCCGCTCCCTCTACTCCCGGCGCTTGTTTGTAAACATTCCCGCCCGCCGCTCCCGCTGGCCCCCACCCCCGGGGGGGCGGGCGTTGGGCCGCCGGGAGGAAAGGAGGGCGGTGATTGACCGCTGGAGCTGACAATCACCTGAGCGCGCGGCCGTGGTGCCCTTCCTCGCGGTACGGGCCGGTTCCACCGCACCCGGGGGGCGGGGAGCGGCCGTGAGCTGACCCACTCGCAGTGGCGGGGCGGGAGGAGCGTGGCTCCAGCCTGGCGCGGGGCGTGCGGGATCGCGGAGCGGGGAGTACCCGCAGGGGATGCGGCAGGGAGTAGCGAGGCAGAGCCGGGGCGGGCGGGGGGATCTCCCAGGGCCTCGGCCGCCCGCCGAGCCCCCGCCTCCCCACACGGACGGTGTGTGCGGGCTCGCGGCGCTGGCGCGGCGGGCCCGGGGAGCTGCGGCCGTGAGCGCAGCACGTGCCCGGTATGTCCGCCCGCATCCCGGCCGTGCGGGCCGCGCTCGGAGCACCGCGTTCGGGTCGTGGGGCCCCCGGGTTGCGGGGCTGGGGCTCCGGCGGAAGAGGCGCCCGGGCCAGGCCTGGCGCCGCCTCCGCTCTCGGCCGGCTAGGCCGGGAAACGGGCGTCGAGCGGAGCCGCCGTCCTGGGAGGTTGAAGGGGCCGCGCGTACTGGGAGTTGAAACAGCGTTGGCGATCGCTGGGACGTCCCAAAGCTTGGTTGGTTACCCCAGCTTAGGAGGTGCCTGTGAGGGAGTTGCTTGTTATGAGGTGGGATTGGCGAAGTGCTGGGTAGGTACATCCCTGTGTTCGGTTCACCTTCACTGCCTGTGTCGTGTTCAGCTGGTCCTGTCAGCTGCGAGAGGGACACTGTGCTCAGAGCGGGCTCTGAGTCCCTTGTTAAGTTCAAACGCGTCAGACCTGTTCACCTCAGTTAAGCCTCTGAGACTGTTATGTTTTGGAGGCAATTTCGTATGTCTAAAGCAGTCCTCATTTCCTTGAGACAGATAACATAATAATTTTTCTCTCCATTTCTTATTTACAGTAATTTCTGACTTATTGCTCTTGAATGGTGTTGCTTTTATCCTTACCACAAGCTGCTAATTGCCAATGCCAGGTCACGTACAGCAGCAGTGTTCACACAGAACTTCAAAGATCAATGAAATAAAATGTCTTATGTTAATCCTTTATTCCCATTGCAGTATTATGTATTTGTTTTTGTACATATATATATATATATATATATATATATATAAAATGTGGGTACATGTATACATACACACATTTCTACAGTTTCATATGGCGAGATTGAATTGGACTAATTGAAGTTGGTAAGAGCTTTCTACTTCAGAATGGTTTAAATACCAAACATCGGTTTTAGGGGACTTTTAGATTGTTTTCTTCCCAGAATTTAAAATTACTATCTAAGGGCATCATAGTATTTCAGGTAAAACTGTTGAAAGTGTTTTCCACCAAGCACTGCAGCTGTTCTGTTGAGGTATCTCCCTGTAGCATATGGTACACACTGAAAATTTCCATCCAGTTACTGCCTTTCCAGTAGTGTTATATCAAGCCTATAAATGTAGAAGCTCACATCAGGAGATGTTTTCAATCTCAAAAATAATTGATTCCCTATTTTTTGTCACTTGATTTAGAAGCTCACTATTGCAGGGAGAGTAGATGTTAAATCAGTATATTATTAAACTATAAAAGGGAAAATAATGAAAGTACTAAACTGATGAACTTAATTGTTAATTTTTTCTGTCTTTGTAACTGTTGGCTCCTTTGTACAACTACTGGGTCGTGTCAGATTTACTTCTTTACAGGGTGTAACAACCACTTCTGATTATTCTGTGTCCCAGATAATAGATTTTAAAGAGACTAGTACTATATTTCATGCAGTGGCTCTACTAGCCTACTCTTGGACTAACTGTCCCTGGCAGCCTCAGAAGAGAGAAACTGAAATCTGACTCCACTCTGTTCATTACTAGCATTCAGTGTGAGTGGAGCTGGCATTGAATCCAGTAGTTGTTAATAGTCTTGGTTTCAGATGTTCATAGCTTGACAAACTGTATCTGCTTATATGCCTCGTGCTGAAACCTTCTGTTTTCTCCTTTTAAATGTCAGCTAAAACAGCTTTAAAAAATGAGGCAACAACCCTAAAACATCAAACCAAGGGTATTGATCCATGCTGATCATGCATATAGCAAGACACAGGGATTACCGTGTATGTTTCAGTTTAAGGTAACTGGGCTTGGAAAGTACCACTGTATGAACTTGAAGTTCTTTGTTATCACTGAGGGACCCCCTGATTTACTGACAACATGGTCATTCCATTAAAAAAAATTCAGATTGTTTACGTAACAGTTTCTCCTGTGTTAAAATATTTTTGCACAGGGATTTTTGTGTCACATCCAGAAACAGCAAAGCAGCCCTACTGAATGTTTGGAAAGAATCCTGCCTTTTGAGAGACAGAAGAGCTATACTTGCACTGAAATCCTAAACCTTCTGTCACTAGTCCATGAGTACAAGACTAAGCTGAACTTATCTTTTCAGTTGAACTTTTCGGAGCAGTGGAGGGTTAAACTTGGTTGTGTACTTGACTTAAGAATGGATCTCCTTTGAGTGGAATGGTCCAGGCATAGTGGGCTGGTTACATTACCTTCAGCACATTTGTCTTGGATACAGTGTCACATGGCTTTGGGTAGCTGTAAAGGGACAGAGTTCTGTAAGGTCTAAGGGTAGATAGGAATTACAGGTAGGTGGAAATATATGGCTACATCTGTACCAGAAAACAAAACCAATTGGGACTCACTCTGTAGGCGTCAGGGAAGTGTCATGATGTAGCATGGTGCAGCTAAATTCTTTTCGTTTTCAAAACCGTGGCTTTTTCCACACTGCCTCTTGGATTTGTACGGATTGCATACCATTAATGAGCTATGCTAGACTCCAGCTAGTAGGAAGGCCTTGCCTGGAAGAATACTAGTCAGGGACCCAGCCATTCCTGAAAGCATGCCAGCAGTTGGAAGTATGGATAGTCATGTGCCACTGCTCAGATTGTGCCTTTGTCCCATTTAAATCACTAACACAGACAGTCACAGAGTCAGATGAGGGAGTAAATTTGGCTTGAGCCTGCAGCCAAAGCAGCATGTGGATGTACAGGAACAGTGATGGGCTATAGACCCACAGGGAGTACAGACGGATCTGTAAGAGATTTCTTATAGTTTGGAGGAGTAAAAACACCCTTGGTATGTAAACTGTGCTTTTAGAAGTGCAGCTCGGAGTGCAATTTAACTGACTGAAAATGTTATTTGCATTTTAAATACTTTTAGGCATGTGCTGTGACACTGAACATAATACTATTTGCAGTATGTGCACTTGATAAATTACTTCTCTGATATTAAAAGGAAAAATATTGCATGTTAAATGATTAAAAGCTATGGGGTGATGCAGAGCTACCCTTGCTCCATTGTGTAAATATTTTTGGGGTTTTTAAGTAGCATTTTCAAATTCATGTGCACGATAATAGCATGATAAGAGCAATCTGTCAGGTCAATCAACCAACAGTTCAGTGTTTGGGCTGAGCGTGTGCTGAGTTTGGGAACATGGAGCAACACCGTTCTAAAGATAGATGTCCCTTCTCTACCCCTCAACACAACTGTTCAGAAATATGTGTATTTACTTGCCATTCCTAATTGTGAAAAGAAGGAGGAAAAAATGCTGGGAAATACCCACATGGAAAGATATTATTGAACTTTATTTAAGAAACAGTGTCACAACATTTTCTTTTTGGTTCTAAAAGAGGTGGTATGCTAAGCTGGTTTGAGGACTGAGGTGAAATTGAAATGCTCAGTGTACAGACTTCTGAGAGGAAACAAGAGAGAAAAAGAAGAAGAAAATGAGTGCTGTAGCTGCATATTTCCAGGGTGTCACTACTTCACAGTTTTGAGGTATTTAGTTTACTTACTTTCTGAAGGGTAGCTGCATATGAAAATCATAGTTTCTATGGAGCTCAAGTTGGAGGCATCTGGTGCTTTCTTATGGTCATTGAATTGTTACAGAAATAGGTGTTATTTTCAAAGGACAAATGTTGGAAAGCCAGATGATACAAAATGTTCCCCTTAATCACTCCATGGAGAACATATGCACAGCAGGGGAAAAAAAGGAATCAAATTTTGGAAACCACAAAATGAATTTAGGGAAGGACTCACCTACAATCAGCTGCTTGCTACATCAAGCAGCTTTTGTGTGAGGTTTTAGTACAGTATTAGTTCTAGTTTCTAGCTTACATGTATTCTCTGTGATTTTTATCTTTTTATTTTTAATCTTAATCTTTAATTGAACATTTTGTGCTTGGTAACTGTCAGAAAAGTAGACTGAGTAGGTAAATTTGCTGTTAAAGAGTTTTTGTATGAAACTGCTCTGGCCAACAGTTTTATCTCTCTAAAACCACTTAATGTTTTACCATGAAAGGAGAAGTTATGCAAAACATCCAAGACTAATAATTCTCTTAACGGAAGTGGTACAACTCTGTCAGGAAATGGATCGTTTCTTGAAAGGGTGTGTGTAAGTGAAGATGTGTTGCTGATTCTAGGGTCCTGTTTCAGTATTAATTTCTCCACTGATTGTTCATTTTTTCTTCAGTTACTGTACACTTTCAAAAGTTTAATAGTTAAAAATCCACATGGTTATAAAAGAGAAACAAAATAAAAATGCTTGTTATGTTACTCAGTTTCTAATGAGGAAAAGGAAAATGAATGCACACTGTCTAGAGGGGAAAGAAAGCAGCACTATCCATTAAAACAGAAATAAGGGTATATTTCACTTTCTGATCTGCTAAAGGTGCTTAAACTAGGCAGAGATGGAATTTCTAGTTAATACAAAGAATTGACTTTTGGATCCTAATCCTCACTCACAATAATTTGATTTTTTTTTTTTTCAAAATTTTTGGAAGAAACACAGTGTTTTTATGTTCTACATAATGTTGTCATTAAACCTCAGTTATACTGACTGTAGTCTGTCTGAACCCAAAATCCTTTTCAGAAGACTCATGTGAATTCTCACTATTTTGAAAATTTACTGTAAACTTGGTAGAAGTGGACTTTAGAAAGGAGAAGCTAATCAAGGTTATCTGAAAGCTAGTGATAATAAAATTAAAATGATAATGAAATTAAATTACCCATAGTCTCTCATTGTGGAGACTATGGGTACATTCTGATATTTGCAGAAGTTATGTCTGCTTTCCACCCTCAAAGAAGGAAGCATAAACATGAGAAAAAAAGTGTTTAAATAGCAGAGCTTTAAAATTCGTTGTAGTTCTTAAAGAGAGCCCATGGAAAAAGATGTAAGTGAAAAGAAGTACCACATAAAATGAAGGGGGAAAGGCATTTTTTGAAAAACATAGATGAAAGCTGGTAAGTTCATTTCCACAACTTGATGTTTTTAAAAGATATTGCATCTGTTAAATTATCACAGACCAAAAAGAGATATATTGAAATGAACAGTATTGCAGAGGTTCCTTTTTTGCTTTTCCCTTTATCTTGAGAAAAGCTGTATGATTATTGATTTTGAACCTACTCTTTTAAATTAAAGAAGATGTTCACATGAATTGAAATAACAGAAGAGAAAATCCTGAAATAAATGGATAAATTAAGAGAAATATATTCTAGAGTCAGTTGGTGTTTCTCCTGGAGTTTGAAAAAAAAACTTGGATAGTCACAGAAAAAAATACAAAAAACTCCCATTAATTTCAAGTACTGTATCAGGTGACTGGAAGGCAACTCTCAACATAGTATAATATTAAATAACATAATACAATATGATTTAAGATGAGCAGTGTTACAACTAAAAACTCCTTTGGAAGGACCAGGAAAATGTTTTGATGAGAGATTTGAAAGATTGTCCTTTGTTTTAAAGAACAAAAAGAAATTAAAAAGGATTATAAAAACAGTAGATAAATATGATTGCATGAACATGGCCTAGATATAAAATACTACTGTGAAAAATCAGGTGTTAAAAGCTATAATGGTAGATTACAATTTTTCAATACATCTGAAAAAATGGGGATTTTTAACTTTACTTGCCTAATTGACACTGGCACTGTAAACTGTATGACTTGGAACTAAAGCTAACAGGTAACTAGTACCTGTTACAAGCAATTCTATAATTTCATTAATGTTTTCCTTAAATGTTTCATCCAATACTGATTTATTTAGATACAGGATACAAACTAGGGTATCGCTGGCTTAGCATCCTATCTCCAGCACTTGCCAAGAGCAGCTGTGTCGTGTCATGAAGTCTGTGGTTTTGTTTGGTTTAACAATGCAGTCCCTGAGTAAAGACTTCCATTTTTTTGCTTTGACTTTGCCGTTTGCTGGTTTCATATGATGACCCATAATGATTTAGTTACAAAAGAGAGTGAAGAATTGTTACTTTCTATCTCCTCCATGCTTTTGTTGCATCTGCCCGTATTTCATAGGCAAACCCAGAATGTGAAGCACTAGCCCACCCCACTTCAAAATATCCAGTAAAATATTTGCTGTAGGTAACCTGCTGTAGAGAGGTTATGCACCAGGCAGTTGCAGTTCTTTCAGTAATCCATGCATGGTCTCATTTCTTTCATTTTTCTTAGGCAGAGTGCTTCTAGGGGAAACCTAGGTTAGTTAAATGTTAGAACACTCAGTTCCAATACACCTCTTTTCTAATATAAAGTGTTTGCAATGACAGTCTTTCAAGAGGGTATCAAAGCCCAGTTGGTCAGAAGGCATTTTACACTCCTTTTGGAAATTCGTCAGGATTTGCATTTTCTCTGAAGTGTTAGACTTCTATGCAAAGAAATGTCCCATTAAGCATTTTTCCTTTGGCTGTCCTTTATTATGTCTGGCTAAGAGTGAGGTTTGATATCCTCCTCCTTACAACATGTCACATTCAAACTTACTTTTCTTTTGTGACTGCTTGTTAATGTATTGATGGGGAACATAACAGTACAGATTACTGACATTGTAAAGAACTCCATTGACATCAAGGTAGTTCAAACCCCTCACCCCCTAGCATTTTCTGGAATTTAATAAAGATTTACACCAATACCACATCTCCATTTTCAAAAGAACATACCCCTGTTCAACCAGATTTTATTCTACCAAACCCACCATGTCATTACAGAAATTCTGTTGTAAATTATTGGTTTCTCATTGGACTGAGTGTTGCCTTCCTGCAACTCTAGTGAGATGCGCCTTCAAATTGGAAGTCAAACAAGGGAAACTCCACAGATTCTTAGAATGACTTGTAATAACCAGTGAAGTTAGTGTATGACTTTGACTAAATTGCTTGTTCTCTGAGTAACTGTCTTGCTTTATCCCCAGCCAGCAGCCAAACCCCACAGAACCGCTCGCTCACTCACTCCCCCACCAGTGGGATTGGGGAGAGAGTTGGAAGGGTAAAAGCCAGAAAACTTGTGGGTTAAGACAAAGACAGTTTAATAGGGAAAGCAAAAGCTGCACACGCAAGCAAAGAAAAACAAGGAATTAATTCACAACTTCCCAAGGGCAGGCAGGTGTTCAGACATCTCCAGGAGAGCAGGGCCCAGTCATGTATTATGGTTACTTGGGAAGACAAACACCATCAGTCCAAATGTCCCCCCTTCTTCCTTCTTCCTTCCACTTTATATACTGAGCATGATGTCATATGGTCAGGAATATCCCTTTGGTCAGTTTTGGTTAACTGTCCCAGCTGTGTCTCCTCCCAAATTCCCATGCAGCCCCAACTGCCTTGCCAGCGTGACAGTACAAAAAGCAGAAAAGGCCTTGTCTCTGTGTAAGCCCTGCTCAGCAAGAACAAAAACATCTCTGTTATCATCACTGTGTTCAGCCAAATCCAAAACACAGCCCCATATGAACCACTGTGAAGAAAATTAACTCTTCCTCAGCCAAACCCGGCACAGTAACATGCATCTACAATGTGGCCTTACAATCTCTTCCCATCAAAACATTTGGTTTTGGGGGTAGTGATTTGTTGTGAGATGCTTGCCATTCTTTTCCTAAGTCTTTAGATAATAAATTGGTTAAACTGTTCTACTGTGAGACAGTATGTTTCTTTAGAAAACTATGTGATTGAAGACAGTGGACAAGCCTGAGGTACTGGTTTGGTTTATGCATAAAATAAAATAATTACTTTTGGATAATAAGTACCAAAACAACAGAATTATAAATCATTTAGGGTTGGACATGAACCCACTGCAGTCCTGGAGCACTATCCTTTGATGGATATATAGAGAGGAAATGAAGGGGATTTCTGAAAAGTATGAGTCTCTCACTGCTTTTGACAGTGAGTGTTAATCCCTTTTTTAATCTTGTGTTTCAAAGCAGGCCAGAACTATCTTTTCTGTAGCCTTTTAGTTACCCTTTCTGACTTTGAATAGGCTGTGTAAAAGTAATCATGCCCTCCCAAAGACAACAGTTGCCTAATCTTCCCAGTGGCTCTCTTTCTCTGCAGAAATAAATGCCTTCTCACTCCACCCACACACCCCAGGAGAGCAGCCTTCCCCCCACTCCCTGCCTCTGCTACAGTAGCAGCAGCATCCATTTGTCTTCACTTACTGAGTTAAGGATGTTATTGTCACAGTTGACAATGACGTTGTGCATCTCACATTATCACTTGTCTCTTCCTTTTAGTGCTTTCAGCTGTCTAGGTTGAATGTTCACAGTGCAGCCTCTTACATAGGTGAAGCTTCGGACTACAATTAAATCTTGTTTGGCCCTATTGATCTGGTTGTTCTGTTTGGTTTTGTAAACTTTATTCCTGTTGATATTCCTAAAAGTGACTAATATAGAAATCATATACTCTTATTAAAACAAAGCATTGTCTAGAATTACATTAAAACCAAAACATTTAAAGAAAGCCTTTCTATCCATCTTATTAATAACCGTACCATCCCCTGTTTGTAGAGTGTTCATTGCTAATCTGTAGTTATTTACTTTGGAGAGGCTTATCTCTTCTCTTTCTTGGTTATTTGCTTGTCTTATATCTACCTATTAAGTCCACATATCCATGCAATACATATCCTGGCAGTCAAGTTACCTACAATATTCATAAGTCATTTCAAAGAAGCAACAAAAAGATCTAATGAATTAATTCTAAGTGTTATTTTATAGGTGGTATTGAGGCTATTTTCAGCAAAAATTTCAATCTCTAAGTGAAAAATACAGCTTTACGAAAAGGACAAGTGTTCAGTGCAGGTAAGGGATTACATCACACTGCAGTAATGCTGAAGAGCCCTTGTTATAGATGGGCAATCCTTTGTGCTGAGTGAGATACAGACTCAGAACAAACAGGTGCCCCCCAAAATTTCTTGTTAATGTGCTGTGATGAAAGCCCTTAGAACACAGCTGAAAACTGGGAAAACTTTGACTTTTTTTCTGAGGCTTGTAGTTACTATAAATGTCAGAAGTTGGTTGTCCACCAGAAATATATGTTTATCGGGTACAAAATGAGCAATCCGTAAGCTTGGTATCCTCTCTATTCCTGTTTTTTTTAAGAAAGGCATTTGAGATGCTTGACTTCTATAGAGCTCATGGACCCAAGATCACTAAGTTAGATGCATTTCTGTTAATATTCTTAGCTATTTTTAATATATGTAGATTATATCCTACACAATGCCCGCTTATATGCACTTTGTTTCACATATTTTCTTTTGTATACTGAGTAACCATGGAAAAGTCACATACAGATCATTCTATTCTTTGAACTATAACATAGTCATTTTGGACTGTCTTTTGTTAATTTTATGCAGTCTTGAAATAACTCTCTTTAACTGAGAACAGTTT
Organism: Lophotriccus pileatus; assembly: GCA_035583135.1. Classification (NCBI taxonomy): domain Eukaryota; kingdom Metazoa; phylum Chordata; class Aves; order Passeriformes; family Tyrannidae; genus Lophotriccus; species Lophotriccus pileatus. The sequence continues at coordinate 46,842,339 of JAWWES010000168.1, forward strand.
GTTTTATGTGATCAACCATGAAATGAATGCATATATATTATATATATTTACACATTTTTTTTTTGCCTAGAATTTGAAACCAAGTAATGATTGCAATATTTTCCTTCTTCAAAAGGAGTGGAAAATATTGTGTAATATTTTCCAAACTGAAGCTGGATCTACTCAGAATACTCCACTAATGAGGAGGGGCGAAAGCATGTTTATTATTTGATGCAAAGGGCACAGATTTCCTTATTTTTATATATGGTTTCATATTCTTTTACATCCCTTCTGGCAAACTATATCTTTGATGTCAAGCAAGAAAGTCTCACTTCTTTCCAGCCTTATATTTTCATACTCTAGTGAACTTGCATTATTTCTGACAATTTTCCCATAAACACAGTGATTGTATATCTCATATATCTGCAGTTTGAAGATAGTTTCAAAATTAGCCTTGTATACCAAACTTTTTAGTCAAAGTCAGTTAATTTACAAAGACAAGTATTATGAGAATAGAGAAGAAACTTCCATTAGGGAAATCTGTCAGTAGAGAATGGAGTTTGAAAGTCAGTAGCTACTATCATCTCTTCAAATGTTTTAGTAGTAGTAACTAGCTTTTTTAATAACAGTCTTCTACTGCTCCATCAGTCTGACTGGAAATCATGGCAGTTTCTGGTAACTGATGCATGTTCATCTTCCTTTTAACTGATTAAAATTCTCTCTCTCCAATGTGTAATGACAAACACCTTGATCCTGTATTCAAATTATAATGTTCTTCTCTCTTCACATATTATTAAAAATACTCCCTGATAGTTATGATATAGCAATATCATACAATCATATCATGCAATATACCTTGCTTTATATTATTTTTGTTTGGTTTTATTCCCAAGTAGCTGAACAATTACCAATTTTGTAGATTTATTTTTTTCTATCCAGAAATGCTGATCCTAAATTTTCAAAATTCTCCATTTCCAAAATTCTAGATGGTCCCCAAAATAATACTAATTATATTAAAAGAGAAACTGGTTAAATAGGCCTAGGTTTGAAGCAAATTCACTGGTCCCTTTCTTCCACAATCAAAACCCCATACATTTGACTAATCTTTTGGAGACAAACCCCACAGCTTTTCCGAGTTCAGTTTTTGCAAATGTGAATGCTTTATTTTAATGGTACATTTAGACTTGGAGCATATTAATGGAGGTTGCTGAGTGATTTTAATCTGTCTTGTCTTTTTTCACTGCATGTACGGTGTAGTCTGACCCTTTTTTGGGAGAAGATATTTCTGGAAATAGCTAATTAATTTTATTTGGAACACTCTTTTAAGAGTATTTATGTATTTATGGAATTAGGATTAAAGGAATTTGTAGATTGCATTCTAATACAAAGATAGTTTAGTTACTTTTAAATATATTAGCCTTGGAACTGGAATCCTAGTGAAAGAATCCATGCAAAATTCTTAGCATTTACATCTGGACAGTTTTCCAAGTAAATTAATTTAGGAGGTAGCTACTGGAATCCATATGATATGCTGCAAGCTGGAATTATATGGGATAAAGTCCACTTGGCTATCAGCTTTTACATTAACTTCTACAGAAAAGAAATCACTTTTAGCTTCAAAGGTTCTGTACCAGAGGTCATGAAATGCTAAAAGAATAAACCAGCTAGGTTTTGTCAACATTTTCTCTGCTGCTGAGTTGTTCCTTAAGGTATGCATTATGGATCACTATCAAAGTTAGGAAACTGGGCTTGATGTAGCTTTAATTCTATCTTTGGAAGAATACTGTTTTAATAATATTTTTAATTATTTAGATTTTATGCATAACGTGAAACTGTTCAGGCACTATGATGTAATGTAAATTGAAAATCCATTTTAGAGAAGGAGGAAAATTCAGCCAGATCAAAAGCTATTGCTCAAACAAGCCAAGAGTCTTTTCCTATTTGAAAATAAAATAAAGCAAAACTTAGCACACTCTCCATACTTAGGATATCTAGTAAGTTATGTGAAAAAAATCCAAGAACAAAAATGGTTGCTCTTAAGGCACCTCAGATAAGGAGAATATCATAGAACAGTTTGGGTTGGGAGGGACCTTAAAGATCATCTGGTTCCAGTCCCTCTTCCATAGATAGGAAAACCTTCCACAAGACCAGTTTGCTCAAAGTCCCCTCCAACCCAACCTTGAACACTTCCAGAGGTGGGGCAGCCACAACTCTTCTGGGCAGCCTGGGTCAGTGCCTCACCACACCACCCTCTCAGGAAAGAACTTGTTCCTAATATCTAATCTAACCCTACCCTCTTTCAGTTTAAAGACAAAACCCCTTGTCCTATCAAATACTAAATGTGGGATATGGAATTTTAAGGTACATTATTGCAATTGCCTATGTGGCATGTATACAGAAACCAGGACAAAGGATCAATACAGATCAAACAGACAAAACCAGAGCTACAACTTTTTTCCAAACTATGGTTCATTCCATACTAGTTATAACATCTTATATCAAGGTTGTTAGCTTGTTCCATGTGTTTATAAAAAGCATGTGTTTTGCTTATATCTTTTTCTGTCTTTGTGCTAACTTTTCTGTCACATCTTTCTATACTTAGGTCTGCATATAGCATATGGCTTGTACACAAACACTTATGCAGATGAAGTACAATACAGTGAATGTTTAAGCACTTCATCTGTCCTTGAACTTAATAGGACTAATTACCTAGTTTTCTCCGTTACTTATATTCATAGAAGTTCTATAGGTTTGAGTCCTTAAACTGTAAACACTGAGGCAAGGTTTTATGCATCTTACTTCTACCATACCTGGGAATAAAACTCTAAAAAAGAATAGTAGGAAGAGCTCAATTTTTTGTTCTGTGTTGCTTCTGTACAAAATATGGGCTCAACTCTTGAATTAGAGCACACCAAGATATACCAGTCACTGTAGCTTATTTATATTTTAAAAATATAAAATGAGGTGGCAGATGTGTAAGACATTTTCAGCCCTTACTTTCTTATTATTTGGTAATGAAAATCAAAATTATGACATTAACATCTCTTTCGAGCCAGCTAACTAATGCTGCAGCATCATGAGTCATCTTTTAACACCAAAGTGCTTTTAAAAAAATGTTTTAATGGTGATAAAAGGTTTGAGGGTGATAGACATACAGATCTTACTCTACCCATGGAACATAAGGAAAATCAGTAAAAGTTCAGGATTAATTTTCTGAGTGAGAAAGGTGGACTGTATTTTTTTCAACATCTTGAGTTCTTTGCTGATACTGCTCATGAGCACAGCGGTTTGAGATATTCACTCTGTCCGCTGTAAATGCATTGAACGCAGTGACATATTGTATATAATTGTATAAGGTACTGAATGGCTACAGGGTGACAGCATATAGTCAACCAATACCTGATCTAGTCTGTACCCAGAAACTTAGAGGAGAAGTTTGTTGTCTGACCTATGCAAGGACCCAAGCCTAGCGGAGCTCCTGAACTGCTCCCTTGTACTTGCTGCACAACCATGGTGCTGCTGCCACCAGTTGTGACAGTCTGGGGGTACCGTAACAGACTGGCTGTATCAGAACCACCCACATTCTATGGGATCAGGCAGTCCAGGATAGTTCAAAAAGGGCCCATATCCTTTCCCTTGATTCAAAACTATAAGGTAATTAGGAATTTCCTTTTCAGAACACAATGCGTCAGTTCCAGCCCACCTACCTTCTAGGCAGGAGGCACCATGGCAGCCTACGGCTGTGGGATAACATTCTCTGCTTCATCAAGGATTATTCTGATGCATGGGGACAGTTGCCCATGCAGTTACATGATATACTGGTCTCGAATGACTGTTACGAGTTCAGAAATGGGGAGGGCAACTGGAAACACTGTTGGTACTCTGAAGCACCAACACACCACTTGCGGAGCATTTCTTCCCATCGTCAGTGTGATTGCCGTTTATCTATAAAAGTAGTTCAGTTCTGATTCCTACAGATTCCTACTGCACAATCAGGTCAGTGTAGCAACACTCTGCTTTGCTTGATAGAACTGCCACATCATCCATGTCTTCCATCCCGCGCATTACTGCCCAGCTGAGGTCCTCAAAAATTCACATGGCGTAGTCTCCCTACTCCCTCTAGGCAGGGAAAGAAGAGCTACGAATGCCGTACAGATCTTCATTTGGGTCCCAGCACAAGGGTATTTGACCACTCAGGATTATAACTCACTCTTTCTGCAAGTTCTTGTTCGCAAGTTCAAGGATGGTAAAGATTGTCATTGATGATTTATGGTGTCTGTGATGCAATCTACCAAATGAGTGTGTAACATCTGTGGTTTCTAAAGGTTGGGCATCTTGACTAGGGACAAAGCAGCACTCTTTTCACCGTAAGAACTGTGTTTATTGTCAGCCTTGGAGTATAAGTTTAATTATGGATAGTACTGCTCATCACTATTCCTTTTCATCATGCTGCTCTACTCAGTGTTGGTCAAACAGGCCCTGAGCTCTTGCAGGCAGAGTGCAAATGTGTCTGCAGGTCCGTGGCTGCACCAAACAGACCATCGAGGGCAGTTTTCAAATCATCATGACAACCTAATTGCCGCAAAATACCAGTCTGTCAGGTATGTAGTAATGAAAACATAGTAATGCAGCCTTAACTTGCCATATCTTGGAGCCTTTCAGGTTGGAATGGGTGCTGCAGAACACAGCTGTCCAAGCACACTTGATGCAGATAACATTTATAACATGGGCAGTGTGAACGCTCCAAGACAAAATAGCAGTCCAAATGCATACCATTTGCTATCACATAGCAGAGTTGGTAACAGGATTTACCTACACCCACTTCTGGAAGTTGCAATGAGGTGTTCTTGCAGTTCCTGCCTGATTCACCTGATTAGCCAAATAGCATTGCTTAAGCTGGGAGGTTCATCAGGAAAATTATGCTCAGTCTTTTTGAGCTGTTCACAGTACTTTTTGTTCTAAGAGCTGAAGGAAGCAATGGAACAACAAAAGTCATTATCTCTTCATCACAGGTATGTGTGGAGGCAGAGATGTTTGTTCTTGGTAGTGTTTTTGGAGAGGTCCAATTCACCAGAGGTTCCCCAGACACAGCCTACTGAGGCACCCCACATTTCAAGGACTCTAACTTTGTGTAAATACATAGGCTGCAATCATTTCTTTAGTGACTGTAGCCGAAGAGAATTGCTTGGTGAATGGTGATGGATGCAGTGACTTAGCACCTGCTGACAGATGTGAACCCAAAAGAAATGGCATAATCATGGAGGTAGCCTGATTGACTTGACAGGAGAACATAGCACATTTTTAGGAGCATGGTACTATTTTTATCGTGTGTGGGTACTGGAACATCACTTACCTTCTTACCTCCAGGTGGAATTCCTTGGAAGGAATGAGCACGGCTGTGTGACTGTGCATGACGTGACTGGGTGTAACCTGGGCGGCAACATACATTCTTATCAAAATAAGCACCTGTGGCTGCTGCCTTGCCAACAAAGCAGTACAAGTCACTGTACTTTGTCCTATGGATTTCCACTTTCTTTTGTCCTGAATAAGACTGGAAAGAAAAATTTTCCTCGCTTTAGAATTTTTTATCCAGTCGATACCCATCATCTTGGCTGCTTTGTGCAGTGTGCTGCCAGCCGGCCAGTGCTGCCACAGCGGCAGGGGAGACACTGGTGGCCTGCAGGCAAGGTCCCCCTGTGTCCTTGGGCTGTCTCAGTACCAGAAGAGGCTGAGACAGAACTGATAGTTGGACCAAGCCCAGAGAATTGTGGAGCAGTTCCAAAGATCTTCTGTAGCTCAGTGTAGATTGGGAAACTATATTTAAATACCACCCTCATGCCCTCACGTTTTTTTTTTCAATTTCTTTAAGTTGAATAAACACATCTTGTCATCTTTTATGAAAACAACCTTTGCTGGATCATTTGGTGTCTCTTCTTACTGCAGCTGCTGGGTATTCCTGTCAGCAAAGTCAGAGGCGTGGAAGAAGCAGTTTTAAATCTCGATGAAGTTCTTAGGTGTGTACCGTATCTTACCAAAGGTGGCTGTTTGAAAGCTTGTTGGTCATGTGTTTTTGTAAGGTGATGAGGCAGGAATGTAGGTATTAGGATATGATTCAAAGGGTTGGAAGGGAGTGTGAAGTCATGAGGCCTCATCCTTTGCAGGATGAAAAAGCCTAAACTACTGGGATCTTGCATAGGTTGTACCCATGCAAGGGCAGGGCCGTGGTGTCAACTAATCTCTAGTCTCTGCCCATATTTGTCCACTGAAGAAATAATTTATTTTGTCCCAGAGAAGAAGCTGAGTGTGGAATAAAACCAGTGCAGTGGTCATACTAACCTGCAGTGCTCTCTGAAATGGCTGCTTTGAGATGGGTAATCGGTTTCTGTTATTTGTTCTGTTATTTTACCAAGAGAAACTAAACACTGTATGTCTTTTTTGCAAGTAAGCAAGATTGCATCAAAGATACATTGATTCTATCCTCAGTTTCTTATCCTGACTTAGTCTACAGGATCTTGGGTATAGGCTAACTGCCTTAAGAAGCAGACAGAACACTAATGGAAGCTAATTTAAGTTTCTATTTGCAATCCTCATCTAAAGGTGCATAAACTGCAAAGGCAAATACCCTGTATTTCAAATGTAAAGTTAAATCATAATTTGCTGCATGAAGCACTGTCTGAAAATACACAAAGCATACCCCTTTTGGAATGATACACAAACTTCTGTGCTTTGAAATGATTCATAGCAGATGCGAAGAAAAGGATCATTAATTGATTCTTCAAATAAAAGATCACAAGTGCAACTGAGAGACTCTGTTGGAAAATCAAATGGACTAAATTTTCAGAGAAGTTTGTGCTTTACACAGAAGTCTCCTGGCAGAATTTCAGATCAGCTTGATGATTAAACAGCAGGTCATTTAAAGTGTGTTTACGTTAACAAGTCTCTGTAACCATATTCATATTAGGGCAAGGCTTAGTACACAAAGGGTTTGTTAGATTATAATTAGTTTAGATTACTTTCCATTATGTATCAGTAAAGGCAGCCCATGGGCTGGCTCATGTTTCAGTTACCCTGCTATTTCTATTCATGAGGCAGTAGCTTTGTATCTGCGTGATAATATCTAAAAAACCTGCCCAGCAGTGTGCAAATGACCCTTGCACTTTCTTGGCCAGTGAACCCGTACATGCCACCACCCATTCCTATTATCAAACTTTAAACTGAAAATAGGACAAAAGTGATATAAGCAATGCAAGATTGTATTTCGTAAGTCTTTGGGTTCCTTGCAAGCAAGTCACTGCGTTAAACCATATTCTTATTAGTGTATCAGTACCACTGGAGAAACAGGCCTGTAACCTCTAACACCAGAAACTGGTGTTAACTACTTTGCAGTCTTCAAACCTGCTTGTTTATTACTTTTACCGATGGCACTTTTTACAGGCAGTGTATTCTTGGGTGATCCATTTTTGAAACCACAGAAATACTATGTTTTTAGTTCCATTTCATTAATTAACTTGACATGTAAAGGCGAAGCAATCACACTGACACTTCTGAAGGATGTTTTAATCCTTTGTGTTGTTATGTAATTTTTTGGTTCATTTTTATCTGGTGTGGTTTAGCACAGCAGTACGGACCCACCCACTGCATTTCAAAGTGTAATCTTTCTGACACTTAAATGACATTTTTCCATTTTCTTGTGTAATGAATAATTTACAATGTGGGCCTGTAAAGAATCTATGTTCATATTTAAATATCTGCAAAATTTACAGATTCGCTTTTTCATGTTGAAAGCTCTAAGGTAATATAAAATGTTTCACTTACTGCACTTCCTTCTTTTTCTCTAAAGAGATTATATTCTGCAGATTATAAAAATGGTTTATAAACTATAGCTCAGTCAACAATTTAGTGTAAAGATACATTACTTTGCAAGGCTAGTTGGTGGTTCCGCTGTAAAAAACTAAGGAGGAAATAATTAGAAAAAATACTCTTAAGCCAAGCCTGTCTGTAATATTAAAAGGGGAGAGATGCACACATATATATATGTATGTATATGTATATACACACACACAACGTGAGTATAGATAGGTTCGGAGAAGTCTAAATCTTACAAGTCTAGGAAACCATTTGTGAATTTACTTTGTGTTATTACTTCTGAAGTTAGAGTATTTTGTCTCAGACTGGGAACAGGAAAAGCTCATTTAAGATTGAAAATTGAGAGCTTAAGGTACAACTGAGAGATAACAGCAAGTATATAAATTAAACAGAGCTAGTGAGAGGAGAGAAAGCATCCAAACTCCTGTATTGCTGAGGGCTCGGTCAGGTAAACCAAGGAAGGAAGCGCTCCAAAGGTCAGTCCAGCTTGGAGTTACGGAGATAGAGGTCTGTGCTTAGGGAGAAAAAAATGCAGAGGTAAAGGCACACTGTAGACAAAAGAAAAGGGAGGAAACAAGAAATAGCCCGGGACATGCAGAGAGGCTATTCTGTCCATCATACAAGTCATTTGAAGGGCAAGGCAGCCACTTTATTAAATCCTGTCTGGAATTGCACTTTTCTTGCTTCATGTTGGGTTTCAGATTATTTGGCAAAGGTGGATGGTATCGGTCACTTTTTCCAAGCATTAGTGTTGCATTTTTAACTCTTAACTTGATATGCAGTAACTAACTTTGTTACCATAGAGGGCTTGGAGACAGGAAGTTGTGAATTTCTAAGTTATAGGCAAGGTGTCATGGTTTAGGAATTGTATTCCCCAATTTAGCACTCCCACTAAAAAGAAGTACTCCCACTCTCTCCCTCTGGTGAGAGACACGAAAGACAGGGATTGCGGGTTGAGATAAGAACAATTTATGGAAATAGCAATGAGATAAGAAAATGAACAGAACAGCAACAGTATTAATAACAAAAATACACAAAAATAGGGTGATTCACGTACAAAAATGCTCACCGAAGACCCCAGGCAACAATGAACAATGGCCCCCATGCTTTTGTTCCACCCATAGCCACACCCTCCTTCCCAGCAGTTCCTTTTTCCACTCCCTGGTGATGACATGAGTGGTATAGAATAGCAACCTAGACACGCCCACATGGCTTCACCCCCTCACACCTACTGTGAAAACATTAGCTCTGTCCTGGCTGAAATCAGGCCACAAGGATACGCCTCTTGAGAGCATCAGGATTTTTAACAGGATAAAGTAACATTCCTCTCAACATGCCTTTTTCCTTGCATGAGTTGTGGGGTTCAGGGTAAATAGAGCATATTCTTTAGTTATGAAGATGAGGCTTAGAACCAGTCGCATTCCAGTCACCTCAGCAAAGATCGGCACTTCATTGCACTCAGTCATCTACTCAACTAGTGCTCTGAGAGCAGCGTGTAGAAAGGGTTAATGACTTAGAGCTTCACATGGCAACAAGGGATCACAATTTCAAATAAAAAAAATATTATGCAGACAGTAAGTGACCTGATTTTCAAATGCTGTTTACCCAGGATTCTATCTGGTCTGCTTTAGAGGTTCATTCCATTAAAGGCAACACACTGGAAAGCCAAATCTTAGGGTCACTTTGTGGAGGGACACATAGGATGCCCTCAGGCACAACAGCTATCTTATGTGCACTCTCAGCATTTTCTCTTAAGGCATTTTTAACACTTATCCTGCATGTTATCTTTATTTGTATCATGATCCAACATATCCCCATGAGGTAACTGGTAGTTTCAGATAATTATAAGTATCTCAGAAGAAAATTAAAGGCATTGAGAAACCTCTGCCAAGGCACAGATCCTGATAAATGATTAACCACTGTATCAGGCTGCTTAGTTAGAGTGCTGCTTGAGGCCCCCATGAAGCCAGTCTGTACACTTCATTAGGCATCCTGATGGGACAGGGAGCAAAAGATACTTTAAGACCCAAGTTATCTTGGTGCTTCTCCCCAGTCATTCCAAACACATCATGGTCATGATAGCTGCAAGGATTTTTCAGGAAGTTTTAGAGCTGGTTGGGGAATCTAAACCTGACAGAGAGAAATACAAATATAAAGAAATCTAAACCTAGCATAGCGAAATAGCAGACTGCATAGAAACCAGCCATTCCTGGGCAAGTCATGTAGCAAAAGCTAGGTTTTACTATGAACATCTAATAGCTCTAATTGTCTATCCAAATTTAGTAATTAATAAAAATAACAGCATAATCTATTAATGATATGGTACAGTAAATACAGAGATTTAAAGTTATAACTCAGAATGTTAATCCTATTGAATTTTCCTTATTATTACATAAAATCACCACAGGAAAGTGAATTTTGCCTCAGTCTGCTCTTATACAAACTTAATGTTTAAATTATTCACTTTCTAACAAGTCATCAGCAATATATGTTTATTCACAAGTAGGAGCAACAGGTCCAAGTGCTTCTGTAAAGTACCTACAGCCAACATTTTGGCATGACCAATATTCATAGTCCTGTAGCTTGTTAGCCGCTTGCTGTCATATGAACCAAAAACCTTTTGGGCCCTAAATGTTTGCTGATAAAATCTCGTAGGTACTTCCATTTCTGCTACTGGGCACATACTTTATGAGAAGACAATCAGGGTTTCCCAAGATCAGAACAGAGCATCTGTGATAAAATACCTAGTTAAAGGCAGCTTTTGCTCCAAACTGCTTTCCTGAGCTTCAGACTGTCTTTCAAGTCCAAGTAAGCCAGTAGTTCATCAGTAGCAGGCCATCAGTCAGATGATTTAGATGGCTTGAAAGATGCTCAGAAATAAAGAAAAGTGATCTGAATGAATCTAACAAACACATCTGGAATTTTTTATTAGGATCACTCTATTAAATTTGAAACCTCTTGAACGAGTCATTCCAGACTGGTATTGGAAATTCTCTTTACAGTAAGAATTATATCTCTTAAACTGGCATTTACAGACCTGGATTGTTGCTCAGTGACACCTCTAAATCCAATTTCTTGTTATCTTTAAAGTGTGTGTTTGGAATTGATTGTGATTTTGTAATGAAGACTATTTTTGTGCAGCATAGGGAGTGATAATGTAAAAGTAGCAAAGTAGAGAAGAGTTAGAAAGTAGTAAGCTAGAATTCAGAAATAAAAACCCTAGTGTTTTGTTTTGGCTGACAGTGTTGTGTAAAAATTTCAGAAATAAGAATAGGTACAAAGATTACTCTAAATTTCAGAATACCTAACCTAACCTCTTTGAATTGTGAAAGCTTTGGGGAAAGCTTTGGGAAAGTTTTGGACAGACTAGGATGAAAGTACAGTTTCAGTCAAAACATATCACTGCTCTTTGAGTTAATTAAGGAATGATTGTTTAGAGGTATCAATTTTCACAATTTCACAATTTCACTCCACTGTGAGAGTGAAACTTTGTACTGTAATAGCTATAGCACAAAAACTGTGGACCTTTAACAGAAAAGTTAACTTTTGCTAGATGGTTGTAACACCTCATTATACATTAATTTACTAGCATCTTTTAAAAAGAGCACCACCACTTCTATTGTATTTATTACTTTTTATGAATGATATCAAGAATGGCTTCTTCTGAATTAAAGAAAACCTTGGAGGTTGGTAATTTGAGTACTTGGAGGATAGTTCAGTTTCTTTATCTAAAAGTGACCAAGGTTAAAATCTTAAGCAGCCAAGTCATTATTTTACTCTGATTTAACTCTTACTTTTTCCTAATAGTGATGTAATAAACCCTTTTTAGTTATTAGGTAGTTTAGTTGAGAAAAAAACTGTGTTTGAACTTCATCTGGATTGCAGAAAAAAAAGACATTTTAAATCTTTAAAATATGTAAAAAGAGACAGATATGGGTTGTAATTAGGGTACTGACTTCTCTGTCTACTCCAGATTGTATGACAAGTGACTTAAACATCTATATGTCTGCTTTCCCGGTGGAAGAATAGCCACGGGAGTATTCATTTCTACATAATTAATATTTGAAAAGCATAGTACCTGTGGAATGTACTACAGTGACATTTTCTGAATATGGTTCTCTCTTTACTGCAAGGTTGCCTTGCTAATTGTCTAAAAGCATTTTGATCAGAAAAGAAATATTACAGATTACGGCTTGGTAAGTAAATCCATTTGTGCTTTTGGAATTTTAAAATTACAGTGAATTTTGGAAAAGTGAATACTTTAGAAAAGGAAAGAAATCTTTTTCTTACATTACAGGCCAGCAAAATTTTGCATTTTATCTGAAATGTTAAAGAGAAATGTCTCCAGCTAATTTGTTCTGTTTTCATGTAGTCATAAAACGTCAGTGAAATAACCTTTTGACTTTGAACTGCCTTTTGAGTTATAACTTAGAATTTCCCAGTG
>JAWWES010000168.1:46854727-46885331 GCA_035583135.1 Lophotriccus pileatus
TGTAGTCATAAAACGTCAGTGAAATAACCTTTTGACTTTGAACTGCCTTTTGAGTTATAACTTAGAATTTCCCAGTGATAATAACTTTGGTGAAACATAAGGAGGAAATTTAAGCTAAGTTTTCCAGAAAATCAACATTTAAGATGTCAAAAAAAAGTGCTTTGAGTTGAGATTTATAATTATCCTTCTGTTAAGGATGAAGAGATGCTTTTGACAGGAGGCTTGAAATCTCTCCTTCCCCATGTGTTAAGAAGAATAATTCGATTAAACAGACTCAATATTAGTAATACTTCAGGAATGGCAGAAGGTAGGTAAACCTAACTCCTCTACGTGCAAAAGTGTGGTTCCATTTTAGATTCATAACTGTGTGTTTTCTTTCTATTGTTTGTGAAGGAATGTAGAAATATCAAAAGCAGTAAAATAAAACAGAAGAAAATGTTAAATTGATAAAGAGAAATTATAAATATAATATAAGTTGAAAATGTTATGTCCTTGGGTGTTTTTGAAATCACATTGTAAGCACTTGACAGTGGTTTTTAAACAAAAAGCTAAGAGGAAATATACCATCCTACCTGGATAATGTACATGGACTTTGTTTTCAATCCCTCAGCTCCCAGTTGTGCCACTGAGAAATTAGGGGTGCAGAAAATACTTGGAAAATCTTAAATCTGGGGTTTTTTTGTGTTATTATCACATGTGTAGAGTGACCTACTGTGTTCTTCACAGAGACCTTGCTTTACTTAAGGCATCAGATATGCTTTGGGGAAAAATTTGAGATGTATAGTTACAGCAGTGGGTTTATGCCTCATTTGTTGCAAAGGTGGAAATTACTGACTTGGCAAGACTGGGAATTATAAGGGGGAGGGAAAAATTTGTGTTGTACTCAGGTAACTGAATGCATTCTGTAAGATCAGGTTTTGTCTTGCCTCTCATAGCTGGACTTTTACAGAAGCAGAGAAGTCTGTCATTGTTCTGATCAACTTTAAAATGTAACAACTAAAAATACTGTGGCAAATAGCTGATCAGCAAAGATGTGTGTAGTAGCTTTACTATAACATAAGAATGTTAAAGGTCATTTTCTAGATCATAATGAGTCTTGAAATTGTGGTTTTCTTTTCCATCAGAACACAAGTTGAAAAAAAACTAATGAAAAACATGTTATAATGTTAATAACCTGAAGTTTGCCCCAGCTTAAGTTTTAAGTGCATGTAATGCTGCAGTAAGTTTAAATGTATTAGTTCTGACATTTCAAAAAAAGTATTGTTGACATACAAAATGAGTTCATGAGCATACAATATAAAAGAGTACATATAAAAGACTAAAGGAACTATTGGAATACTTGGGTAATTGGAATTTCTCAGAATCCTTAAAATTGTCTTATTTTGTTGTTATGATACACAGGTAGACCAATTACTTCTTGCTGTCCTCATTGTCACTCACCAGAGAAATTAAATGCTCTTTCTAAACTTCTCTGAACTGGGACATGAGTGTGTTGAATTAATGCCTGAGTTGATCAGCACATCCAGCTTCACTACCATTGCTTGTGAATACATTCATAATGATGGCTTGATTTTGTAAGAAGATATGGGAAGGAAAAAGTATCTTCATCAATACAAAAAAAATTAAGGGCAGCAGTGAAATTCTCAAAATGTTATAATGAAGTTTCCTGAGTTTATCGAATATTTTCCTGCAGTTTCAGTCTGTCACCTGTAACTAGTGTGTTAAATTCAGTGTAGTCTGGGTTGAATGCACTGAATAAAACCATAATTTTAAGAACTCATGAGTATCACTAGCAAAGTAGAAAGTGCCTGTGGATTTCTTACGGATGGTAGGGAATGAAGTTGAGGGGTAACCGAATGTAGTGTTTTATTCAGTGGTAAATTTAGTATGTTTATTTAACAAAAATATTTTTCTGTATTTAGCAAGAAACTCTTTCTGTATTTAGTAACTTTTGTCAGTAATAAAATGAATTTTTGTGCTGAGTACTCCCAAGAGAGCAGTTTGTGGACAAATTCAGTATGCAAATACATGCTCACCTCAGCCTTTACTTTGCATTTTTCCATCAGGAATAGAAATATAAATTTTATCTTTGGATTTCTTTGTTAGCTTTGGTCAAGAGTAAGATTTGGCTGATTTCCTACAGCCTTTGAAGGCAGATCATTGATTTAAAGATTGGATGACAGATTAATGCAGTATTTAAGAAAGTGAATGCTTCTATGCAGCCTCCTACTCACCTGACTGATATAAGACAGTAATGATAATAACTTTTCAAGAGAGTATCAGTACAGGAGTTAGGAACTGTTAATTTCTGGGTATATACACCACAGACAACTTGTACTCTAAGTTTCCTCTAAGTATTTGAACAGCTGGAATTTACATGCAGGAAAATTTAAATGGCATTGGTATTAACTACTACTGTTTAGAAAATAAATTTTTGCTAAATAAATGAATGAGACCTTTCTTCAGTGGTACTTATTGCAAAAATGTTAATTTTATAAGCTGTTTTATGGTAGTAGTCAACCTTTTAAATCAAAGCTGATTCCAAGTTAAGAAAGTGTAGCAGTTCTTTTTATTTTAGGGTTTCTTTATTTAGCAATAGTAGAAATGACTGAGGATCAGTGGACAGGCAAGAGTTTTTTCCGAGCTCTAATTATATCTGTTTAATTGCAGCCCATAATAAAATTCCATAGCCAATAAATTCTAAAGAATGGGCTACAAACATCAAGATACCAGGGGTTTACTATTGTACTGGACATGATTTATAGCTTGGTGTTGTGAAAAATAGTTATGAAAGTAGCCTTTCCTTGGCTCTGGGCTAACATTTCCAAAGTAAAGTGTTTTCCTACAGGACACTAATTCCCCAGGTTAGGTAATAAATTATGTTTATATATAAATTAATAGAAATGTTTATAAAAGTAATTATGCTGTCTTAATATTCTACTAATACCCATGCCTACCAACTATTTTAGCTGTGAATGACTTCACATACAGAGTACATCTGGCTATGATTTTTGAAACATTTCAAGAAGTTGTTTAATTTTATTGCAGCATTCTGAATCAAAAACTTCCTCCGGATCATTTTTTATAGGGCATCTAAAGAAATCTATATGGAAAAGTTATTGTTTCACAAACAGAAAGCTGAATTAATAACCATTCATTCCAACCTTCCACAATTTCAGGCTATAAACAGGCCAATGTTGTGATTTTGCACAAGTCCCTTGCTGATGATTTTGAGAAGTTCTGCCGTGCAAACGATGGACCCCTGCCACTGTTGTACAGAAGTCAACCAGGGGTTTGGAAATGTCCTTCTCTGAGTAGTGATTCTGATATCAGGTAACTACAGACCAACTCTGCCTCTCAAAGTCCTGCAGTGAATGCTAGTGGTGATTAGGAGGGTTTCAGGAAGCAGCCTCCTTACACTATTGTACATTTTGAACACTTTTCTTTTCCTGGAGTTATACCTTTGAGTGAAAACTATGTCTGACAGCCTGATCATCTTGTTCTTGAGAACCATGCTAGGATAAATGTCAGTATTATAAATATTTCTCTAATCCAAAGGTGAAATTTTGTGTAATTTCTAAATATTTTGCAGTCTGGGCCAGCAGATTTAAATATTAAGGTTTTACATTTGTTTTATTTGTACATTTGTAGAAACATGGCCGTGGTAAGTGCATGATACTTGTAGAGTCTCTGAAATTTGAAAGATGCATTTCTGTGGTAAACACTAAAAACAGGACTAAACCAGCTTCCTAATTTTTGAAAGCCTGAAACAAGATACATATAAGGGGCCTTAACCTATAAAAGCTAAAAAATCTCAAACTCTAACATGTTGTGTTTACAGGCTTGGTTTTGTGCACAAAAAGGTGTTACAGGGGTTTTGCATGTTTGTTTCATTGTTACTCGGAAAGAAAAAGTGGATAAAGTAGGCCGTATCTTGTGTTTTGATACTGGATTAATGTCAATTCAACCAATTCACCTTGTTTACAAAAAATATCATAAAGCTGTGATAAATTCTTATTTCACTAGAACTGACTGCCTACAGTACAGAGTATATGAGCATGGAGCTTGTACTGGATCACTGAAAAGTCTGAAGGAGTATTCTGAACAACTTAAGGATATGGTGACATTCTATTTAGGCTGCAGCTTCTCTTTTGAAAAAGCAGTCCAAAGTGCGGGCATTCCTGTAAGAAATGTTGAGCAAAAATGTAATGTAAGCATGTACAAAGTAAGTATATGCACACACACATAGTCTTTGTTGTAACTTTGTTGAGAGTTTTGTCCATATTCATGTTGGGTGCATAATACCTATTGCTCAAAATAAGAACTTTTTTTCCCTATCTGTACAGTAACTTCAGTTCTAGTGCTGACTGCATAAAAATACAGGGTAGAATGTTCCCAGCCCCAGTTCAGTGCAAGGCCAATCTGCTTTTTTATTCATTTTTTCTGGCAAAGTTTTCCCCCTGTGTCTTTGTGGTGGCCATTTCTTTTGATTCTGTTCTGGTTTGCCCTCTGTGTTTCAACCAGTGACACATCCCCTATTCTCACCATGCCTTTGCATGTCCTCTCCACACCAACTCCAACTTGCAGTTGGAATATTCCTTTCATGAGCCATTATAGTAGCAGTTTCTTCTTCTCAGCAGCCACATTTTGAACTTTTTTGGTGAAAGTAGAAACTTTAAACTGCACATTTGCTATGGACCCAGATCTTGGGGACAGAAGATGATCCTGAAGGCTTGAGGTGTCTACCATAGCACTGAAAATTATGGCTGTGCTCAGAAAGTTTATGGTGTAGATTTTAATATTAACAGAGGTCTTAGTATAGATATATATCCAGTATAGATATATATCCAGTAGATAGACTAAGAACACCGAAGTACATATCTGCATGCCTTTTTCATTTAGTGCAGATGCGGTTCTACTAGACAAAGGTTATTGTTGTTTTCAGTGTTACCATTTCACAATCTTTTTGCCATGCTCCTGGTCAAAATGAAGGTGCAAATGTAACTCGTATGTGAGTCCTTCTACAGAGCTTAAAGAAAAAAAGATACAACTATGTGTCTGCTTATAACTTTTCAGAATTAGGAAAATTTTATAGCACATCAATGCTGTGAAGAACTGCAGTGTGTTTCTTCAGTGACAGGTGTGATTATTGTTATTATAAAGACTTTAAATGAACATTTTCTAGACATTTTCTGCATATCTTGTTTATGTTCAACTGCAACTCAGATATCAGACATTTTGTTCTAAAAAGCCGACCTACTGTATTTCTGAATAGAAAAGGTGTTTCAGCATTCCCGTTGGTGAGGATTATGAATTCCATAGAACTTTTATAGAGGCATGAAAGATTTTGTATGTATGGAACTGGCTTCTTCTGTAGAAGTGGGTGCTACCAGCAGCAGTTCCTGAGCCTGGTCTGTTACAGAGCACTGTATTCAAGTACAGAGGGTAGATTCAGACCAAACAGATTTGTAGCTGTGCGTTGATTTTTTATTAGCTTTTTCCCTTTCTGTAGGGAAACACCATTGCACTGGACATGAAACACACCTTTATAACAACATTCAAAGTATCCTGAGCTCACCTTGCTGTATGCACTGAGGCAAGAAATGCACAACGTTGAAAATTTTAATGATCTATATGATGAGGCTCGAGTATGGAATCTTACAGGAAAAAAATGGGATGCTAAGAATTTTTCTTATAAGGATTTAAAAGGAATGTTAGCACGCAGCCTTTCTAAAGTCAAGTACAGCACAAAGTTTTAGACTTATTTATTCTAATACTTTAAAAGTATTCAATATTCTTGCTAACACCCTGGATTCTTTTGAACTGCCAGACAGCTGTGCCTTGCTACAGCGTTTCTCCCTTTTGCTGCAACTTAGTAGTCACAATGAGACCTATTCCTGAAAGCAAGTTGGAAGCAGCTGTGCTGGCAACATCGGAATTAAAAGAAGCCCACGGAGCACCAGTTCACATGGGTGACCCTGGTCAGTGCTTTTCATTTTTCACTCTGCATGCGCTTTACTTTGTATAAAAGTGATGGGGGAAACCATGGGAAGTAGTAGGACTGAAATATCTGCACGACTAAATTTGTTATGTTTTAATCCTTTCTAATGGTCCCAAACCTGAATTTAAAACAACAATATCAACAACAACCAAACCAAAACAAACAAACAAACAAAAAAATCCCCACCCAAGAAAAAAACAAACCAAAAAAAAAAAAAAAAGAAGGTTTTGAATGAGCTGAACACACAGATTTCTTAGGTAAAAGATAGCTCTCTCATGTAGATAAATTAGGTTATATGGCAGCGGTGGTTTTGGAAAAAAGTGTAATCATATTTCTCTGAAATGTATGCAGTTTCGTTTATACGTGAATACTTTCTTGCTGTCAGAGATTCCAGGGACAGGGTAGCAGTGATTGACAGCATGGGGAGAAATGTGTATGGATGCATTTTGTGTCTTAGTGGATGACTGTGAAAGTAAATACTGCATTATTTTAAAAATATTGAAATAGCATACATTGAGCACAACGCTTAAGACAGAATAAATAGAAATATGACAAGAATTATATTTTTTAAAATCTAGTTTTAACAAGTAAAGTCCTATTCTTTTGCAAGGGAAAACTGAGAAAACCCAAAAAGTAAGACAGGAGGCTGTTTGAAAAAGAACAAAACCAAAACCAAACAAACACCTGCAATAATTTCCCCTCTGCTGTCAGAAATTTGGTAGTCATAGGCTGCATACACAGAAGGATCACATTGCTGGGCATGGAAGGAGATGTCACTGGTTAACATGACACTCTGGTAACATACTTGAGTAACATATCTGAGTACTTCAATCTGAGGAACTATTAATAAGTCATTAGTATGAGTAGAGGAACAAGACTATTGAGAGACTCCATATTTATTTTTAACAGAAAAGAGTAAACTATTACGTACACAGATCATATAAATTAATTCCAGAAAAGACAGTGGTATATTAGAGCATCTGAAAAATTTAAAACCCAGGGAAGACAACAAGTGCTTAGAATGACCCAGATTAGTGTGTTAGAATAAAGTAGGTGTTAGAAAAAAGACAACTTAGGGAAAGCTGGCTAAGAATGAGATGTAGTTATCTAAGCTGGAGAGGAAGAAGAGAGGTTGTTCATTTCTCTAGCTAAAGAATGTAGGAAGTAAAAGCAGTAGAAAATATGTTCTAGAAAGAACTCATTTTGCATTGCAGTCATTTATTCTTGTTTGCCAGTGTTATGAATGTAACTCTTCTGTCGATAGAGAAGATTTATATTATCTTGGAAACTCAGCATAGATGTCTGGCTTGTATTTTGTTACAGAAATAAGGTAAATACATTTTTACTGATATTGTCAGAAAGGGAAAACAAGTCAGCTCAGGCTCTTGAGGATGCGCATTCAAAAGTGCCACTTCAGGGGGACTTGACACTCTTGCACTCCTAGCTCAGTGTCATTAAATGATGTCTGGGGTCCACCCCCCTTGGCTTTGCAGTATTACTGCTTAACTAAAATCACTCATGATTTAATTTTTTATCAATTCCAGGTCTGCTGGGAATACAAGATCTTTCTAAACCAGACTATGGAGATCCAGTTCACCTTCACCCTGGTGATATTCCAGTGTTTTGGGCCTGTGGAGTAACAGGAGCAGAAGCAGTTATCAACTGCAGTATGTGCTGCTTGAAGACTCTTTTTACGTTATCCTTCCATCTCTTTTTTTCCTCTTTCCTTTTTTTTTTTGCAGACTGAATGAGTTGGCTGATTAGAAGGCTTGATTTCAGGGTAAGATAAAAAACACCCCAACCAAACAACAAAAAAGCCTTTGGCAGGACTGTTTTCCATTCTGAAATACAGGTCTACTTTAAAGAAAATTCTTATTGGAATTTCACCACCTTTGTGTGAGTATTTTAAAGGCTTAAATCTAAAGCTCTGGCAGCATCAAAACATCTTTTCAAGAATTATAAAAAACCCAGAAGTTTAAAGGCATTCATTTTTAAGCTTCTTCCTTTTAAAATATTATTTCTTATTACATTGCAGTAAAACAACAGTAAAGGAAAAAGAAGGGGAAAAAAAAGGAGCAGCCAGAAATCTTTCCAAAATGTTGTGAAGAGCTAGCAAATTGATTGACCTGGAAAAGGGTTCATAATTGTCTCATGGAGAATGTGGAGCTTTTAGATTTTGTTCCAAAATTAAGTAAATGTGACACACTGCACATAAATGAAGCTTTGTCCTCTGCACAGAGCTGTCCTGCTCTCTATGCAGTCATTTATAACAGGCATGGGCATAAAGGGCAAGAAAAGGCAAGGAAACCATAGTGACAGTATTATATACTGCTCTAGGTCACTAGTGTGCAATGAAATACCGTATTTTCATTCGTACTGAAAAAGAAGCTTAATAATCTTAGGGAGTATAATGGGGAGAAAGTTGGGAGGTCATCTGCTTTGTCCTTGTCTCCTTGCAGGATCTGTTATATCCTTGTGGTTCCTTACAGATGTTTATCTGAACTTTTCTCATCACCTGTTCCAAATATGTTAAGCTCTAGAAGTGACTTCCTTTTCTTTCTTACATACGTTCTCTTTTCTCCAGTCCCAAATCCAAGCTGAAAGTCCCACTCTTTCCTGTGTCCTTCAGCAGTTCTATTCATCTTCCTCGTGCATCCTTGGTGCAGGGAAAGGAGAGAAAAATATTGCCAACATCTCTACAATCTATTGCCCAAAGCAGCTTTCTATGCTGCCTTCTACTTATTTCTCCATTTTTTTAAATTAAATCCAGTTGTCATTAGTGCATTCCAGGAACTTCTTGGACAGTTCATGTCTTTCTATGCTTCTTTCTCAGCTAGGTAGTTAAAATTCTGCCATACCACCAGTACCCGTACTTTAGACGAATCTGCTACCCTCTCACAAAAAATATTGTCTCCTCAAGGATTTGGTGAGGTATACTAAGCCTCTACAACCATGTTCACCACATGCTTTTAAATTATTAGCCGTAGATTCCCAGCAGATCTAGCACAAACCAAGGATATATGTACTTATTAAAGAAATATCTCCTCCCTTTTTACCTTCATAACAAAGTAAATTTTTGCTTGAGGACGCCAGTTGTGATTTATCTAGCAATGTACTAGTTTTGCCAAATCAAGTATCATCTAGATCCAGACTTCTAGAATTAGTAAAAAGGCATTAAATATTTTCAGCTTAGGGAGCTACTGTAGTGTCAGGTCTAAACAAGATTATTTTTCTCCAGGGGTTTAGAGGCCACTTGGATTCCCTTTGCTAAAGCTTTTGGGTCACCTTTTTCCTTGCCAGTTTATAGCTCTTCTAGCTGCATTGGCAAGACACTACGCAGAGGTGCTGGTCCCCATTTTGTTAATCTGATAGAGGACTACTCCTGGCCAGCAGACAGAGTTGACAGTTTTGTCATATAACTGTTATGAGGATATTCAAAGGTACAAAAGAGACATTATAATTTCCAGCAGCACTCTAGAATCTGAAAAATTACTTAATGCTTACAGAAACAGTTTCACCAACACACTGGGCAAACTCAAGCATTATCTTGTCATTACATCAATGCATTAGTTTCTTCAAACCCAAGTTTCAGACTCAATTCCTGACCAACATCCTGGGAGGGTTCTATTCCTAAGTTGCCTCCAGTTTAGACCAGAGAGGACATTTTGGAAAAAAACTGATCTCAACTACCCATGTGAGCTTTTCAAAAGTGAAAGCATTTTCAGATATATGTGCATATGTTTCTTTCTCGAAGTGTATTAATTGCTGCACTGTAACTTAAAATATCACCTGTTTTTATAAATGTCATCAAGCATGGGCTCTGTGCTGTTAAATTAAGTAGCTATTTGCAATTTCATCCCTCTGATAATATATTGCAACAATAACATTTAACTGGAGTTTTTTCATCCATTTTAGGAGCTCCATTAGCTTTTACTCATTCTCCAGGCTGCATGTTCATCACCGACCTAAAGAACAACAATGTCAGATCATTAAGAGGAGTCCCACAAGTCCACTGCATTTCTCAAGATCCGCTGCATTTCAGTATTGTGTCAGCAGAAGCAGCCCAAAAGATAAAGACTCTAGAGACCCTGATTGGAATAGATCCAGGTATAAACAAAAACTATCTTCCTTTAGTGGATTTGTTTTGAGGTAGATATGATCTATCCTGACTTTTTAGATATTTATAAAATTCTAGAACACAGTAAAACTCTAAAGGCAATTTTAAGAATTCTTTGTGGAATACAGTGAGTTTATACAACTAGGTCTTATATTTTCTTTTACTGTAGTTAATATCAGGGTCTGGGCAAAACGATTCAACCTTATGGGTAATGGAATATCTTGTTGATGTTGATGACTATGTACTCTCAAAGTACAAAGAAGCATCAATGTTTGCAGCAGACTGTAGAGTCCACAGGGAATAAGAACTGTTGCTGAATAAAACTGAAATTGGAATGTAAAGTACAGGGCACCTCATCGTGCTGCTAACAGCTACATGGGTATTCACTGTTGAGTAAATAGCACATTTCTTTACATATATTCATGACTACTGTGCTCCTACCAAAAAATTCTAGTACTTGCCTGTGTTTTTCAAACACCCCTCTCTGATGGGTGGAATTACATTAAGCTCTGCTGATATATTCATTACTGAGGTGTTGTGTGATAGGCCAAATTGACCAGGTCACTACAGAAGGTTGAGAGTTAGTGCTGCACATGTGTACAAGGAAGACAAGAGGTAAGTAAAGGCAAACTGAATAGGACAGCCATTCCTAAAATACACACTCTGAGTTACTCCCCTCTGGCTGCTGCAAATTCTGATCTCAGTGTCCCATAAATTTTCTGAAATCCTCTGTAGGCAGTAGTGGAAAACAGCTTACGCCCAGCGCTCCCAAGCTCCGGGTTTGGGCTGTGTGCGTGCATTTGGGTCTGTTTATTTTTACTCATAAGGCCTCTCCTTTTCCCACTCTCTGGAGTTCAGCCTGGCACAATGCCACGCTCTGCAGAAATACAGGACCTAACTTAAGAGTTAGCTCATTTTCTTGCTAAAGGAGAGTACAGTGCTTTGTCTCAGTCATTATACCCCACTTCTCAGAGACTTATGTTCCTTGCTTCAGTTAAGTTTTGTTCAGAACATTTTTCTCTGTCCACTATGTGTGCTTTGCCTGTATGTTATTTATTTAGGAGAAACAGAGGGAGAAATGGCAAAGGGGAAATTGAGAACAAAAAGAGGAAGGGGTGGGGATGGGGGGAGTGAAAAAGATGAAGATGTGAGGAGGATGGAAAACGACAATGAAGACTTATCTCTGTCAGCTGATGAATATTGTCACATCATGCTGGTATTCATGGTTTTCAGGAGTGCTAGCAATTTAAAGGACTGAGCTGTGAGCTTCTGTCTCTGAGTGGCAGGGAATGGAGAGGGGATAGGAAGTGTTTGAACAATGAGAGCCATACACAGTGTTGCCTCTTTAGGGACTGACACATGAGAAGAGACTTCTGTTAATATTCACCTATTTCTTAAGGTCTGATAACACAGTTCTCTAGTACATGAAGTGTTACAAGAAATGTAACAATCACCTAGATACCACTGTTTTAATTGAGTTTATAAAAGTCCCAGTGTAACTTGCAATGTCTCTGAAACCTCACTTCTGTGGTTAATCATTTCATTAAGTGAAATTTATTTGGGAATTAGCTCTTCCCTAAGTTAGATAAGTTAAACAGAGACAAAGGACCAGCTCACACATCTGAAGTCTTCATCAGAACTTTTGTAAGGTCTGGGATGCTTGAGTTGCAATCTAGCTTCAGTAGATAGACAAAGTCTAGCAGGACTGTCATCACGGATCAGAGTAAAGTCAGGGCTATAGGAAAGGAAAAAATATGCAATAAGCTCTCAGAAAAAGCTATTTACACTAATACCTAGAAATGCTAGGTATAGTAATTTTCAAAATCCAGCTATCTGATATTCTTAACCTGGAAACAGAGCCCATTATCTTCATTACTCATATCCTACACCTTCTTGGGTTTCCTGAGGAAATTACCCCAATTCCTGCCTTGACCAGAGGTTTTTCTTTCTCTTGTTTTTTTTTAACCCATTTTATGTCACTATAGTATGTAGTTTCACTCACGGGGAAATTTCAAAAGGGGAATGCTACATTTAAGTGTACTGCACTCTTTAAAAACGCTTTTGTAGGAGACCGGGGTATAATTCACCTGCAGCGCCAGGATGAGCTTCTGAAGGCCTGCCTGGCCATCTCCCATGCCCAGTCTGTGCTGATAACAACTGGATTTCCTACCCACTTCACTTATGAGCCACCAGAAGAGAATGACGGGCCCCCGGGAGCCCTTGCTATTGCAGCTATACTGCAGGCCTTGGAAAAAGAGGTTGCCATAGTTACAGATCAGAGAGCCATGGATCTGAATAAAAAGATTATTGAAGAAGCTGTTCAACTAGGTAAGAAACAGGGGGGATTTCAGTTTTTATCTTGCTAATTTGAGCCCAGGTTTGCTTCGGTTTTAATCTCACTGTCACTTAGTACAGGACTATTTTTTCCCCAGAGCATGAACCAGACTTCATCCTCTAAGCTTTGCTCAGCATTGCTACAATGACATTTTATTAAACTTAGCTGGCATCAAGTTAATGTGTACATATCTGGGTACTGATTCTGGATTAACTGTTTGTGATAAATTCTGGATGTCTGTTCTTGTTCTTGTAGACCTGTTTTCTGTCTCAGGGTTCCATTTACTAGCATTAACATTTAAACAAGTTTACATTATAGTAAGCATGCAGGGAATTTATCAAGAACAGTGTAAAGACGTCGAGTTCTTACGATTCTAGTCATTTTGCTTTCTTCTTTTTTTAAGTTACTCAAAAACACATTAAACAAAAAAAAAGGTATGTAGTACCTGAATTGCATTTTGTTTTCCTGTAGGAATTCTGAAGAAACCCATCCATCTATTGAGTTATCAAAGGGAAAGTGCTGATTCAGCTTTAATGTTTTTGTGTGACAATGGAAATTCTGGAAAACCGAGGTATGTATATTCAGTTTTTGAGAATGGGTCACACCTCTACTGCATAAAGTTATAATAAAACTAATGACCATGGTCTAAGAAGGCACAATGGTTACAAGTAAATTCTTAAGACTGGAATGAAGAGAACAACCTTTGATGCTAAAATTAGTTATTGGAGCACACACAGAGTACATAATTCCATGTTATTCTGCAATTATACATTTCTGGAGTATGAAAAAGAAACAGTTCTTCATATATCAATAGTTCTTCTCCTCTGAAAAATTTCTAGAAGTTTTTTGGCAGGTATTCCATATATATATATATATATATATATATACATATATACACACCCAATGTACATTTTATTATCAATTTTTAAATGAGAAAATCAGAAAGTATTATGTCAAAGTCAGTGAAAGAGCTAGCAAAAGAGTTGTGCATTGTGTGTCATTTTTTAGCGGTTTGGCTCTAGTTGTCACATCTGACAATTGGGGAATCTGATCTGACTTAATAAAATATATGTGTTTGTAATGGTGTGAAAGCTATCATCCTATTGTCTTTAGCAGCCAGAGCATAAATTACAAATGCATGCGTGCATTTCTCAATATTGATGTGAACTGTTTGCATATGCATTGTTGAGCATATAATGTTGGACAAAAGTTCAAATCTATACAAAGTGTGTGATTAGGGTTAATGCACAGGAGAATTTTCTAAGTAGCTGTGCACACATTTCATTACTTAACAGGCAACTGACATTTCCTTGTAGGCATACATTGTTCATTTTTATTGATCTTTCTTTGTTAAGCATTTTAATGTAGTTGCCTTCGGTTTGCTCTCTTTAATAAAAATATCTTTCACTGTGGTATTTGCTTCACCAATTTACTCAACTCCCATTTCTTTTCACAGTTTAGTGTATACTGTAATAGTATGCATGATACTGTCTCAAGTTTTTAGGTACTGTTTTAAAAATGTGGTTTATAGCTATATATAAGTAAAGCCAGATTCTATTTAAATTGATCCCTAGGACCAAAAAGCTAAACTATTTTTTTTAAGTAGACAACTAACCTGCTTAAGGTTTCTGGAATCATTGTAGATACCCACCCACAAGAACACTAAGTAATTCAGCAGAATTAGTAACCTCTTGGCAGTAAAACTGAAGAAACAGAAGCAAAATAACTTAATTCTAACATGCAGTGGCAGAACTGAGTACTAAAATTCTGCTTAAAATGTAGGACATCTGCATTACATCTACTTTCATAACTAGCAAAATAGCCATAGAATTAAAGTCACCTGAATCTAAAGACCCAAACCAAAACATTCCCTAACTAGAAACAGATGGATATTTGGCAAACCATGTTCTTTAAGCAAAGATATATTTGCACTAACAAGGATTTAGATGATCATTAATTGCCCACTTTTTTTGTTTTCTTTGAAAACACTCACAGAGACTAATATTTTACAAGATATTGTTGATTTTAATGTGGAACATAGCCAAACCAGATGGCTGACCCAAAGTTTTGCTAGCTAGGAGGATTGCAGGAACTTCTCTATTTCTTGATAGCAAATGTGGTTTGGGGGAGCTGCACTAAAGCTATAAAAAACCTGAAATAACCTTTGAAAAAAAACATAGAGAACTACCTTCGGAAATAAAAAACCAGTAGCCAACTTTTAACTTAAATCCCAAGTGGTCAAAAAGTAGAACCAAGCACATGTGAAAATCACACCTTTGACTCTTCTCCTCTGTTTTTTTCACTCACCTCTAAGCAGATATGATCACCTGATAGCAATTGAGCGTGCTGGGATGGCAGCTGATGGCAATTATTACAATGCCAGGAAAGTTAACATTAAACATCTCGTGGATCCCATAGATGAACTATTTTTAGCTGCACAAACCATTCCAGGAGTGACAACAACAGGTATGTTTGAGTTTGTGTGATACTCTCAGAAGCAAGAGAAACACAAAACAGGAGCTCTTAGTGGAAGTGAAGGGGAGCAAGAGGCAGGTGCTGAATAGCTGCTTGCAGGCTACAGCTGTTTGTTGTGGTTGAATTTGAAGAGACCATTGCTGGAGAAAAATTACAAGGTTCTGTTGAAGGATTCTGGCAGCCAAAAAAAAAACTGAAGAAGTTGATTTCAAAGTTATTTAAGGATAAAAAAAGCAGGCCCAGGTGTATTACCTGTACATCAGTGTGTGTACATACACTTCTCTGAAGTGCAGTTTTTGACAGTGACTTTATTCTGTATTTTATGTGTGAAAGGCAGCATAGAAAGCAAATGATTGTTGAATGGAAACGTTAATTAATAAAGTATTATTTTATGATAGATACACCTGAGTTAAAGCAGCAGCCTGGATAGAATCTTAGTTTATGTTGTCTCTAGCAGTACTTTTGAGCAGGGATATTTCCATCTACTATTACAGTGACTTCTCTAACAAAGTATATATACAGTACCCATGCCAGGCTGATTTCAGTCTCATCAGAACATGTCTGCTGCTTCTCTTTTTGTTGTGCTGTGGACTCATTCCTGAGTATTACCAAAAACACAGAAGCTTGGCTTCTCAGTATTGTTGTTTTTCAAATGTTTCCACAGAATTTAGAGACTTCCTGCAGAGACAATGCATAGTCTGATTTCACTGTATTGGCATAATTTAAAAGCTGTGTAGCAGAAGAGTTCACTGGTAATTATTGTATTAGCTTAAAATTTGCAATACATTTTATTTAGATATGATCCAAATGTTTTCGTATTTGTAAGGAGTAACTTCCAACATTCAAAAAGAAGCACTCTAGATGGCAGTCTCTTGGCAATCTCATCAGAGAAGCCAAAGATTGACTGAATAAGTACAGAAAAAGCTTTCTTTCATAAACATGTCTAGCAAAATGCCCCAGAGCTTTATCTGCTGCAGTTAATTTCAACTCCTGTCCCTGATTTTAGACTGCTGATAAAAAGACTTGGTCTCTCTAGCTACTTATGTAACATCACAACCTGAGTCCCTTAATAAAAATACCTTAATTTCTTCAAATATCTCCCACGGCAGCTCAAAGTACATTATTGATTTGGTGGAGTTTGGAGAGTTCTGCCAGGTGAGAATTTCAGTCTATTCAGCAGAATGTAGTTTGTTTCAAACATTTGCTGCATATTCAAATACACTATGAAATGTCGTTAATTAAAAATATCACAGGCTTGTGAATAAGAAGAAAAGAAGCAGTTACCCAGATTCATTCTGTCTCGGTGCTGTGAACTTTCTCTAAAGAGATATCTTCATAGGGAATGATTTAACAAGTTAGAGGCTTCAAAGGATAATGAAGGGATCTGCTCTGATCTCCTGTGGAATTTGTGTATGTGCATATTCTACACTGGAGAACTAATTGAGTGTCCATAGAAAAACAATGTAATTGTTTCTTACATTGTCTGTTACCTGGTTAACATTTCTTGTTTTGCTTATCACACTTTTTGTGTCTGTTTTGTAATTTTGGGTTACAATTTCTTGGATTGGCTGTTGGGTGTTTCAATGTATTTCTGCAAAGCTTAGCTTGATGAGGCCTCTGGGCTGTGACCTTTGTGTTTTGCCTCCTATTGCTGATAGCAATGTATTGCTACTGATTAGGATAATTTTTTTTCTGGTGGGGCTATATTTGACTATCTTCATGGTCAATAGGAATTTGGAGGCATATGTCTAGTTCCAAAACAAATGTAGTTATTGTACAGCGTTAGGGTGGAATACTTGGATAACCTTATAGACTAGAATACTAGAAAGATTGGGTTTTCAGGCTACAGAAGTCTTTATATAGTGTGCTCAGTGGCAATAAGTACTGTATCAGTAGGTGGAGAGGGGAAATGTTACAACATTTGTTATGTGTTGATTAGTTGCTGTTAAGTTTTGCATTTAAAACAAGATCTGTGTTTTAAAAATCTGATCTGGTAGCCTGACCAGAAACAAAGTATGAGCAAGGCCTAGAATGGTATGGCTACTGATAACCATAAAAACTCATAAAGGAATCATCAACCTTCAGGAATATACAAAAGAAGAAGACATGGAAGGCTGAGGTCGGAAAGACTCATTTTTCACACAAAACTGAAATAAAAGACTAAGAGATGTTACTGGAACCCCATGCTATTTTTTTTCAGCTGTCATACAAATGACATGGTTATATGCTATTTATATAGGAGCTGATTAAAAGCTTTCCAAAGTACTGCATGAAAAAATGGGGTCACACGTTTCCCTTTTATACAAAAGATTTTTAGCACAGAAGATTGACATTTCCTGCACATTTGATGAATGTAGTTTCAGAAACCAATGTAGTCAGTGAGAACTTACATGAAGATCCAGCAGAACTATTTTTCCTTTGCCTGGAAAGCACTCGGACCTTTAGAAGAGGATTCATCTTGCCTATTTTCAGACATCTATATCTGAGATGTCTGCCTTGGGATGAGATGAACTGAATGTGCGAAGGGTCTGTTTCTCTCTGCTGACTCTAAAAGAAGTTGAGCTGACTGGCACATGTGGAGAAGCTGCATTTTGTCAGGTGAATTTCACTCTGGAGACCTACAGTAAAATGCAGTCCCCTGCCCATGTGTAGAGGGAGGAGAAAACAGATGGTACAGGAAGCTTTTTCAGTGTGGTGTTCTTTTCCTCACAGTGTCACACTAATGGGATCCATCCACAGCAGCTGTCCTGGTGATGGGACTTCCACTAAGACAAGAAAAACAAAGCAGGACTGATACAAAAAGCCCTGAACGATTGATATCTTTCAGTTAAAGAAACTGTTGATGATCTTAAAAAGACAAGAATTCATCTTAGCCTTTTTAAAGAATATTAAAAGCAAAAATTTGGATTTTGAACATAAGAAAAATCAAAACATTGTGTGGGATTCTTACAAAACAGTAGAACTGCCATATTTGTATATAAGGATAGAGGCACCAGGATTATATCATTATATGTTTGAAAAGTACTACCAACAAACAGATAGAAAGCTCCATTAAATCCCAACAATGGAATAAATGTGAACAGATTATTAAAACAGATAAGAAAAAATATCAGCTGTTCCATGGCAATCCTTTTATGTAAGATATGTGCTCCACTTGACTGTATAGACTTAAGGAGTTAAATAAAACATTGCTGGTGAGAAATAACTTTCCATTTCACTTAAAGAAGAAATTTGTTACAGACATATGAGATATTTATGCAGTTACTAAAAGTGTTAAATTTACCAATTTTCAAGGCTTGAAGTGTAAATTATAAATATTGTAATTTCTCTCCTCTAACACATGCTGTGCATTAGAGCACAGTCGCATTTCAAATTCAAATCTGATATATCACAGTGAGGACTTGGAGCTCTTGGCTGTTCTGTTTCACAGACATTGACTAGGATTATTCTGTAAAATCCTCAAACGAAGATGCGATTCAGACTGACAGGTGAAAGAGAAATTTTGGTTTCTGACTAAATAGATGAATTTTTTTTTAATGTATTTTTTAATATATTGGTAAGAGACTAGAGGTACTACCCAGGTTTTTTGTAAACTGCTTGTTTATATGTTACCCTTATCTCCAGATCTCTGAATGACATCCAGCAATTTTATGCCACAAACCTAGCATTGCCCAGAATTTTCCTGAAATGACACAGATCCCATTGATTTTACTAAAATCTCTAAGACAAATACAGAAATGTTTCTATTTGGACAAAAAAAATCAAGGCCCCACATCCTGTATATGAGAACATGTAAAAAAGGAAAGACTAGCTGTTTTTTCATAAATGACGGAAAATGAAAACAGTGATGGTACACAGGGCCGGGCTCTTCCTATACTGTGGCACAATAAGGCGGATGAGCAGTGCAGTCAGTCCTACTTCTGCCAAAGTCCTTATGTATATTTTTGCTTGTCATTCTGCAATAATTTCTACTTCTATTCTCTTTTTTTTTAACTAAAGCTTGTAAACAAGCCAAAGTTTTCTATACTTATTTTATTATAGAATTGTCTAATTTCTCAGGGCTATTTGAGGTTAATTCTCTATCTTCTTTTTTATTTTTGCTAGTGTACTAATGATAACACATTATGTAGAATGCTAATTTAAGGCCTTCCATGAGCGAAGTTTACTGTCTTAATTCTGCCTGCAGTTCACAAGCACTTGATAATTTTGATTTCTTTTGCATGCACACAACGCACAGTGTACATTGCATATATACACTTACAGGCTGGCATGTGGTAGGTGATGCTTTCAGCTATTTAATTCACAGTCTTCTGTTTCTAGGTTGAAAAGAAACCATCTCATATGGAGCTATAAACTCTCACAGTGACTGGGGAAGACACTGGATACTTTCTAAATGGATTGTTAGTTATATGTTGAGTTCATACTCATTTTGTCTTTTCTCTTTTAAAGGTGTTGGAGATGGAGGAAATGAATTAGGAATGGGCAAAGTAAAAGATGCTGTAAAGAAGCACATAAAAAATGGAGATGTTATAGCTTGTGATGTTGAAGCTGATTTTACTGTTGTAGCTGGTAAGGGATTTTTGGTGGTGTGGGAGAGTAGCTGATGTTTGAGAATAGAACTGACAAGGAAACATTTGTCTTTACAAGTACTTTGTATTGGCCCTTTCTGTGTATGACCAAGTCATCCACGGCAAATGAATCTATTTCTGTGTTATGTCCATTTACTGAAGAGTTAATCACCTGTGGCTAGAGAAGAAATAGAAAACTAAGAATGTTCCATGAAGAAAGTGCATTTAATTGGAAATAGTTGGGCAAATCCTGAGTATTCTTGAAAAATCACACAGTAAATAAAATCATAGAATCCTAAAGTCCTGGAATGGCTTGGGTTGGAAGGGACCTTAAGGGTCATCTAGTTCCACCTCCCCCACCATGGACAAGGAACCTTTCACTAGACCAGGTTGCTCAGTAAGGCAGAATAACAAGAAAGACTGCAGAAGTGATCTGTGTGATAATTAAAGTGTCTATGCACATATGAATTTTCAGAATTTCCACTCAAGGACAAAGGTACATTCTTAATGTACAAAAAAAGTTGAATGTTATAGTTAAAATTCACTTCTAAACCAGCACAAAATAAAATTTACAGCAAGAGAGATGTGTTTGTGTTCAGCAAGGACCAAGTTATGAACTGGATGGTCCAGACTGTTCCCAGGCTCAGGTTTCTAGGTTTCTGACCCAGGTACCTGACACTGTTGATACTGACCCAGCCATTTTTGGACAGTTTGGTTTCATGGTGACATTCTTTGCAGGGGTGTCTAACTGGGGCGGCTATGCCATTGCTTGTGCTCTGTACATTCTCCGCACCTGTGAAATGCACGATCGCTACCTGAGGAAAGCTGTTGGGTTTCCACAGCTATCCAAGAAGATGGTCTGGCAATCAGCACTTCCCTCGGTTTCCAAGGTAATGCCTGTGGGGCCAAGGAGTTGTGACTAGCTCGTGTCACGTAGATGGAAATGGCTACCAGTGCCAAATCCTGCCTAGCCCAGGTGAATAGTTTGCTGTCACAAGGTCTTCTGGTGGCTTTTGGGAATCCCTTGTTAAAGAGCAGCCACCCTGTGTTTAGACTGTTCTGCAAAGGATTCAAGACAGATTGCAAATAAAAATCCTCCGATACGAACATATTCACGTCTTGCCACTTCAAGCACAAGACAGTGCTACAATTTTAGGGGCAATACAAGAAATATTTGTATTGAGGTACAGTGATTAAAATTTCCTGCTCACTTCCTTAGCATTGTTCATGATTTTATAAATCTCTATTGTAGTCTTCTTTAGATACCTGCTTCCAAAATCAAAAGTCAGAGTTCTAATGCAGAAGCCACTCCATACTTCTGATCTTTGCACCTTACTTCTGATCTTGCCACCTTTTCTAGTTATGCTGGAACTATTCTATAAGTAGTTTTGAATGTTTCTAAATTAAAGTTGGAGAAAGACTTGCGTATGAATATTTTTAAATGTGTTTTGACTAATGCAGCTCTGAACAGTGTGATATTCTGGGAATGCAAAGGTTTCAGACTGAGAAAAAGTAAAATAACTGAGAGGGGTGAGAAATGACAGTGATCTGTGCTCATCCTGCTGAGCACATGGCTCTATTTTTATCTTGGCAGTGTTTTATATGTATATATATATACATTATATATATGTACACACTTAATGATCAAGTAGGGTTTGTTCCACATATTTGTAATAACTTAGGAACTTAAAAATTCAGCTTTATTGGCAGAGTACCTCTATAGAAACTTAGAAAAAACATTAAGTGTGTGACCTCCAAGAGTGCTAAGTGAAATGTAATCCATCTACCATAGATATTGCCCAAAATAATGAAGTATTTCTCCTGAGATGACAGTATGTTCTGCATGGAATTCCAACAAGGCACCTCTTAAGTATTTTAGAGCCCATCTGCCTTCTTTTTTTTAATTCTTTCTATTGTAATTTTTCATGTAAAGGTCATAAAGCTGAAACTGATCCCAACATCTGGTACAGCAATTTAGCCACTTATCCTTTGACTTAACAAAGTGTATGGCCCTTTTCAGTGCAATCTTTTAAAAAAATAAATGAACTACTTTTCACTTTTCGATGTTCTGTCCGGTTTCATCTACTGTTTTTTGACCTTTAAATTAATGCATCCTAAAGACTACTATGATCAAAAGTCCTGGTAATGAGATACTGTAATTAAATATGATAATGTGTACAGGAAATACTTCTTTTGTTTTACTAAGCTATACAGCTGGGAATATTAATGATTCAATAATGGGCTATTCAAAGTGCAATACTAAAATCTATTGAGATAAAATTAGTGGAAACAGTTTTGTGGAGGAGAGAAAATGACAAAATGTGTGACAAGAAAATAGGATATCTTTAATCACACAATAGTAAACAGTACAGAAGATTGAAGACATTAGTATTCACATACTCCATTAGTATAAAAAAACAGACCATTTATGTTTATATGGCTACTTTCTGCAAAATCCAGCTTCATTTAATGCTATAATAATTACCCCCGTAAGATAAAGAGCACCACCACACATATCCACTTCAGTGTTTATATTTGTGTTTGTAATTGGAAAAAGGACATTTGAAGGAGTGCCTAAGCACCAAACAGCTTTCTTATAATGTGCTTTATTTTTCTTCAAAAAATGTCACTCTTTCCATGCTGTAGATTGTCATTATTCAGTGAAAACTTCTCCTGAAACACAGGTTATTTCTCCTGTTCAAGCAGTGTCAGGATTGCACTGCCACAAACCCCAGAACTGTGGAGCTCTCCCTTCCCACTGAACAGAAAGCTAACTATGTTCTAAGTGCATGGATTAGGCTTTACGTACATTTTAGCAACTGATGCTGCTCCTCCTTTTTGAGAACTGAGGAGCAAGGAACAATTTGATCTAAATCTTTGCTTACCTTGCAGCTGTGGAGTTGACTCACAATTGTGTTTGATTATGGTATTGGCTTGATTTTTCAGATGTTTGTAGTACTTTTATAGCAAAGTGACTGTAGTGAAATAGATTAATTCATACATATCCAAATGTAGCTAATGCTAAACTTCCTAGTCAACTCCTTATTTCATCTCACAACAAGGTTAACATATCAAGCTGTTGTTCTTTTACTGAACGCTTTATTAACAGTAACAAATTAACTGTATAGTCTTTATTTTGAAATTATGACCTATAAGAATATGAATTACATTATAAATATATAAAGATTAGGCTTTTTTTTTTTTTTTTTTTTTACTATGCTTTACTAGCTTTGTCATTCATAGGGGAGTTTTTCCTCCAATAAAGCACAAATTTGAAATTTACTTTTTCTATTAATTTGATTACTTTTCTGGTTAACCCACTCCCAGTGTAATTATTCACTGAAGAGAGAACTGTGAGCAAATTGCAGCACTGTACAGCTGAGGCAGAGTACTGTACATTGTGTGTGCTCATTACAAATGAAAACAGTAGCGTTTGAGGACAGAATATGGTTTATCAGGCATGGTTATGTAGTACTAAGCAAGCAAGCCCTTTTTTCCTCATACAAGCAGATCAGAGAGCTCTGACATTTAAATATGCAGCAGAAACAATTCACATTAGAAATTACATTCTGCATATCCAATACAGGTGTCTCTTGTGGCATGAGAGATCTACTTTGTCCTTTTCCATATGGATGCAGTCAGTGCTAAGAAAAACCTCTCTTATGCAGAAAGATCAGGTGCATTCATATATGTGATATTCCTATGACATAAGCTGATGTATATTTATAATTTTATAAATTACAAAGTAGCACTTTTTATGCTACCAATGTATCCAGATAATTTCCTTAAATAGCTGTGTCATTGCTGCCTTGTTACATGATGTCAAGGCTGACACCATGTAACTCTATGCATATTTTTCCTGTAATAGAATACCAGTGCCTCATTTAATTTTGTTGCAGCTAAGAACTAGGATGCCTTACCAGGAAATAGAAGACATCTTTAGAAAGCACACTCACAAAGCAGGTTACAAGATTATACCAAATATTGCTGTTTCAGTAGTGATTTCCATGCAGATGGAAATGGAACAGTAGACAAAGACCAGAAAGGGCATTCCTAACAAAGAAAGGGAAGAGAAGACGGTATATGAGTGTTTCAAGGTCTTATTAACTTATCACAGGGTTGGTGTAGGGGAAGCTAAGAAGTAACTGAATTAGAGAAATAAATTCTCACTATAGTAAATGCTAAGAGAGTAGAAAGAGTTTTACTGTGTACATTTCATGACAAATGCAAAGCAGTTTATGCTTGACATAATCCATTTGAAACCAGGTCTTCTAATTCCGTTGTTCCTAGAACTAGTGTTTTTTCAGAGCTCATTTTATCCCATCTTTTCATCCCACTATGCTAACTGGCCCATAGCTCACAAATGAGGTTTTTTTCCCTGTGTATACTTTAACAGCTCAAGTTGGAGCGTGCTTTCTTATCTACTTATATTACTGTTAAGCAAGAAAATAACTGTAGTTTTAAACAAAGTATACCCTGTTTCAGAGCATACCAAGGAAGCAGAATTTCTGGGTTTTTTTTTCTCCCCACCTCTTTCCTAAGCAACCAGAATTCTCATAAAATCAATAGTTAAAAAGTGAGAGAGAGCAAAAGGCACGCAGAGATCACATAAGCTGCTGGAAAGTGAGTGTGCAGCCCATCCAGGTGCTCTCCGTAACCTTTTCTCTTGGTGCATCCTCTTTCCCTTCTATTCTTTCTCTTTAAAAATGCAGCTACAGCCAGCTTTCTCACTGGGGAAACCACAGATGGATTTTTGAGATACTTTGGGTGGAGGTGTTCCTATGATTCTGACTTGTGCAATATAGGAACTTGAAACCAGGCAAAGAATTATTCATGTTTCTGAATTTACACCAGTATTCTGTTTGAGGAAGTGTAGAGAACAATAATATAATTCAATAATTAAACAGCAGTCAAGAATATAAGCCTTCCGACACTCCCTAGGTTCGAACAAGATAAAGAAAGTGTTAGCAAATTGATAGCAAAATAAATATAGAGGATGTGGTCAGTCTCTCCTAGGATTAAAATAAAGAACTTGATGAATGCTCTTGTCCGATTCTTCATTTTAATTATACTCTATTTCTTTGGTTTTTAAGGAAGAAAAGCTTCTGAAAACACTTGTGCGGCTCGGGGTCCGCAGTGGGAAAACTGCCAGTCTGGAAATGGAAGTGGATGGGCTGCCCTTCTACAACACCCATTCGCTTATGATTGAGAAGCTGCTACAGGAAGTGCAGAAGTGACTGTCTGTAATGATTTCTGCACCAGGAGCTGCTCCCGTGTCATTTTTGTATTCCTGAGGCTCTCCCATTGTATAAAAAATTTAAAAAAAAGGTGACTTTTCATCTCTGGTGTCTTGGCCACCCATAACCTTTCATCGTTATCCTTACCACATCTCTTTGAAGCAAGAGGAGGATATCATCACAAGGATTTGGTCAACCTTCTTTTCTGTAGTTTTAAAATAGGGAATGGATATTAGATGATATTATATAATAAGAGGTGATCTGGCTTTTACAAAGAAAGCTTGCAATTACAGTCAAATATTATTGTGTTGCTGTTCTTGTTGTACTAACCTCATAACTGCAACAGGAAGTAACTCTTGTAGCAACTTGGATTTAAAAATACCTTGTGGTGAGGAAAACAACTGCAGTAGAGAGGGGAGATTAAAAACAAAACTCCAGTAAGAGATGCAGTGGTGAAAGCTCCCTTGCACACATCCTGTAGCCCCTACAAGATATATAAGATATATAGATATATATATATATCTTATGGTGGGGGTTAGCTTGTGAAAGCATGAGGAGATAAGGAGAGTTTTTTAACTGAGATAGTGAACATAAAGGCTTCCTACCTTCCTTGTAAAGGGTAGGCCATGCTATTGACCTCCTTTGTATTAGTAGTTTGCATTTTGTCCCTTTCTGGGTGATACAGAAAGGTTGTAGACATTTCAGAGTATCCTGTTGTTAAGAATAAATTATTGAATACATAAATAATGATTTACATTAACGCTTAAAAATTAAAGCATGATTAGACATTAATAAACATTAATAAACATTTGCATTCAGTATTAAAGAATGGTTTTTAAGTTAACATTTACATGAATTCCTGTTACAGAAATTCAGCTCCTGACAAGACCAAATGAAGTAAAATTAAATTATATCTCATAAGACTGGTAAAACCAAACCAGTACAGGGCAAATGTTTGTGAATTGTGCCTGACTTTTATTATTTAAAGCTGTGATTTTACCTTAACTCCAGGTGAGTGTCAAGGCTGAAGTTCTTCTAGTTGTCAGCTGTTGCAGCAGAGAGGACAGGGTATATTTGACACTGCACCCCCTCAGGCACTGATGCTTTATCTGTCCTAAAACAACTGGAGAGGTTCAAAAGGGGAGCATCAAACCATTGTGCTCCAACAGGGTAAGGATGGCAGTTGTGTTTAGTTGGACTTCCAGCAGCACCAACACCTTGTATCTACTTTCCTTTCTGGCAGGTGACTCTTTCCTTCGTCAATGCAAGACAAACAACTTTTTGAGAATGAGAAAAATCAGTTTATACCACAAACACCAGGATATTTTGAACATAAATCTTCTGAAGTCCCCAAGAATACACAGCCTTTAAAAACTTAAAATAGTTGAACATGTGTCAGAAATCTTAATGCCAGATGGGTGAATATGAATGTCTAGCAGCAAAAGATCCCAGTGTTTATTTTATAGATCAGTCATTTTTTTGAGGTTCATTTTCTTCAAAACCTTCTTGGATGTTGCAGTAAAACTATCTTTGAAGTTTCACAATTTGAGAAATCTTTAGAAGTCACCAAACTATAAGTATTATCTAAAATACTCCTTGTGAATGCTTGAGCTTTTTGCCAAAGCCAGTATCCCCACAGGATGGCATATGTTCACTGCTGCACAAAACCCACAAAATGAAATTGGCATAATTTTAAAATGTCTGTTTGGGAAAAGAAGCACCTGGTTTCATTCTCTGTGTGCTACTGACATATTACACCAACAGGTGCAATTTACATTATTCTTTCCAAATGCTAACTTTTGTCAAAAGAATTTCACTTAGTATGTTTTTGCTCTTGTTGCCCCAAAATACAAGTCTTGACAGTCAGATTTCATTAAGAAACACAAAATTTAGTAATTTTTTTCTTTTTTTCTCTAATATGTGCTTTTGAAATCCCTTCTCACATGCATTCCCAAGCACTATATTTACTGCAGTAGCAATGTGTATCAGTCATAGCAGGACCCTTGGGTGACTGTTCAGGCTGAGATGGAAGGAAAAGCTCTGAGTGGGAATTCCCTTCCTGCCATGCTGGTTACAGTTCTGCAGCCTAAGCTGAACACTTACAACAGAGAAAGAATTGCTAAAATATTGACTTCAGGGGAAAAAAAAAAAAAAAAGAAAAAATAAGAAAAATCCCTCCCTTCTGTTGTGGGTTAGCAGGTTAAGTGCTGAGAACTGTAGCAGAATGCCAGGCTCCACTATAAAAGTTTCCATCTGATTTTAAACTGCAGCAGCTGACAAAAAGCTGGCCACATCAAAGTACCAACTCAAATAAGCCTTAATCCCTCAGTTGACAATTCCATGTAATACAGCATGCTCTGCATTCCAGTTGTCTAATTTAAACAGCATGGGTAACTGTAGAGAAGTAAAGCATAAACACGACAACAAATATTTAATCCTAGAACAAACCACGTGTGTGTCCTGCAGTCTGCCAGGCCGTGGGAGTCCAAGTAGTTGGCTTGGTGCTTAATAACTTA
Organism: Lophotriccus pileatus; assembly: GCA_035583135.1. Taxonomy (NCBI): domain Eukaryota; kingdom Metazoa; phylum Chordata; class Aves; order Passeriformes; family Tyrannidae; genus Lophotriccus; species Lophotriccus pileatus. Next base: position 46,881,977 of record JAWWES010000168.1, read on the forward strand.
CAAGCACGGCATTATGGCAGCCAGGAGTCCCTGCCTCACGACCCCCTGGAAACGGACAGGAGATTAGATGAAAGATTAGGAGAAAATAAAGCTAAACAGCAGTAATAGTCAGAAGAAAAAAATGCAGATATAAGGTAATTAATCCAGCTGAGTGGACTAAGTATAAAGAAACATCAAATAATTAAACAAACCAAACATTAACCTAAACAACCCTAATCCCCTCCTGGGAGTGGGGACATGAATCCTTTTTACAAGAGGAGGGAGGAGAGGATCTCTAGTCTCACAAATACAAACTGTGGGCCAAAGCCATGAGATAGCTGTTTCAAACAGAGAGTGAAGATATATCAGAAGAAAATAATAAAAACATTGTTTATCAAACACATCCCCTAATTATATCCAATATTGCACTCTCAAGGTGGTTTCCAGAAAACTGTTAGAATATATTACTTCTGGAATGTAGTGACAAGCAAGGCTGTGTTATTTCAGGTACCAGGAGTATATCATCTGTCTAGACAATCTTTTGACTTAAAAAAAAATAAAGAAACAAAACTGATTATACTGCTGGAAGTTATCAGTTCGAGGCTGCAGAGAGAGAAGTGTTTTAAGGAAGGTCTGAAACCAGAGAAGTGAAAACAGATAAGGCAATTTTCATGGTGTAAGAGTTACAGATACAATAATGTATGATGAGTAAATCACAAAGAAGACTCACACAGGATTTGTTAGTATAATAAAAAAATAAAAACCAAATCAAACAAAACAAAAACTAGAGAGGAGGTGGTAGTAGAAACAATACTATAGAGCACAACTCCCACATCTTTAAAAGCTAATATTCTCCACCTACTCCTGTATTTTGTTTCTGTCTAAACCAGGAAACATAGATCATTCATATATCATATTCCCGATACTGTATTTACTGAACAATGACTGAACCCTAAAGTGTAGTATCTGTGGGCAAAAAAGAATTCATTCAACAGTTTATCGACAAATACATTGTTATTTAATTGCCTGCATAGTCTGTGCTGCACAAGACACACATATTGCAAAGGACACAATCAAAACCTCAGCAACGTGTAGTAGAATTTAGATGTAACTAAATTTGTCTTTGATCCCATGTTCTTCTCTGAGTCACTGTGTTCAAAGTGCCTTGTACTACCACCCTCTTGTTCTTTTCCAAGTTAACAATCCAAATTATTTATACCCATTGGAGCCAAGAGTTCTCATACTTCTGGAAATCTGTAGGAACCCTATGACGAGGTTTAACAGCCTGAGATTCAACAGTCAAACAACAGACTGAAGGTCTCAGCAGATGCTGAGTCCTTTTTCTGTGTTCTCCCACAATATCTCACGTTATTGAACTGGTTGTTTTAGGAGTCTGATTCTGGCACGGTCTCTGCAGGCTTTGAAACCGGTGGAAGGAGAAGTTATTTCAGAGAGTTATAGAAATGTTGCTGGAATGTTTTTGGTTTTTCTTTTGAAAAGTTCATACAGGGACACTTAATTTGTTCTGTCTCTGACCTTTTCAACAGATGATGACAGCTTGTAGGGAATTATTTTCTCTAGACACTACAAGGGCAAACAGAAAGCAGTTCAAAACAAATTCACTAGAACACACACCATGAGTACTAGCTTATTCCAGTCAATGCAGTCATCAAGACAACAGGTCTTAAGTAACAGCACAACAGCAACAGACATGTGATTGTAACTGAACTGACTTGGCATGTGCTTTCCTCACTGTTGTCAAGGTCCAAGCACCTCCAGAAACAACCTCACTGTACAGCATCACTTGTAAGCCCTCGGGAGGTCACACTGTTGTAATACATGAAGATATAATTCAGATGGATACAGAAACACAGCCATAGCCACAGATTTAAGATTAATGTCCTTTCTTGATTAATGCTATAGGTCACCTATGTCAGCTGTAGAGCAGTCCTTCATTCTGGTGCCATCAAGTGGTATTTGTAATATGCCAGGCTGTTGCTCATGCTGTGTCTTGTTGGGAGTTTCCGTAGTGTTTAGAGGATAGGATTCCTTCGTCTCAGCCCTCAGACGCCCTATACATGTTAGACAAGAGTCTCGCATCTTGACAAAGTTCTGGTAAGTGCTTTCACTGGAAAAACAGTACAGTAGTGGGTCAGCAACACAGTTAAAAGTAGTCAACAGGAGAGAAATATGATAAACATTAAATATTTTCTCAGCAAATGAGCAGTTGTTCTCCAACAAGCTACGAACTACAAGTAGGATATGGTATGGTCCAAAGCAAACTAAAAATATGAAAACAGTGCTTGAAACCAGTCTTTTGATTTGCATTTTCTTCTTCTTTTGAGTGCCGGGACTCTTGTGGACAACTCGTAAAATCCCACAGTAAGAGAAGGCCAGCAGAAAGAAGGGGAAGAGGAAGCCAGCAGAGAAGCGGTAGTAATTGACATTGTGCTCCCATTGTTTGATGGGGTAGTGCTCAAAGCACACCAGGTGGCTCTCAGCATCCATACTGATCTCCCCGTGTGTGAAGACAAAGCAGCATGTCATTATTTCTTTGGTCCAGATAATGATGCTCACAATTGCAGCTGCCTTCATTGTCCGAAACTGCTGAAACCGAAAGGGGTGCACGACGGCGAGATAGCGGTCAATGGAGATGCAGCAGAGGAAGCCCACGCTGATATAGATGTTCTCATACAGGATGATGCCACAGATTTTGCACAGCAGCTCATCGTAACTCCAGTTGTCATGCTGTAAAGCATACTGAAGCCAAAAAGGCAAAGAAAATATGTAGAGCAGGTCTGCTAGAGTCAAATTGCAAAGGTAGATACCCAGTTCATTCTTAGCTTTGATCTGCAAATACCCGTAGTACAGGGACAGGCAGTTAGCTGGCAAGCCTACTATAAATACAAATATATATACCACAGGGGATAATGTCTCATGGATATCATGATTAATATTGCACTTCTCAGTTGAGTTCTCTGTGAGATTCACCATCTTCTGCTTCTCCCTGTGTATCACTCATCAGGGTCCTGAATGTAAGACTTAATTACATCCAGTTTCATGCATCGCTTATTGCTTCCACAAACCTTTGGGCTGAAGTGATGACTTGCTGCAGGATGTTAATAACCTGAAGATAAAACACATGAAAATCTTTAGAAGGGATACAGTTGTTAAACATACAGTGCAGTTTTCAGAAAACTGCCTTTCCCTAGCCCTAAATTTCTTATAGTCTTTGATAGAAGATAAAACCTGTCTGGGAAACCATGATTGATATGAGTAAGTCCTAGTAGTTACTAAGGGAGCCCCCGGTGGTCTAGTGGTTAAGGACGCGGCGCTGTTACCGCTGAGGCCCAGGTTCGATTCCTGGTCAGGGACC
>JAWWES010000168.1:46885431-47002181 GCA_035583135.1 Lophotriccus pileatus
AAAAATCCACTGCGCAGGCTCGAAGGCCTTATCTGCATATGCGGGTAAGGACCTTCCCCGGCTCTTCGTTCGCAAAGACTGGCCATTAGTAGTTACTAGAAAAGTACCAGAAAATTTTATGTCCCAGACTCCCATGGCAAATTACAAACATTTGTTGCTTTAGCTTTGGACTTATCTAAAATGTGAAGAAATCATCTCTGTTTTGCAGAGATGAGGCAGAAAAGCAGCAATCAGATCTGTCTATGAAGTTAAAAATATCTCTGGCAAACCAGCAGTCCACTTGGACTTTCTTAGAGGACGTAAGGTGAACAAAATAGTTGATTTTTAATTTCCATTTCTTAGTTTTTCCTTTAGATAGAAGATACCATGTAATATGCAGTTCAATTCATCAGGATGGAAAAAAAAGTGGAATTTTTAGCACTTCTCTCACAGTTACTTGTAAACATAATCCTGAAAGTGAGCTGTCTTCCTCTCTTGGAAGGACAGTGGTACAGTATATCCTCATGGTCTCAGTTTTACAGGATATGCTATTACATATTCCTTATTTTCTATCAACTCTCAGAAATACTCATTTACTCTTACTACTTATACATTTGCATCTTTTCATCTTCACTGAATATGAATAAAATGGTTTTCACCTCAAGAATCTTCTATAATCCAAGCACATAACCATACAAACCATTGCTATACTATACTATTACTACTTAAGACACAAAAACCACTGCTGACCATGGGTTAGCACTCAGTTCAACTAGGACAAATGTTCAGCCTGGACCCAGCTCGCAGTGATTAAACCCAAGATTAAACAAGGAAATACTGCTTTCAGCATTTTATGACCTCAGGTGATATATTCACATTGGCACAAGCGCTCAGCACAGCAGGGCAAACTGTGCCTAGTCTGGAGGAGATGCATGTTTAACCAGATGATGCAGAACAGCAAGCTTATTTCTTTCAACCTCTTCTCAGAAAATGCAGGGTTGAGGTGTTCACTTGTGTAAGATCAGCAATTTGTGTACTCTTCGTACAGCTTCAGTTACTATGGACTCAAAAGGAGCACTGTCCAAGAACAAAGATAAAGCCTTTTTGCTTTTTCCTGTTTGCTGTCCTAATTTGTACTTTTGTCATCATCTTCTCTGCCATCTAGGAACATACAATTTCTTCTAAGACAACCCTTATGAAAACATGACCACACTACAGTAAAATTACTGTCAGCTGCAGCGTTTGACAATGTTACTATCAAATAATTTTTTTTAATACATGCTTTTTTTATATGGTGGTAGGCTTTATCCCTGCAGAAATTGAAAAGAAAATCACGTGCTTTAGGCCTTAAAAGAATTGCCTGGCTGAAATAAGTGATCAAACCTGCAAAGGCTTTCATTGTTTAGCTTTGAACAGGGTAGCACAGAATTTACAGCAAACACATGTAAGTAAGAATTAGAATGTACGTTTCATTCCTTTACTTTTCCTTTTTCTTTCCAACAGACAGAACATCAACCCTGGTTTTGGCAGAAATATTCTTCAAGATCTCAGATACTCTCAGTCATGAAACAACAGATCAAGCTAAGTTCATCTTTCTCAAAACTTTTAACTCCGTTGTCCAATGCAACTTGTGCAAAAGACTGGCCAAGTCCAGGACTATGCTCTCCTCCTCTTACTCTCAAGCAGCTCCTTTGGAGTTTAAGAGGCTCACCTGCTCCACTGTTGGTGTCACAATAGTTATAATTCATAAATCAAGCACAAAAGGAGAAATGCTGATTAAGGGACCCAGCGATAAACACATTTAGTTTAGTTCGAAGTTTGCTCGCAGAAATTGTCATAACCTTCCAGTGGAATAAAGATGACAATGTCAGCAGTAGTGACATGTACAGCAGAAATCATTGACTGGTTATGTACAAATGTCCCAGAACACTGTCACTTAGGGGCCATTAGTTCTTCTGGAACACTACCCAGTTTCTCAAAGGCTTCATAACAATCATGCAGCTCTTCCATCTGCAGAAGGCCTGGCTCCCCACCCCCAAGAACAGTGCACAGAATCTTTGCTGAGGCAGGTTTGATAACCTACTTACCCCATCCCACCTTTTCAATACAGAGCTCTAGGCTTGAGTTTGTATTTGATAGCATCTCTGTATAATAATTTGATGCTTGGCACACCTTAGTTATTGTCTAAAATACCTAAAAATCTGAGACCTATCATCATATCTACCACCTCAGTGTCCAGTTAGTATCCAGCTCCTGTTGATGAGGACAAATAACAGTACAAAAGCTGTTGATAAGTCTTTATAGTTTAACAGCACTGAGTTTCATTCAGTGTTACCCAGTGAGTCCTTATGGATCACAGTGTGAGGTAAAGCAGATGTACTATACAATTTTTTGAAAATGTTTCTTTTCCTCTAAGAACTCTATATGTTTTTATTAAATTATGATTATGTACAGAGAACATGATTGTAAAAATAATTTCTGTTTAGTTTGAAAGTCTTGTCAGAATGCAGAATGTGAAGGAGACAGCAAAAGTCTTATTGATATGACATCACGCTAATATAATATACATTTAAGACTACAGCAACAGTTCCTGCTCCCAGAGGAAGTGCTGGAGTGGGGTGTTTGAAAGGGCAGGAAGAGAAGGCTGCCTGTAACAAATCTTGAACTCCAGAGGTCTCTTCCAACCCTAACAATTCTGTGATTCTGTGATTCTTTGCCTTGTGCTGACAAACCCTCCATGATTTCAAAGACAGGGATGAAAAACAAAGGTCCAGATTCTTGCTTGTGCAATAGCTGTTTTATAGTGCTCCTCTGGTCAGTGGCAGCAGTGAGCCAGGAAATCCTTCCCTCGTTTCATCCTCCTTAGAGTGTGGGCTCTGGGCCACCTTTGTACCCTCTGACCACTCGTGCCTGGCTAAGGACAGAGTCAGTGGCCAAATGAGAAATACAGAGGTATTTCTCTGTAGCACCCTAAATATAGCTCTACACCAGCCAGGGTGTGAAACTGTAGGGTTTTTTTCAAACAAACCTGGTATCCAAGGACAGCAATGGCAGGTTTAAACAAATGGGTGCAGAAGAACCCACCCTGTTATTAAGAACATATGACACAATACTTTACAAGCTGTCTGAAAAAGAGGAAACTGAAGGCAAGGTGATGCAGGGTATAAAAGAGAAAAGACTAATAGCTCCCTGTTACTTCCTGACCTTGTCTGGATAGGGAGAGGGGAAAAATGAAAAAAGCTGGTGTACAAAAAACATCTGGGATGCAATCATAAAGCTGAAAGCAGTTTTAAACAGGAACACACAGGCATTTCATTTAGACAGCTTTAATATGGATATAGCGCAGCTGTGTGATTTTTTTTGAGCATAGTTTATGCAACACCTTCAGTACAACAAGTCTGCAGACATTTCCAGGCAATATTTCTCTCTCATATATGCCCACATCTTTTAGATGATACCCATCTAAGCCCCAGTCTTGGGAACAAATTAGAAGAAGAACTCCATCTACATGAGCTCTAAACAATTCTCTTCTTCCTCGATTAAAAATAAAGCCGAGGATCCCCGGGCTTCAGAGAGCCTCACTTTTTCTTGGTTTAAACAAGCCAGCTTTACTCACTGGATAGTTCAACAACAGTTCATTTCTTTCCCAACTCCTTTGTGCCTTAACTGTTGACAAAAACATGATTCCCCCCTGCACCATGGTTCATGGTGCAGCACACGTGTTAAGCGCTGCCTGCTGGAAACAGCACAGAAAGTAGCCCAGAGCTACGGACAACAACTGCCTCTTCCCCTCAGACCTAGTAACTAGCATGGAACCCAGGTGGGTTTCCAGTGAACATTGCTACAATTTTCACTGTAAGAAATCTGTCTGCAATATTTTTTGGTGGAGACAAACAGGACTACGTCAAAGGACTTCCTTGCTGGAATTTGCAACTGTTGTGCACCCAGCTTGTCTCATCCACAAAGCATTCATTTCCATTAACAGGGAGCATAACGTGGTCGTGTGCCTTGATATGATGGCAGCTCCCTTGCTATTTAATCTGTCCTTGCACCTGTCATACAGTGCAGACAGGACCGAGTCACTTGGCTGTCATAGCAGGACTTTAACTGTCCTGCCTATCTTGGAACCAGAAACCCAGGGTTGTTTCAGTTTAGGATTTGGTTCAGCTCATTACCTACACAAACACCAGCCTTAAATTCACATACTTCCTTCAGCTCTTGAGGGTTTGTCTGCTTGTTTGATCCTGTTTCACAAAGCCTGGAAGAATAAAGTCAGATAAGGAGGCTGTGAAGGTCAGATAAAGAGGCTGCTCTTCCCAGCAGGAGAGACTAGAGACTGGTCAAACGATACAAAAACAAGCAAAACCAGGATAATATCCTTAGAGGGAGTTTGAAAAAAAAAGTAAAAATAGAAGAAAGCATAAATTGGGGTGCATGACTGAGTATGAGGAAATGGCACAACGATATTTGGATTCAGTCAGAAGAATTATGATATAAAAGACAGATCTGTTGGAGCAGGTCTAGAGGAGGGCCACAGAAATGGCCAGAGGACTGGAAAACCTCTCCTGTGGAGAAAGGCTGAGAGAGTTGGATGTGTTCAGCCTCGAGAAGAGAAAGCTCTGGAGAGACTTGTTGCAGCCTTTCAGTACCTAAGGGGACACTTTTAAAAAACATGGGGACAGACTTTTCAATAGGACTTGTAGCAACAGGACAAGGGGTAATGGTTTTAAACTAAAAGGGTGGAGTCAGACTAGATACAAGAATGATATTTTTTATGAGCTGAAAGTTGATAAGGGACAGTAGTGGAAGTTAGTCTCATCTCCTCCGATTAATCCATGAACATATTGCCTCCCCTCCCTGACAGTGGACAGTCCTGCTCCACACAGCATCAACCTCCAAATACCCCAATCATGTCAGTTCCCCAGCTTCCAGAAACTACCTGTGACAGTTCAGTGCAATCCCTGTCCCCATAGCTTCTGCAACCTGATTTTAGGCATGACAGCCTCCTCCTCAACAGCTTTCAGCTCCTGTGACACCCTAACAGTTCCTTTCTCACGCTGAGTACCCGTGCCAACAGCATGGGGAAAGGCAGGACTTGAGAGCAACAGAGTCAGCAGTGGCACTTCAGGGCTGGGGAAAAGCAGGGAGGACAAGGGGGAAGGCACAGAAGCAGCAAGGGTAGCAGCACTGCAGTCAAACAGCTTGGAAGGCTGCCTTAGAGAAGCTGCTGCAATAAGAGACACACAATTCAACCAGAAACAGTAGTGTCAGACCAATCTCATTTCTTTGTTTCATGAGTGCCTGAACAGCTACACAGGAAGCAACATGGGTAATATAGCTTTATTTTATAAGGACTTTGACACATCCTAATGTACAGGTATTCATAATGTCATAATGTCACAATTTCTATCCCATTTGAACGGGGTAGAAAATGCACTAAATAAATCGGCAAATTACACCGATTTAGGAAGGAGTATATAATACTAACAGGATTTAAGATGATCTTGGGTGTGAAAACAAAATAAAATCCTTTGAGGATAAATGCAAAATTACCATGCTTGGAAAGAAAAAAAAAATCAGGTAGTCAGTATGCAATGGGGAATATCTGGCTATGCAGCAGGATGGATAACAGTGCACTTGGGTTCACTCTGTTACTGCTAAGAAGAAAAAAATTAGAGTGGGATGCAGTACTTAAAGAGCATAAAGTCAGGTGTCCTCTCTACTCACCATGGATGAAGTCACTGGAATCTTTTGCACTATAATACACAGGCAGATAAGAAAAGGACCAAGTACTTTGGGCAACCAAACTATATAATCCCCATTTTTCTGTCCTCACAAATTCAAACTTATATTCCATTACAGACAAGAGTTTCCTGAAGTAAATTGGTAGTGCTTGTGGGACACTCAAATGCCCTTCCAATGACTGCTGCAGATAAAACAAGCAAACAAAAAAAAAAAAAAATGATAGGCATATTTATTAGAGATGGAAAAAATGCTAGTGAATAAGATACTTCATTCTTGTTCATCCCTTGGGATAAGGTAACATATTACACGACTACTCTTAGGGACACAAAGCAAAGCCATGGAGAAACACTCAAGCTAGCACTGCTTTTACTGCAGGGGCACAAAACAGCAAAACTGCAGTGCTTTGTTACTTGGCCTGGCAGATCAAGGAAAAAGAGTGCAGGAAGAAAAACAAGGTAATCCCAGTCTATTGCATTATGTTTCTACAAGGAAAGTGTTCAGGCTGGGCTCGAGCATCTCAGCAGGACATTAGTTTTGTTGAGCTCAGACAAATCGGCATGGCTCATATTGAGACCAAAGTCCAGTAGAAATAACAATTATATTCATTAAAGATCATAGCCTCATTTAAATATGCAAATAGGCTAAAAATTAGGTGGCATTAGAGACCCTAGGATTTCTAATTCCTTATCCTAGTGTATTTGACCTTGATGTTCACCTTCTTTTAGTGCAGCTCATTTTATGTGCATCATCAATGTATCTTTCAAGTGCATGGGGTTAATTTCTCTACTGACCATACCATGTATTTTTAAATTGGATCAGTTTCTAAGCCATTCTCAGTGAATCTGGAAACAAACATATAACATTTTAAAGACAACTCTATGGTACATAAGATTATAAATTATAAGTCACACATCAGAATTTTTGCTGAAATATGAAGAGCAGTTGGCTGCAGGGAGTTTTGTTATTGTTATTCTGCTGGTTTTGTAAAGCAGAAAGGCTACCCCTCTGCTGTACTACCTTCCCTTTTTTTCTTTTTCTCTTTGCTTTTTTTACAAGCTCTGTATATCCTTTTTGTAAGTGAGTCTTACCAGTCACACAGTAAAAAACAGACTGTATCTTTTTAAACCTCTGAAACCATCTTATGTAAATTTGACAGGAAAAAAAGACAAAATCTCAATTTCTACTTAAACAGAATTTCTAAACTAAAGTTAATTTGGATCTATACACAACCCATTCAGTGTTTGTTGACTTGCGAGTGGATTCTTTAACATGAACCTCTGAGTACAATAATTATTACTCTGCGTATCTGTTTCAGTGGAAGAAAACCATGAAAGTATTCTGTAAATTACAAATAACTTTACTTTTGCCATTACTGTATGACTCCATTTATAAACCTATTGTCAAAGAAGGAAGTCGGCAACATTTTTTCAGAATCCACATAAACAAAAGACTAATTAGTCATCGATGCCCAATTCTCCCTAACACAGACATGCAATTATTCACAGTCTTGGGTAAATCCCTCCATTTGCTGCAACTTTGATATTCTGTCAACTCCATGTTCTGTTTCAGGTTTTTATGACTTTGGACTCCTTAGCTGAGTCCTGCATGCATGAAGGACAACTTGAGATGAAGGGTAAGGAAGACAGATAGGATAATTAGCCCAGTTAGTCCAGTATCATAGAATCATAGAGTGGTTTGGGTTGGAAGTGACTTTAAAGATCATCTTGTTCCAACCCCATGGACAAGGACAACTTCTACTAGACCAGGTTGCTCCAAGCCCCATCCAACCTGGCCTTAAACACTTCCAGGAACGCGGCAGCCGCAACTTCCCTGGGCAACCTATTTCAGTGCCTCAGCACCCTCACTGTAAAGGATTTATTCCTACTATCTAATCTAGATCTGTCCTCTTTTAGTTTAAAGCCATTCCCCCTTGTCCTACCACTACCTACCCTTGTAAAAAGGCCTCTCCATCTTTCTTGTAGGCCCCTTCAGGTACTGCAGGCCAAAATTAGGTAAACCTGGAGCCTTCTCTTCTCCAGATTAAACAATCCTAACTCTCTCAGGCTTTCCTATAGGAGAGATACCTCATCCCTCTAATCAACTTGGTGTCCCTTCCCTGGACTTGCTCCTATAGGTCCATGTCCTTCCTGCGCTGGAGACCCAAGAGCTCCAGGTGGGGTCTCACCAGAGCAGAGTAGAGGGGCAGAATCCCCTCCCTCAACCTGCTGGCCTCACTACTTTGGATGCAGCCCAGAACACATTTGGGTTTCTGGGCTGCAAGAACACATTGCCAGGTCATGTCCAGCCTCTCATCCACCAGCATCTCAAGTCTTTCTCATCAGAGATGCTCTTGATCTGTTCGTCTCCCAGCCTGGATTGATACCAGGGGTTGCCCCAACCCCGGTGCAGAACCTTGCACTTGGTCTCGCTAAACAGCATGAGATTCCCATGGGACCACTTCTCAAGCTTGTCCCAGTCCCTCTGAATGGCACTGAATCCTTCAGGAATGTCAGCCACACCACTCAGCTTAGTGCCATCTGCAAACATGCTGAGGGTGCACTTGATCCCTTTGTCTGTGTCATTAGTGAAGATATAACACTGTTCCAATACGGACCGCTGAGGGACACCACTTGCCATGATATCCGTTGGGACTCTGAGCCATTGATCACTAACCCTTAGTCCAGCCACTTTCTTATCCATCTAACAGTCCACCCATGGAATCCATGTCTCTCCAGTCTAGAGAGAAGGATGTTGTGTGTCAAAGGCTTTACAGAAGTTGGCAGATAAATAATATCTGTAGCTCTTCCCTTGTCCACTGATGTACTCAATCATAGAAGGCCTCTAGGTTGGTCAGGCAGGACTTTCCCTTGATGTGGCCATGCTGGCTGTCCCAAATCACCTCCCTGTCTCCTGTGTGCCTTAGCATAGCTTCTAAGATGCTGGGGAGCATCTATTCCATGATTTTCCCAGGCACAGAAGGGAGGCTGACACGTCAGTAATTCTCAGGGTTCTTGTTTTCTACCCTTTTTAAAGGTCGGTTCAATGTTCCCCCTTTTCCAGTCACCTGGGACTTCACCTGATTGCCATGACTTTTCAGATATCATGGGGAGTGGCTTGGCAACTACATCAGTCAGTTCCCTCAGACTACTCATTCTATCTTATGCTACTCCTTATTCTTTATCTAGGATTAGGGCCTTTTTACTAAATGCAAAGTCTGAACAACTGGTTGAGCATAGGGAAGTGCTGAAAAGAAAAAAACAGTTTGGAAAATCCCTATTTATGGTAATAAGAAGTTCATACAATGTGTAATTTCAGGCAAGCAGTCTAAGTAGTATCAGGGATGTGAATCACGTAACAGGAATTAGTCATGCTGTAGCTGCCTCAAAGCTTTTAAAAATGACCCTCATTTGCCCCCTAATTCCTGCTGCTGAAGATCAACCAGGTGGGCAGCATGACCCTCCAAGAATTTCACTGATAAGTGACTGTGACTAGCTCCTACCCACAGAGGACAGCTTCCTGAACCTTCGTGTGTGATTTGCTCGAGTACAGAACAGTGGGTGGAGGAAAACACATCACACCACTTCCTGCAGACGTCTTAAATCACTGTTATTACTCAGAGACAAAAATCCAAATCTTCCTTTCCCCTCAGCCATGTCAATGTCCCTCTCCCCCACAGCCTTCCTTGATACGGAAGCCAAAGAACCATCCTGTCTCTATTGCAGAAGCAGCAGGCAAGTAAATAATAATTACTCATGGACAACAAGAACTTCTTATATTCCCAAATTTGCATTTGATCCCCGTTGAAAAGGACAGTGCAAAAACAAAGCCTAGATTACACAGATCTTATTAGAAGCCACACAAGCCATGATCAGTGTGCAATATTACCAGCAAGAAGAGTGACTGGAACAATTGCGTTGTATCCTGGGATTGAGAAATAGGAAATTCACCCCTCTGAACTAAATGAGTTCTGATTCATTTTACTATCTACAGCCTTGGGCAAAATCACCCTTCTGATTCATTTTCCTAAACTCTGTATTACTGCCTCTTTTGATGCTGCAGTCTGCTCTGACACCAGCACTGTGCTCCATCAGCCAGTGCCAGATGTCTTGCATAGAAGTCAGTGACTTAATGTCCAAGTCGTATCTGTACCGCATTTTGATGAATTTTGCCTCCCTCAGTTTGCCAGCGTGCCCCTCTACCCCTGCCTCTGCCACACACCTCCTGCTCCACAGAGTGGCTGCTCAAGGAGTGCCACGGCCCTGTAGGAGTCACTCCATAGAGTTCTGTACAGCCTGAGCATGACCCTCCCATGCCCAGCCTGTGGGCTGTAGTACTGGCTGGCACCCACACGGGTCAGCACGCACCAGGGATGAGCACTGGCTGCCAGCCCAGACACTTACGGCCCTAGAGCCGATGTGTGTATTGAGAGCAACTTGTCTCTGCACCCACATGCTCTCACAGAAAGGGAAGGAATACCAGCAACATGCAAGGTAGTCCCTCCTGTCAAGGCTCCCCAGCATCCCTCACTGTTTACAAGGGAAAACTTGCTCAAAAACTAACAAGTTGGAGACCAAAGCAGGGACCAAATTATCTTTCTGCTTGCATCTTTTATAATGCCGCTTCAAACCCAAGGATCATCACATCATACCCTCCAAACAGAACAATCTCATTAACTAAAAGGAGTTTGGAAAGCAACCAAACATCCATCTGTACAATTTTTTTTTCCTCCTTTACTGATAATTCAGTGGATAAAAACTGATTGTGCAGTGCTGCTGACAAGCAGTAGCTTGGGACATCAATAATCAATGTTTGACTAATAACATTTGACAAAGAGAAAAGGCTGTCTGATAGGAAAATTCTGCTCGCTAAGTCTGACTGAAATGTGGTCTAAACTCTGCCACGTCTGAAGAGACTGAGCACATCTGTTCAAGGAGAATGTTAACACTTTCATTATTCCATGCATCAGCAAATAACGATACATTCAATAAACTCATCGCTTTTTAAAATACCATTTTCTGCATATATGATTCAGTATGATTCATTTTGTACAGTAAAAGTCTTAAGACAGAGTAAAGTGAAAAGTTGTTTACAATATTTGAAGGTTTTTCCCTTCCTGTCCTCATTTTTCTTTGACTTAATCATTTTTCTTCTGTTTGGATTAATTTTAATTGAAGAGATTAAATTCGTCATGGGATAGGAGCCTGTTCAACTGAAGCACCTAACATCATGTGCTCTGTTGACATTTAAAACTGGAATAACTCTTTTGTGCCTTTGTACTGTGTTTGTGTTTCCGGCTTACACTGATCACCAGTGTGCATTTCAGATGTGTTTCTGTTCTAGATCCAACTCTTCCTAGTCTAGCACACCACCCTCCCTTCCACGCACTGCTGGTTAGCTATGCTCATTTCCTTTCAGGCTCAGCTGAGTCCTTTTCGGCTCTTGTTCTGTATTTCTGTATTTCTTCCTTGGATACAGTCTTGGGGGGGTGGTGTGGGGGGGCATTGTGCACATGCATTTGTGCATGTCTCCAGATAGTCCCCATCTAGTCTGTAGAGATTTAACTCTTCTAAACTATCCCTTTTTGCTTCCTTTAATTCAGCTTCTTTATTTTTTTGCAGTTTCCCTTTTGGAGACTAACCAAGCTTCCTGTAGAACTGAGTCAATATTCGCATATAACGCATGTCCTCCATTGTTATTTATCAGACTTCTCACGAGAAGCAGTGTGCCTTGAAAAAGGTTTTCCTCTGTGCTCTTTCCCTCGTTGCTGCTCTTGCTCCCAAGATGACTATTCAAAACTTCAGTCCTTTCTTTTTTTTTTTTAACTTGAGGATACATGACTCCTAGTCCCCAATTAATCATTTTAAACAAAGTGTTGGCATCTGTATCTGCAGGCTTGCTTACATTTTCTTTTCCTGGATTTCATTTCCTCAATTCTCTTAATTTTTATTTTAAAAATTATTTTAGTACTCACACAATTTTTAAGTGCTAGTGTCTTGCTTTCATTAAGATTTAAACAAAGTCTGGCCTTCCCTTACTCTGAAGTGCTCTCATTTCACGATGTATATGAATTTGCTTTCCCTCCCCTATTTTCTTAGCCATACCTTGAAAGTGACTCTCTATATCTCTGGCCTCACATATGGTGCATGAAGCTTTCCTCAGCACAGAGGAAGTTCTCTCTATCCCCTCTCCAGCCCACTTTTGGGCTGACACTGGCATCTGCACAAGCAGTGGCTGCCCACTTCCCTGTGTCAGAGCCCTGTTTGGTTTGCCACCTCTCTCCCGGGAGACAGGTCCCAGCATCCTGCCTGCAGGCACAAACTCAGCTATCCATATGCTTGAAATCCGACTGATCCATATGTTTGAGATCTGACTGACCCTTCTCTAGTTTTCTTTTAAAGAAAATCATGAGGAGAAACCTGCCCATATTAATGGTATTAATCTGGACAAAAGAGGTTCAACACAAAAATTGAGAAAAAATTGAGAAAAATAGTTGAAGAGGCATGGCCTCATGGAAATGAAAAAAACCCTTTTTCGATACTATTAATATCAAAGAAGAAACAGCAAAAGCAACCATTCACTTCCCAATATGCTTCTGACCAGATGAAAGGGAGAGATTCAAATACTGGTTACAGGGGAGTTCTGATGAGCTCTTTAGTGAGAGATGGCAAAGCTGGCACAGAAGATGTGAGTGTCCAAATTGAGAGCTGTTCAGAAATCCACATCCTCCTCTGAGGTGGAGGTGTAAGATCATCTCCAAAACTTGGACTCAAGTTCAAATTCCTAATAATGATGCCCTGACATGACAGGTTAAGGGATTTTAGTTTAAGCCTCTGGAAAGATTAAAAGACAATTTCTATTTTGAAAGCCATGTCTGAACACTTCTTAAACATGGACCATAACACATACATTCTCTAATTAGATATGTAAGTAGACACTAAATCATTATCCATCGTGGAGTAAAAACTCTCCTTCTTTCTTAGCAGAAGGAAGACAAAATGTTTCCAGATATAAAATGATCAAACTCTAATTGTTACTAAAATATTGAGTTAAAAGAAAGCCAAACCATGATATCTCTGTAAGACTTCCATTCTTCCCTGCTGTTGCCCATTTTAGCATTTTATTCAGGTGTCATTAAAGTGACTTAAGTTTGATAGTTCAATTACATTTGCTTTTGTGATGCATTCATTATTTATCTCCCCTTCCTCTGTTGGCTATCTAACCAGTCTTCAAAGCTCTGTGTCTTTACTGCTGATCCATAGGACACAACGTAAGAGAAAGGAAGCTTGCAACCTTGCAGAATAAAGCAACAATATTCAGAAATGAAAGATTAGGCTCATCTGAGCAGCTGTCCATAGCAGTTTGTGGGTGGAGATTGTCAGGAGGACATCTCTCGTGGAGAGACAGTAACAGCAGCTCTCTCTTGTTACCTGTAGATCAGATCAGTTTTGCATTTCTATTTGCCTCTGACATGGTGACAGATCTGAGCCTAAGCAAGCCCAGATCAAACTCCAAGACAACCCAGCTGGAAACAAGTTTGTTGCCACAGAAACAATTTCTGGCAAGAGGGCTCCATGGAGAGGAACAGAACTGCTTTCAGGTGAACCTATTTCTGAGTCTCCCTCTAACAGTGTTTCAAACCTATTATCTAGTGTTTTTCTTTTTTTCAGACAGATTAGCTACAGCTTCCAGATGAAATACCTAAAAAGGCACTCTTTTTGCTACCCAGTAGATTAACACAATTCAGAACGTCATTTCTAGTGGAGAAAAAAAGTTACAGTGAATGCACCCCTCAGGGAATAAACTGCAATGTTTTCCTTAGTTGCCGTTGCTTACAAATATTTTGGTTAAAATTATTGGTCAGTTTCTTCTAAACATTAAAGCTGTTCTGTGTCCTTTGAAAAACAATTGCCATCAGCTGTCCGGGTCAGCAGTTCGGTAAATGCTTCAGCTGGCAGAATAATTCATAACAAGCATTAAAAGCCACTTAGAATAAGCTTTATAAGAAAAACAAACCTCTTAGACGAGACATTCAGCTAATTATAAAGGCAATGAGCCTCACAAGGCCACTCTGTCTGGGGTTCTCTTTCTACAGTTCTTCACTTAAAAATAATTAGCAAATTGTGTAAATGTCTTCATGAGTGGACATGACTTGCTTTGGTTATCACCACACTGACACAAGTTTAACCTTCAGGAGTGAAGTCCCAGGCACCATGAACGCACCCTCAGGCCAGGTCTAGAAAAACTGGCAGGGGAGAAATTTTCTTGTCCATGCACTTTTTAGTGGGATGTCAAGAGAGCTTGCAGTTACAGCTTCAGTTGGTTAATCTGAGTGACACCACCCACAAGGCTGGTTAAGGGAGGAAAACTTACATTAATGCCCCCAGTCTTTGTCCACCTGGCCTTGTGCAACTGTGCTCAGCCACAGGTAAGAACTTTCCTGTCTGTCTGACCTCGGCAACCAGACATCCCCTGAGCTCACCCTAACCGATGGCGTGGGGTACGGTGACAACTGCGTACGCCTAGTTCTGCTGAGACACATCTTCCTCCCTTCTCTCCCCTTTCCCTAGATCGCACTTCTCTCTTTCCCTACTGCTATAAGATTGCTTACAGTCCTCACATTCTACAACAGGAGGGATGTCAAATTTTGTCCACCAGCCACAAAGTGAAATAAATACATCTCATCGAAGATGTCAAGTGACACGAGAGTTTTTAATGTGATATTGGAACAACCGTATCTTTCTTCATTGAAAACCGTGATATTCAAATCACAATGATGTGATGTAAACATTGTCACCCCCACTGGCTGTGCCCCACTATCACAGAACAACATATTTGCCTGATCCTATAAACCCAGCACTTTCTTACAGTATACTTCCCAAACCCTGGAAAGACTCCTAAAACTTTGGAGTTGTATTTTCTATCTTATCATCTTACTTACAGCTGTATAGCACCGAGTGTAAAATAAGCTGGAAATGGTTCTCTTCTGCCTCTTCCCTCATATAACAGAAAGACCTTACAGTTGCATGTGTAGGAGCATCCTGTAAAGGGGCGACAACAACATAACAGCAATAAGATGGGGAAGCAGGAGGGATAGAGGTGAGGACAGTAAAAACTTTTCTTTCCTCAGAGAAGGAATGGAAGAGTGGGTGTTAAGTACATAGGACTGTCTAACTTTTAGTGGCTTCTTGATTAAAGCAAACCTGAAAGAAGAAGTGGTCAGACACTGTGCTCTTCTGGAGCCAGTGTGAACACAGGGTGCTAATGTGGAAAAAGTCACAGTGGGTGCTGATTAACAGACTGCTCAGAAAGTCCCGTAGTGCTCACAGTGACACTGTCATGTCTTATGAGTCCCTACCTCACTCTTAAATTTCCTTACACTTTTATTAATAAAATTATTAATAAATATCTGCATGTGTTCTGAACAGAAAAGGACAGGACTTCTTTTAAATTCTCCATTTCTCAACTCCCCTCCCCATACAACACACAAAGCTGACCGGTCAGGGAATTATTTTTCTTGTTTCTTTATGAAGACTGACAAGAATCAGAAAAATGTTCTCATAACATAGGCAACCTACAATAGTGAACAAAAGTTTTTGATCCTATTGAAAAAAAAAAAAAAAGATTAATTTCTGACCTGATGGATTTCACTTCACTGAACAAACCTTCATATTTCAAATTTTCCAAGTCAAACTCTGAACAGCAGCAAGAAAAGTGGTTTTGTGTTTGGAAAATATAGTCATGACATACATGTTTATCTTAACAATTTCCTTTCATCAATACAATTTCAACACTCATCTATCTCTCTCCTTGTGCTGAAGTGGAACACAAGAAAGTTTTTTTTAGGGAAAAAAATTTATTCTAAGTTCCCACTAGTAGGAACTTTGCCAAGGAAATTAATTTTCAAGTTGTGAATTTTTTGGACACGTTGTTTTGGTTGAGTCCTTGGAGCACCTTGTTTTGCTTTAACAACCCAGCCAAAAACTGTCCTACCACCTCTCCAGGGGCTGTAACCTTGTACAACCTGGCCCGATGGTGGAAAATTAACTTGCTTTTAAGAATTAATAGTTAAAAGTGAAGCTTACCTGTTAGCAGAGTTCATGCAAAGAGTGCCTCACATGCCTGCAGTGTGAGGGGCACAAAACTTCCCTTCTCCCAGCTCCTGCTCAGGCTGCTGGAGATGCTCTTCTCCCAGCTGTGAGCAAGGCTGTTGGTGAAACAGCACAGGAAAGGAGGAGGAGATTGTGTTTCAGCTCCTGTGCTCTTTATAGTTGAACTGTGAAGGACTTAGCCCAGCCCAGCCCTCTCCTCCCTCGCCACTCATTCATAAATGAAGGAGATGAGAGTGCCAAAAGCAGGCACTGAGTACAGAGATTGCAATGCCCACGGAGTGGTGTTCACAGCTGTACCTGCTGTCACAGACACGGACCAGCAGATAACTGCACAATGATCACAGCTGGTGCAAAGCCCGAATACTGCTGCTTACAGCTTATCTAAACAAACACAGATGTTGCCTCATGCAGATGTATTAAAAAGGATACAGAGCATTAGTGTTGTTATTAGTATAATTTCCAGTAAGTTGTTTCTAGAGCTTGCTGAGATCTGACCCGCATTATATCCAAACACAGAAGAAGGTGATCTCTGCACAAGGAAGCATCGTCTCTGACTGTGAAAGAGCAAGGGCTGCAAGGGGCAGGGGGCAGTTCCTTCCTGTCTTGTCTACACAGACAGACTGAAGCACAAACAGATCAAAGGGTTTGTCCAAGGTCACTCAGGGAGACTGTAGCAGACGAAAAAGCTGACCTTCCGCTAACTCACACCACTATTTTTATTCCCACAGGAGTGAAAGCTGCATCATGGGTTATGCTGTAAAATGTCTGTCTCTCAAACTGAAAGACACTACTCTTAATAACACAGATAGTTACAAATTACACCACTGGAACTGGAAACAAAAGCTGTTACCAGTTCAGGCTCCAAACTGGTACACAGCTCTCCCTGTGCAGCGCTCTGCCGTGCTGCTGCAGGGACACCAGTGGCACTGCACCCTCAGGAGAGCACTTAGCCAGAGTTCCTTCTACTCACTGCAACGGGCAACAGCACTCCAAGGATGGCCAGGGACCGTGAGCCTGGAAACAGAAACCTTAAGCAGGAAACTCCACGGCATGTTCTCCATTTCCAACCTGGTGGAAAGCAGAGTGAGGTAAGCACAGGAAAAAAATAGAAAAAAATAAACAAAACCACGGAGAGAATATAAAAGAGTGTTTACAAAACTTGTAAAGGAGTACCAATGGCTAACATCAGAACCAGCATCAAAAATAATTCTTCATTCTGAACACAGGCAAAGGGCTCTTCAGGTATGACAGACTACCAGATGGCAGAGCCCTTCCACTGACAGGGCCTCTGGCAGATCCGAGATCTAAAATTTTCTGTAGGGTTAGGGAACCCCTCTGAGTTTCTGAGGAGAGATGCATCAGAAAAAATAGGGAATTCTTGAACATGGCCACAAAAGGGTGCAACAAGCACAGAACAGTCCTTTGCAGGCTCATTGTGCTGTTTTGAGGATGTCAGAGATGCAGACATCATGCCTGGCTGGACAGGCAAGGCTCCTGGGAGCACAGCCAGAGGCTAAACACCCCGTGCAACATTAAGGAATGTGAATGGTTGGTGTCCAATTTATCAGGACTACATGGAATGCTCCCTCCTCTGATTTGTTTTGTTGCTGTTGTTTTTTGTTTGTGATTTTAAATTTTTTATTTTGTACTCATTTAGTATTTATTATTTATTTTTTGATGCATTTTTATATACATACATAAGAATACAGACATTAAGAAAATCAAATAGATGGAGATGTTTCAGGAAGTGAAGTAAAACATTTGTTCCAGTGCCTTTTAATCCATGGTTATGTACCCTTGGATATCATAACTCTTTTATTAAAGAGTTTATAAAAGATAACATTAAAAAAATGAAGTGCAATTACTTCCTTGTAGTATGTGTCCTACTCTGCAGTAAAAAGCAATGTTATGTTTGACAACTTACCTTTTTCAAGAGCCTGCCAGGGGCAGAGATCACTGTGGTGTCCAGTTCTCATTGGTGGCTGCAGGGACAGCTTTTCAGCTCCTGCAGAGTCCAGGCTGCAAATGGGGAACAAACCCTGAGAAGACCCACAGACAGTGATTACCTTTTGGATGCCGGGGAAAGCAGAGGCACCGGTGGAATTGACATCGTGGGCAGTATCTCTTTCCTAATTTCCACCTTTGTTTCAATTGTCTTGTCAAGATGAACACACTCAAAGGTGTGTTAGACAGATGCTGGATACAGGTGGCCAGAATATCGAGAAAGTAGAGCCTTGGTCATCAGACACAATAAAGGTCTATCTGGTAAATCAGGCCTTGTAAGCACCACCACATCACCAAACCTCCCTCTCAGAAAATTAGAGAACAAAATACACTGCAGAAACCCCTTGGTTTTATATTTTTCATCCATTCTATTTTGCTTATCTAAGCATGCAGATGCTGTAGAGCAGGTCACTAAAATAAAGGGATTTGATGGCATTGGCCACATGCCCTCATCACTTTCAAGGGGACAGAACCATCTGTTGCTGCCTCCATCACACACACACATTCAGCAATTGTATACTGGGCCATATTTGAAACTCTAAAAATGAAAAGAAATAACATTTTTTGTAGCCTTTTATCTGCATGAATTATGCAGCAGTTATTAAAACTGACAAATAGCTATTATTCGGTGCAAGTGGCAATTCCATTTTTTTGCCCACTTTGGTCAAATCATTTTAATGCGTGTGATGATTAAGTAGCTCCACTGAATTGAATTGCTCCTGGCTTGCATGTGTCAAAACCAGAAGCAGCAAGCTTCAAAAAGAATGGAGCTAAACTGGTGTTATAAATGTCACAGACGCCACACAAATGCAGCAGGAAGGAGGTCATTTAGACCATCTCCTTAGTTTACTCACTCAGGAAAGCTAAACTGCCTCCTCCAGAGTTTTAGCTTCTCTTAAATTGCCTTTAAGGAAGATTCCGCCTCTCCTCTGGCAATTTCTCCATCCCCTGGCTAGAACTGTTCTTAAAAAGCTTGCACTAATACAAAAATATTTATCTTTTATGTTTCCTATTAATTCATCTTTTTCTTGTCTTTCTGTGAATATACATGAAAACCAGTCCATTGCTACCATTCTCAATATCATTTAAATGTCTCAGGATTAATCATGCTGTCCCTCTTAGGCTTTTGTAGACTAAGTAACCCCGCATTCCAGTGTTCTTTGTAGATCAGATTTTCCAGACCTCTGCTCACTCACATTGGTCTCATTTCCAGTCATCAGCATCGCCCTACAAATGTATTCCAGTGGAGACCCTTTCTGGCAGTGTTGGCTCTGTTTGATTCTAATGACCTCTGCTTATGAGGGTCAGCTTTCCTGTGAAGTTTCATTAAATCCTTTCAAAGACCTATTTTGATGAAGGAAGGAGGAAAATAACTGACTTCTCTCTTTTGCAGTGACAGACCACACAGACATTCCCACTTTGTGTAGCTGAGAAACAAGGACTTGCTACTGCCCTTCGTGGTACCACCCTGGAGCCCCTGCTGGGCAGCTCTTACACCGCCCCGAGGCGTGGCCATGCAACATAAAGCTTCACTTGCTTCAGAGGTTTCCCTGCAGCCAGGCACCTTACTTTATGTAGCTGTTCCCCTCCTGTTTTCCCTTGTGTCTGCTGTAGTCTCAGTCTGCACGGCACCATGCGTTATTAACATTTTCCACAGGTCAGAAGGGCAACGGGTTGTTGCAGAGCACACGAGCAGTTCTCAAACCTGCACTCCAGGTGCTTTGGGAGGATGCATGGACCAGTGTCCTAGACTTTATGACCAGAATGTGACCCAAGTGGTGAGTCTGGCTTCAAGAGTTCCCAGTGAAAAATGCTGTTGCCTAACATACATCTCACAAATAAGCTCAATCACCCAGGCCACTTTTCTACCTCCAGAAGAAATGTCAGGTGTCTGCTCTTGCCACTGTGCTGACAGCTGCCAGGTTAGACACAATCTCCTCCCTCTCAGTGCCTGACTTCATGGATTTCACAGGTTCCCTTCAAAGCCTGCAGGATTCCCACTCCTCCAGACTCAGCACAGCTCAGCTGTGTGTTCCAACAGAAGAGCACCAAGCTCGTATCCCTGAGAAAGAAAAGAGAAGAGCTGGAGTCAGGACATGAAGGGGACCCCTTTCACAGCCTCCACTCACAGAGAGCTGCACCTTTCAGCTCTGTGAGTTAGTGCCTCAGCTCTATCTCACACTGGCCAGCACAACTCTGGCCGCTCCTTCCAAATGAAAATTCAAAAGCACTCAACATTTCCTATTTCTGCCCACCTCAGCAGAGCTAGGAACCTGGAAGGGCAGTGAGGAGTCAGTAATTTAGATAGGCAGAGCAAGCCATCCCCACAGGGTTGTTAGGGGTTTTTTGCTAGATGGCATGTGCCTCTCTGATTTCTTCCTGAGGCAGGGAACGTGTTGCACTTACACTGAAAGTATAATTTAACAATTTTTTGCATCTAGACTGCAAACATCCAACACAGAGAACTTCATTTTGCACACTAGAAATGGGCTTCATGGGGGTAAGCCTGGAGCCCTACCAATATGTGTGGATTAGCAGTCATCATCTGCAGAGGATTAAGGCCCTGTAGAGGGGCAGTTGGCTTGTCCTGGAGTGCCCTGTGGTACAGCTGCAGGTACCTGGTTCTTCCCTTTGCCTATAAAGGGAGAAAGACCTCCTTCTTACAGAAAGAGTGAAGAATTAAGTGATATGAACCTTACACATTTGTCCCAGAGCTCTGCCTGTTTCTGCTCACAGTACTGAACAATGCAAATACACAGACACAAAGGAAGTTGAGAATGTAGAAGTTTCTATGCAAAGACTATCAGAACGAACAGCAAGTTTTGTCAAAAATCTTGAAGGCAAGGGCAGTGAAATTACTGTAGTCATCACAGCTACTCCAGAGTCCGGGCCAGAATATCTCTGTTCTTGCTATCTACAGAAAAGACTGAATTAATTCTTTCCGCAGCTGTTATGCTGCTAAAGAGACCCTGGCTCTGATGTGTGGCCTTGCAGCTACTGGTTGTTCAGGACCTGTGGATGCCTGGGGGTGTGTTGGGAGTAACCAGCTGGACCCACTACAGGTGTAAGCATGAAATTCCATTCAGCCATGGAAAAGAAGGGTGGTCACAGGTAAATGGATTTCTTCAGGATGGACAGCCACATGGACTTGAACTCCTGTGCTGCTGCTCTTCCCCCTATTAACATGGATCTGGGAATTTCAGTTTGAAAAGAACTGTAGTCATAAGGTGGCCCATATACCAATGCCCCAGTGCAGTGAGGAAGACGGGGCCTAAATGTCCTTGAACCAATACTTCAAGGACAAAACAGTCCCTGATCTTCAGTAAGTGCAGTAGACAAAGTATGGCTGTACACAGTTCTTCAGATAATGGTGTTTGCCATAAAAAATTGCTACAAAGACATTGTGCTAAAAACAATAGACAGGGGTCACTGAGTTCACTTTTTGCTTTCCTTCTCACTTTCAGTTTTATATTCCCTTCCAAGTATACTCTCCTTTCACGGTTAAACAGTGTTAAACAGATATAACCTACTAGATTTTAACACGTGAAGGTAACATTTCTTCTGATTTTAGTTACAAAACTAAAATGTGGATGAAATTTGATACAATAGAGTCCTGTTGGTATCTGTTTTCATTCATCTGCCTGATTACATAAGAAGAGAACAGCCACTTGTTCGTATAGGATAGGGTGGGATGCTGAGAGGAACTCAGAATCTGCCAAATGGTATTCCGTTGCCATTGATATGGTTGGTTAAATAAACAAGGAAAAGGAACTTTGTTCATGGGAGCTAAATGTGGGTAGTAGAACTGGACTTTAGGAATTCCAAGTTCTTTTTCAATTAAAGAAGCCAAAATAAGCAAGGAAGGAAATTCTAAAACAATGAAACCGATGTGGAAACTTGTACTGTTACAAATACTGAAGACTAAATAGAAACAATATTGCCTCAATACACAAAAAGTGATACCGAACTTCTTAAATGCATCTATCAGCCTATTAGTATTTTTAAGTGCTAGCTAATTTTCATGAAGCTTTAACCATCAAAGCTATCTGCTGGTGCTAAAATGTGTAACAAACAGCTTAGAAATTATTATAAGATCTTGCATTAAACTCTGCACAGATTGCAGAATTCTGTATTTATTGTAATGAAGAAATGTTTGAAAGACATCTCAGCAAGATTTTGAAATCTGCAAACAAGACTGGCTCTAGATTTCATGCAGACATGCACCTTCTGCACCAGAAACACCCGCAGTGGTTTGCAGCATGTGGTGTATCTGCCACCTCAAGGCTTAGTCATCATTTGTCACAAACACAGGGCAAAATGGAGCAGTACAGACGAGCTAAAGGAGGATGTGGGGAAGAGGCACAGTGAGAAGACAGTGACTGCAGGGTCACTGTGGGGAGATGAGAGGGAAGAAAGGCCCCTTGGACTGATTGTACTGGTACATTTGGGCAAAATGTTTGAGCAGACTGAAGAAGGATGAAGCAATGGAGTGTGGGGAACATTTGAGATGAGCAGATGAGGAGCTAAGGAAACATCAGAAAGCACTGAGAACAGGTACTGGGATCAGGACTACAAACTGACCTCAAGACATGAGGATGGGACCGTGAAAGAGATACTGAGGCAAGGAGAGAGTTGTATTACAGACATGACAACAGAAGAAGAAAATGGCAAAAATGTGAAAGCTGGCTGACAGTGATCTTTAGTGATGGAAGCAGGCATGGAAAGTATAAGCTGCAATTAGATCTGGAGGGAAACCAGGCAAAAAAAGTGAACTCAGGGGTAGGAAATAGTTAAAGGTAACACTGGGTTGAAGAACAGAAAGCTGTCTAGTGCTGTAAAGGAGAAGTCACAGAGGAAGGAAAGTTGCTAGAGATGAAGTGGGCTGGACCAGACTGTGGTAGCTGGTTGCACTATCTGAGCTGTAGGACAGGATCTGGCAAGAAGGCTCCTTTGAACATTTTATGCAAAGAATTTTCTACTAATACACAGACATCGTTGTTGGAAGACGTGGTTTTAAGAGCATATCAATACATTAAAAATATACTGTTTCCCATCAAACAGACACAACTCACCTCTTTTAAGCCTCAGCTATCCAGGACCAAGATGCTACTGTGTGAAAACATGAGGAAAAGTAGCAACAGCAGGCAGATCTTTGTGTCAGTGAAAGCACCGAAGCTGCATTCTGGAGAGTACATAATGGTTCCTCATTGGATGCCAGTTTAAACCTTTTGTGCCTAAACTGATCCCAAACTAGTCTACATGGAGAAGGAACGACTTTATCAAAGAGCTGGGAGGTATGATGGAAATGGAATACATAGTCTGTACAGTCCTGCTTACACAACTCTGTTAATACAGCCTTCTAAAGCATTCTACCCCTTTGTATCATTTACTTACAGACCAAAGAAGCTGTAAGCAAGCTCAAGAGGCTGAGGAAATTAAGGTCTATCCCCCACAGCTTGTGCCTGCCTGTTCTCTCCATCTGCCTTCTCACAGAATCATAGAGTACATTGGGTTGGAAGAGATACATAAAGATTATTAAGTCCACCACACTGCTCTTTGCAGGACTACCCAACACTCAACCATAGGATGAAGAGCATTATCCACATGCTCCTTGAACTCTGACAGGCTTTTGCACTGTTATGAGCAAGCAATCCTTGTTCAGAGGATTGCTACTGTAAAAAAATTCTCAAGATTTTCCCTTCACAGACATTGCCCTGATTTGCATGATTTCTCCTACTTTCACTCACAAACAGCCAAAAAGATCCTACAGAAGCACTCTCAAACTGTTGGGAGCTTTCCATCTCTGTAGAAGCTGAGATGCTGCAGTTGAACATCCCCAGGTAACCAGCAGCTCTAAAACACACACATCTGTGCATTAGGTATTTTATGGGCTCAGTGCACATACCGAGTCCAAGTTTTAGGTAACTAGAGGAAAAAAATCCTCTTGCAAAGGTGCAAGGAAGAATTTTTCATGGATTCAACAAGAATTGTATCATTTTGGTCAAAGATATTTAAAACAGCAAGGGAACAGATTTTCACACCCCATAACCTCCAAAATACCCTGCTGAATGGTAAAACAATCACAGCAGTAGCACTATCAAATGCTCACTTCAGTTCCTCAAGACATCCTTTCCCACTTCTTGCAGAAAACTCCCTCTTTTGTCCAATGCAAGTCTCTTAGAGATGCCTCAGCAGTCCACTGGGAAGCTGTGCTTCTCCAACTGCAATATCCTTCTCAAACTCTCATGTTTTTCCTCAGGAAATGCAAACTGTGCTTTACTTGCCAGCAATGTATCGCACACTTCCAGAACAGTCAACTCCTGGAAAAGTGAGGTGATCTTTAAACTTGCAAATTTCAGGGATTTTCACATGGAAAAGGTGCTCGTTGTTCCAAGTGTAGTAGCCCAGCTCTATCCTGAATCCAAAGGCAGCCAGCACCCAATGCTGGAGAGGAAGGGGGGGGCTCTAATAATGTTTTCTTAAAGCAGAGGCTGTTTAGCTCTCCCAGAAACGATCATAAATCAAAGCCATAATAACACTATGATGATATATTGATCTATTTGATTTCCTAAGAGCCTGGTGCAATAAGTTAGCTTCATTTTCCCCTTCCCAGGCATTCTCTCCTTTAGCACGACTTTCATGGGGTGTCACTCAGAGAGGAGGGAGCTGGGCTCCTTTTGCTTTCCCTTTGTGCAACACAGCTTTTCACAGGCTAGTGCCAGTGCTCAGATCTCTGGCTCTTCCTCATTCTGGTACGCAGTACACACAGTCTGTATTTTGGCACAGCCTCACCACTAAAGCTACATAATCCTCAATTATGATATTCTTTAGTTAAAAATGTGCAAGTATTTTAACTAGAGCTGATCAGAACATCTGGGAATGATGAGCTGACATTAGTTTCCATGGCATTCTGTGTTTTGTTTTGGACATGTTTTACGTTCCTAGTTTCTGTGGAATAACATTTTCCTTGTCCTGTTGTCAGTAAAATCCCAATTTTTCCTCCCTACCACTACATCAAAAGCCCCCCAACAGTCTCTTCCACGTTTCAGCTGGGGTAAGCACAGGTAGTGTCCCACTGGGGTCCCCACTCACCCATGTTACTCTTTAATGGGATTCTTCACAATCCTCCAAATCTGAACAAACCTCAACTTTCTTTCACACTTCATCAACTTACATTTCAGTCTTTAGGACATAGGTTAAGGTTAGCTTTTTAAGGACTTTCCCATTTGAGAAGTTTTTGAACAGCAGCTATTTTCTACTGTTCTCTTCATACTTTTGAAAATATCCTTTTGACTGAAAAACGCCATTTAGTTTTGCAAAATTTGCCATAGCCTGTCCCAGTCACTTAAAACTCCTGTCAGCATTCTCTTAAAGCATAAATTTTTTCACCCTTTTCCAGCTGACTCCATTCTTAGTTCTTATGGTAGCCTCTAGTACCAGCTTTAAAGACAGACCTTCACATCCCAGTCTAATTCTCCAGCATAGCAACCCTTCCCAATGATAACTTCATTTGTTATTTTTAGTAACTGAACTATTTCACTCTACACTGTTACGTCAGGTTAGTTCTGCCTGGTACTGGCAATTTGTAAAAAAATTCCCAAGTTTTCCACCTTGCCTTGAACATCTCCAGTGTTGCTAAGAACTGATATTCTATTATTCTGGTGGGCAAAGAAGTAATTTTTAGGATAAAATTTTTGGTGAAATTTATAACTGATTCCACCCCCCACCCCCCTTTCATCTAAAAATGCAAACCCACAATTCAAATGCTCTCAGGACAGCTGGGTTCACATTTAACCGGAAAAAAAAAAGTGAAATTGTGTTGATATCTTCGCATTAGTTTAACATCCAGGCTATAATCCTTTCCTATGTACTAATGATTTCTGGAGGATTTCTGCCATGTTCTGCCTTAAAGTCATTTACCTATGGCTGAAATAATATGCCTCCAAACTTCTGGACAATCAGAAAGAATTTCCAATCACATGCTGTTTCCTCATGCACTATTTTTCTAAGCTAAGCAGTAGCTATTTTTACACCACCCTTAGCACTTAGAACTTCCCTCACTACAGAGAAAAGAAGTAAATTCTACTTTTTAATTTTTCTCAGTTAAGTGAAATCAGAAAAGGTCTGTTCACAATCAAGTCCCATGGTTGAAGAACTGCTGAAGAACATGTAACAGGAAAAAGGTTTCCATGACATTGTGCCTCTGTAAAGGACCAGATTTTTTGGTAAGCAGTTACTCTGTCACTGCAGAGCACACCAACTCCCTAGAAGCAATTTCCACAGCAGCCATTTGTTTTACTTCAAACCAACATCATCATCATCATGCAGCACGTGCAATTTTAAGCAAAATTTGTTTCTTCGTGTCAAACAGATTCACTGATTTCAGAGTGCAGGGTGTGGGTGTTGCCAAAGGCACATCCCCTTGGCTTTCTTGGAAACCTATTAGCTGCCTCCTTGGAATGGGATCCCCTTCAAAAATCTGTCCTGTAATAGAAAACACAATCTAGACAATTAATGAGCCACATATACAAACTGAGGCATTCCCATCACCAAACGGCATTACTTGAAGTGTTGAGTCCAGACTCATTCAAAGCACTACTGAGCAACCTTCAGAGAGCTTCCCTCCCTGTCAGGAAATGTCAGCATCCCCTTTCCCATGCAGAGCTGGGAAAAGCCAGTGTGCTGAAGCCCAGGGCTTCTGCACAGATCCCTCTTCCCCAGTGTCCCACAGGCAGTGGAGCACAGCTGCAGCTGGAGGCTCGATCCGTGGCCTCCCCACAGCCCAGCCCGACTGCCTGCCCACGCACGGGGGGCCTCAGCAGCCTTCAAAGCTGTGCAAATTGAAACACCTATTTCACCTTCACTTCTTGGAAGGAATCAAGAAATGGTCTGGCAGCTCTGCCACATCCCTTTCCATCACAGGAAAACCTCTCCCAGCAGCTCCCGCCACCTCACACAAGCTGGTGCCCCACACCACCTCCACCAGCACAAAGGATTTGCTGATTATTCTCTCTCCCTAAACACAACTGACTTCTCCCCTCCGTGAGCTCTCACACACCAAAACACGCTTTATCCTACCAGTGACTGCTCCGGGCACCCCAGGAAGGCAGAGCGTGGCAGCACCGCAGCTGTGGACAGGCCTTCTCCCACCCACCCCTTCCTCACCCGACGGCGCCGCACACGGTGGGGGCACACCAGCCCGGGAGCCACCGTGCTTCACGCTGAAAGATGAATTATTTCTCACTTTTATAAGGCATCCTGAGGGTTAAGCACAAAAAAGATTGTACAAAATACAAGCTTGGTCAAAAGTGACAGCATATTTTGGCCTTGCCTGAAGTGGTCAGAGAAACATAAAAATTTAATGGTCTGATTCTAAGGTCGCCTGGAAGTCATTTAATTTGCATAATCAACCCTCCTAAAGTCTTCAGTAAAGAGGTCACCATTAAATGAAAAGATTTCTGATGCACCTTCCATGGCAACATCATAAAAATGAATGCAACTCTGCCACACAGAGGTGCAAATCAATACCGAGGCTTACAAAGAGCTATGGCAGGCAGATGTCCATCCAGCACTATGAATCGCACTTTTGTGGGATTTTTAATTTTTCCAAGGAAAAGAAGTACAACATCAATCTATTTTATTTAAGCTTTATTATAAACAATTTTGTAGTTTCCAGCATGGGATTGCTACATATTAGATAACAAAAACATCAAACTAATCAGTTTTAGCTTTTACTAAATTAAATCAGAACCAGCAAAACAAGTATTTCTTAAAGGATTTAGTCTATTGCAAGAAAAACAGCTTTACAAACATGGAATTAAAGATACACATTTGATCATATATACATAAGCAGCTGATGACACTCCAGACAGAAACATACAAGGAACTTTTTGCACATAAATAGATTTTTAGAAGTATATTTCTTTCACATGTATACAAAATTATTTTGCTTTCTATACTGAGAAAAGTTCTTGGAGACATAAGGATTTCTAAGAGACAAAATCCCACATAGCGCTTAGGATGTGGGCTGTCATGCACACAGGGATGGAATAACACAATTTACACAGCATTCCTATACAGTACTTGAGCTTCTTATATACATACTTACAAGACACTTTTGTACACGAGATGCCACCTTTGCAATTGAAATGGCACCTCCCCTGAAAGGCTGCATTAGTTCCAGTGTTTGTATAAAAGGTATAACAAGTTTCAAAAGGCAGCACCACTCTGCTTGCAGAGTCAAGGATCCACTGAGCTGCAGCTACAGTGAAGGCAGTGGGGTCGTTAGGCTGGCCTGTGTTTATACAGTCTCAGAGGGGCAGGTTGAGATGTGACCCATGAAGTCTACACAATACCTCTATAACACGTTGCTGGGGCTAAAAGAATTGATTTTACCAGATCAACGGCTAAAGCCACGCACTTTTGCTCTTCAGCTTTATCTTTACATACCTAAGCCAAGCACTCGGTTCTGGTTTTAGGGGAGAAGTTTAGCTTTTATATAACCTTTCCAATATGGTTAAATTATTTATCAATGGTGGGGTTGGGTTTAGCACACACAGAACCTGTGAAATTTTTCTTTAATGCAGGCAAAAAAAGGGTGCACAGTGCAGCAATGACAGGACCCTGGTAAGCTTCTCCTGGAATGGAGAATGCTCAGCACCTATGAGAATCAGATGTCAAGTCTGCTGTGAGATTAGACTTCCACTTTGTTTTAGGCACAACAGTGTCAGAAGAACGGCTGGGGTTTTGCTCCTTGCTTCTCTAAATCATACTTTGTCTAACTATGAAACGGCACCCAGAAAACCCTCAGAGCAGCATGCAGGTGATGCCTTTTAAGACCTGACAGTGTCTAGATAAATGTTACCTGGACAGCCATAGCAAGCACACATACTATAGCTGCACCTGTGGGTTACACACAGCCATACTCATACCAAACCGTCTGCTGATCCCCCTGGGGGTCAGGAGACCCGGGAGTGCTGGTGGAGCTGCTTCCTCTCACAGGCTCCTCTACAGCTTCAGTGCTGCTTTCTTGCAGCTTACCCTGGCACTTAGTAAGTAGGGCATCACCCTGGCCATGCCCTAAGGAAGTATTTCCCTCCGTGCTGCTGGAAACAGCTCTGCCAGGGGCCCCTGTGGCCCCCTCCTCAGTACGAGGGGCTGGCTTGGGTTTGACTTTTGAAGGAGTGTGCGATGCAGATGAGTAGTGCTGCCCCGGGGTCACACGCTCTGGTTGCTGGGCGTTCAGACTGCTGGTGGATGCAGTGGGCGAGGCAGAGAACTGAGGGAAGGAGAGTGGCCTCTCGTCTTTCGGGGGAGCCAGGGAAAGGCGCCTCGCGTCCAGCTGCCGACAGCGGGAATCGACACCTTGCAAGGAACCTGCCACCTTTGCAGACTGTGGCCTCTCTCTTAAGATTGCCTGGGAGCTCGTTGGCACAGAAGCCCTGGTGCTCTGACTGACAACATCCTTGCTCCCATGCAGCTCTGCTGCTGACTTCTGAGCGCTCTCCTGCCTGTAGGTCTCTGGGCCGGTGGCTCTGAGGAGGTCTGCAGAGGCTAAGCTGAATGCCCTGCTCAGGGACGTGCTCCTCCTGCTCGTGGCTCCAGGTTGCTGAGGCTGTGCCATCTGCCTCATCCCGCTGCCAGGCTGGTGCTGTGGTGTGTGAGGAGGCTTAAGGGGCCCGCCCTGGGAGTTTGCCAGAGGGGGTTCGACTTGTCTGAGGTTTGGCTTCATGTAATTTCCAGGTTTAGCTGTTCTTCCTTCTTCATTGGCAATGGCCATCTTCACAGTTGGAGCAACAGGACTAGTGGGTATCTTAGCAGTCTCCTTTCTGGGTGGCTGAACCAGCAAGTTCCCAGTAGCTGAAGTCTCATTTGCTTTCCTAAAATAATTGCTGAGCAAGTCATCTCTGTTACTGGAGGTGTCCTGGTGTGAGAAAATATGTACATGTCATATTAATGACAACACTTTGTGTTTAAAGAGTCACACAGGGCTTTCTGTCATCTTCCTTCCCACTTAATTCAAACCAAACCCAACTATAGATTTGATATTTAAAGTGGGGAATGGAAGAGATAAATGTTTAAAATGGGTATCAATCCAAATTGAGGAATAACGTGCTCATCATAATGAGATCATGACAGCCTCGTTTGCCAGGTTAATTGTCATAATTGAAAGTTTTGTTTCACTTGCAAGCTGGACAGCAGCTCTTTTGCTTCCTTTTACATCAGCCACTGTCACTGTGACATCAATATTGTATTAATGACATCAGCACTCGTATCAGCAGATATCAATGACAGCTGTCATATTCCAGAATACAGTTCATCTGGATAACTTTCTACTATAACTTCAGGAACATAACAGGGGACCATACCCTGGGGAGAAGTGCTAGCATTACAAGAAAGTTTCATTCCTTCTCCACTGATTCCCCTCACCTCTCCCAGTCAATATAGTATATATGCTAAAAGCTGTGTGTACATATAATAACATGTACAAAACATAATTACAAAAATGGAGATATGATTGTTTGCCCACAATGAACTTTCAAATTTCAAGTCCGACAATTAATCTGGCAGTAAAAAAACCCCATACAATGAATATTTCATGGGGATGGTCCATGCAATCCGAAACGGTGATGTTTGATCTGCTGCCTTTGGATTATTAGTACAAGGCATGCTCAGAATAGTTGAGGGCCATGCTGTTTTCACGAAAAACGTGGTGAACAAGCTCATGAAATTTACTTAATTTCTCTAGAAAGTATGTTAAAGCTTAATATATTCACTTTGCTAGCGTGCCAAATATTTCTTCCAGTCAAAAAAACCTCATTTTCCAGAAGCAAACACCAGCAATGGTAATAGTGCAGTGTGAAGATTTCTATGCTCAACTAAGTGTTAAAGCATGAGGGTTATTTTTAACTTCAATTTAAACAGCTGTTACACATATTAACACTGCAGAATGACTAGTCCTCCAGAAGCACGCACGTGTATGAACAAGCACTGGAAATACTTTATGAGCAATTAATGCAAGTGATCTGGCAGCCTTTAACAACTAAGAGTTACAGAACGCTTCTATAGGTATTAATATGCTAGCAAAAGCTGTAGTAAGTTGGAGCTGTTGCCTTCATAACAAGAACAATGGATACCCTGGAGATATATAGTGAAGCAGATCTCCTATTCCCCCTGCCTGTCCTGTGCCTCACGCTGTCGGGACATGAATGACTGAGGAGCGATTCGAGTGACTGCGAATGTTCCTGACGAATGGAAGGACATGGGGAGTAGCAAGAGGGATACAGTGCATCAGCTTCTAACAGAAATTGCTGCAATGAAATCATTTCACTCTCATTTAAACTGTGCCGATGCTGAAAAGGAACAAGGATGACAGAAAGAATGAAAATGGAGACATGGTCAGGTAGTTACTGACACAGACAAAAATAATAATTTTACACATCTCTATCAGCTATGAATTGTAGTCAGGATAATGAGGGAGTAGGAGGTACATTTAAACATTTCTCTGAAAATTCAAGGACCAAAATTTACTGGTGCCATAAAATAGTGCAGCTCTGCTGATTTCAGTACTTTTACCGAGGCATTCAT
Source organism: Lophotriccus pileatus (assembly GCA_035583135.1). NCBI lineage: Eukaryota > Metazoa > Chordata > Aves > Passeriformes > Tyrannidae > Lophotriccus > Lophotriccus pileatus. The sequence goes on from JAWWES010000168.1 coordinate 46,916,856, forward strand.
GAAACAAAAACATCTGTTCACTTACACTACCAATTAATTGTTCTTAAGATATTAGCGTGTTCAATACTGCACTACCTCACTACTGTACAGAACATTCGAGCAGTGAAAGACAAATGCCATCTAGAAAACAAACATTTCATTTCTGATCACTTCAATGAGTGACATATTCCTGCAGTTGTTGAACCAACAGGGCAGTGCCAGTCAAAACATAAACGTGCAGCACGAGGAAAGTATCGAGAACTTCCTTGGCAATAAAAATATTCTCTCTCATATGCACTGATATTTTCAGATTAAGAGATGGTTTTAACAACTGCATATTTTGCACTTTAATTGAAAACTATTTTAGGTTTTGTTCCTAATTATAGATTTAGCAGCTGAAAGTTATACAGAAAACTTACCAGTTCATAAATAAAACTACCTGGACCTGAGAACTGATGATGATTTAACAGAAAACCCTGACCACATGTGCTTGCTGGTAAAAAGTCCCAGCAGTCCAATACATAGCACTTGCAGTGAATTATCTGCCTGACTTCTCGTAGGTGATACACCAAAATAAATGAGCAGAGTGCTATGTGAAAGTTAATTTTCTCTTACTTGTTGAAACTGTTCATTCACTTTGCAAGATTCGACAGTACTCACACATACAAACAGGAATCATCTTGTCTCTCTCTCCTTATTTCCCTATGCCCTCATCCTCCTGAGTCAGCTTTGAACAGTTTTTTGACATCTGGAATGGGCCACCTAGCCCTCTTTACTTACACTTGGTGGAGACAGCCTGTTGCTCTCTTCCAAGAACTCTTCCAAAGTTACCATCTCACTGCCAGGTGAGGCAGCCCGTTGCCTGCCTGGGTAAGACTGAGATGGGTTACTCTTCTGAGGTTTATCATAAGAGATCAAACCACTCCGGTGGGAGGAGGACTCTTGCCTGCTGCTGGGGCTTAGGATGGCAGAAGCAGAGTGAAGGGGATAGGTGTCTCTGAGCAAGGCTGGGGCCTCTCTGCTTGGCACCATGTCTTCACTGCTGAGGCTCTCAGTTCTACCATGCATATGGTCTAAGGAACCTGAGGAGAAGCATAACTATCATTAATAACACTGCTCTGCCCTCATTTCAGTAGATTTCTCATTGAAATAGAAACTTTATCATTCAGGGCAATTTCAACATAGACTGGATGGCTTTTTTTACCTTACTTCTCCTACAGAGCTCAAGGCAACCAGAACTTGGAAAGATCAGGACTAGTAAATGTGTTACAGCACATACTTTGAGCCTCTATGTTAAACAAACACAACTACTTCTCCAAGGAATGACACAAATAGAATTGGCAGCCTCTTTACAATCTCTGTGTGACTAGAAGATCTCCCAGTCTTGGCTGTGTGATCTGAAAGCCAGTACCTGACAGCAGGAAAGCAGATTTTTCCACAGTATCAGGTCTCCAGGCCATCCTTCAAGGATGCACAGTTTCAGCAAAGTAAATCTGCAGGGCGCACTGATTCCATACACAAGTGGCATACAGAGTAAGAACCACAGAGACCCATTGTTGTAAAGAGTGGCCTGATACTTCCCACAATATTGATGCCAGTCAGACTGAAGCAAAACTAGACTGCCTGCCTTAAAAGCCACCCCTTGCCAGAATCAATCTTAGAAAAGTACTTCTTGCCAGCAGTTTTGATTCCCAAGACAGCCATGTCCAGATTTCATAATCATTACAATTTCAAAACAACGGTCTTCTAAATTAATTGGAAAGAAAATGGCATTTTGCATACAGTTTCAGGGAATTACATTTCCTGTTTGTCACAACTCAGCTGTAAAAGTTTTACCTTTTAAATTGAGAGGTGAACTACTGCTGGAAGCATTCCTACTGCTCTCTAAACTGCTTGGCCTGGACACTGAAAAACACAAATCAAGCATAGAACAAACAGATCTTAAGTTCCTCTGATTCCCTAAATGACTTGGTTACAGTATGCCTTCTAAAATAGGACCTGTGCAACTAAGTCACTATAAAAACATGAACAACATAATATTTAGAGGATGCCAAAATCTGGACAGAGTAGAAAACATTTTAATTTTTAAAGTTGTTTAGCATCCATCTTGTTTATCTTATTTTTTGCACAAATAAATACATTTTGGGTTTTTTTACAGCAACTATGAAGTAATATAAATACTGAAAAAGCTCAACAATAAGTTGCTGTCTCTTTTTCAGTTTTCTTTGGAAGGAGCTGGCAGCCAGCCTGCAAATTAAGTCTTCCACAAATCTCTAAACAGGCAGTGCTGCTGTTTCAACAGTGTTCCCACTGTGCATCCACAGACCGGATTTTTCATATTGCTGATTCACTCCCTTAAGAAAGGAACTGAACATTGTCCAGAAAAATCAGCAACAAATCTGTAGGACATGCATTAAAAAGTCTGTTGCTGGGGCAAGGCAACTTGCCTCAATGTCAGCATTGGTTTTCAGAATTTATTTTGGCAAAACATCCATTAAAAGCTTCTCAACAGAAAACCAGAAATACTTAGACTCACATTCCCAAAATGGTGCTGCATTACTACATCTCCTTCTATCATGTTAATTTAAAACATTCCAGGATAGTTCATGTGGATGCAATGAAGCAGGTCTTAATGTAGACATTTAGAGCACTCATATATGCTATAAGCTTACCATGCTGTCTGGTGCTTGCCAACTCCACCTCAGGGGACTGTTCACATAGATTATCTTCTGAATTATAGCCTGGAAAAGAAGAAAAAAAGTAATATCAAACACAGAAAAGTTAATCCTTCAGGTCAGTCTCCAGTGCATTCTAGCAGTGTAGAAGACTGAGGTGGTTGAGGTTTTATAGACCCCAACACTGGAAGAACAGCCACCTTCTATCCACTGGGCAGGGAACCAGAGAAGAACTGATGTTCAAATGTGGTCTGCCAAGTTGGTGACATTACAAGACTGAGGAAACCCTGTATCTGATCAATTAAACCATTAAGCAGATAAAGTAGGAGTGAAAATACCAGTGCTCTGGTTTTGCACTTGAATGCCTCTAGTAGCCTTGCAGGAACTATGAAGTGCCTGACTGGCACTATCAGCTGGTGTATCAGATGCACCACACACCTTTTGGTCTGCTCTGGAGCCTGGAGATAGGGGTGGAAGTGTGCAGGTGAATAGCTGAGGTTGAGTAAGTCCTGGGACCCATTTCCACACAGCAGGGTTTTGTCGCAGAGTCTGCTGAGATTTCAACATTATCATTGCTGCCTCCGTGATGGGAATTCCTTTTTTGCTTTAGGTCCATTAGCACTGATGGGGAAAGAGGTAAATGAATAAGATTCAATGAAAAAATAGCATTAGAGGATTTTTATTTATCTGCCCATACAAACATGACAAGCAGGCACAAAGAAACTGCACAACAGAGGCGCTTAGTTTTGCAAGCTTTTCCATAAACAGTTCAGTAGTGGATAGGAAATTTCTGCCACCAGCTTGTCAATCATGTGTGCTCTCTGTAAAGTGTGGGAGTGACAAGGGCTGCTTAGTGCTGGTGGGAGGGTTGATATTATACATGCAACAATTACCGTGAAAGGAGGAAGAAAAGGAGCAAAGACATGAATCCAGAAAAGATAAGTGAGGTGTGAAATTCCCATAACATTATTCCTTGTAGGTACATTTTATAAGCACTTCAGTAATAAAATAGAATAAGGAAAGAGTGACAGTAGTCACGCTCTTACTCAAAGAAAAATAATGCTGATTTGGAAATTATGTAGCATGATCCACACACTAAGCTAACTGCTTTCAGGTTTACATCTTTGCTGTGAGCAAGAGCTCAGTCTACAAGGTTAAAACTCTGCTGCTTTTATGATGTTCTGGTGCAATGACTTTTAAGTGGAGTTCCTGGGATCTTAGCGGGAGAACAACAAAAACTGTCTGCTAGAATATTACTTAGATTCAGAAAGCTGAAAAATTCTTTTTACTGATGCCATAAATTAATTCACTTACTGCAATGTGAATGTAACACTTTAAGGCACACGTAGAACAAAACTTGAAGAATTTACTACAGAAAACACACTGAAATGAGATGCCAGATTCTAGTATTTTATACATTTCTATGGAATACTTGATTAAGTAATAGAAACTAAATGTTGAAAACACAGCAGAGTGCAGCAGTCAAAATAAATGGCTTGCAGAGACAATGGACAGACAGTTCAAAGCACAGGAACAGCTGCAAAGTTGTATTAGAGAAATGGATCAAGCTACTGTCATCTTAAATGGCTCCTGGAAGCTGACTTCAAGAACAATGTTTTCTCCCACAGTTTGTGTGGGCTCAATAGCACAGGGCCAGCACTTGCTCTCAGAACTGAAGTTTATGCTGTGCCTGGAGTGGCAATTACTGACTAAAGCTTGGCATGCAAATCTGTATTTCTAATGGACTTTGAGGATGCACCTAGCACCTTCCATAGATGCCAAAAATATTAATTGCTTGGGAAACAAACATTCTATACAAATCCCAAAATGGGCAGCAACAGGCTGTTCTGCCAGAGTCCCTGGTTGTCCCACTGAGGGACAATTCTCAGAATGAGAAAGGGGATGAGATCTTTCAGCCTCTCTGCTGTAGCACACTGTCCATGCTGCATATGATTCTCTAACAGAACAGAGTGGGGACTGGACCTGCACACTCGTTTCAGAAGCCACCAGGTCATGACTGTGAGGCAACAAGAATTCTGGGGAATGGATCAAAGATGAAGGTTATTCCCTGTCTTAAGAGAACAAATTTACTTTCTTCTTCCAAAAAAATCTGTTGAAACTGAAGCAGCAGAAACTGAAACTTCATCTCAATTCAAGATGAATTTTCACAGTTGGAAGTGTAAAACCTTACTAAGTATCAGGTTTGAATGCAAACATCAAGACAGTTGGCTGAGAATAATTTTTCCAGTTGCTTCCACTCCATACTCAAAGCCAGATCATTTAAAAGTGGACAAAGATGTTAAAAATCCTGCCTTTTGTAATCATCTAGTGGCACAGAGTATTGGAAAGGTCTCTAGGATTTGAGACTGTGTTTGTATTTTAGTAGGACTACAACATTGTAGAAAGCATAGCAAAAGCAAATCAGTTCAACACTTCAGCTGGACACAATGCAAGTATGTGACTGCAAGAAAATATCACAACGAACAGCAACTTCACTTACAACATGCACCGCAGCCAATATACATACGCAAACTGTGTGCCATGAGGTCCCCTAAAAGTGTGCTGCATTGAAGAAATGATCCACAGTGTGCAACAGTGATTCCTCTTCTACAGGAAAACTTAAGTCCATGTTCACTAATCTTTGCTTGTATTTAGAGTGTTGTAAAGACATGCTGAGTGTTTCTATTAATGTGCGTGTTCTTTTAAGGCATGTGGGATTTTTCTGTGGTTTTCTTTTCTGTTTTGTTTGGGTTTTTTTGTTTGTTTGTTTTGGGTTTGTTTTTTTTTTTTATATTTGTCAGAAATAAATGAAGAAAAATGCTAAAGAGAAGGTGTTAGAAAACTCCCAATTCCGGGAAAGAAAGAGGTTCATTAGGGGAGGATGGGATGTCGGAAGAAGACCAGAACCGGAGCCGATTAGAGAAAGACTGATGATTCGATGGAGACTTAGGAGACTTTTCTTTATCCTTGCTTTTGCTTCTCAAAAAGGCAATCTTTTTGCGCAGTGCGGCTAAATTGTTATCACCCAGGTATCCCAAAAAGAAGAAGAAAAAAGGTAAAATAAAAGCATTGTAAATAAAACTTAGTGTCTTAACACAGATAAAAGACTGCACAACCAGTAAAAACAAAAAGGCTAACCAATGACTAACACCTATATTGGAGGACTGATGAACGCATAGTTAATCATAGCTAATCTGACTCAGATTAACACATACACATAAAATATAATCACGTCCTTTAAGAAATTACTGTTAGATCACCCAAAATGTTTTTACTTAATTATATAAAATCAAACAGGTGTGCACGTTACTCAGTGATAACACACTCGACTGTCCTAGATGTCTTCTAGGCTTGAATACTGATGGCTCCTGAACTCCACATAAGTTTCACATAACATCAAAACAAATGAAGACTCAGAGACTTTCTGTTTTCTCTGGCACTCCACAAGGGCTGTGGTTCTGTGGAAACCCAAGCCCAAATTCCCATGTTGAAATCTGGATGAATGTTAAACCCTCAACATGCAGAATCACATGGATGATCCGAAGCATGTGTTTTTATTTTAAGTGAATAAATGACCTCAAAGAATTAGAATGGGGAGAGAGAAATATAAAATCCAATCAAAACAAAAGCTTCAGACAGACAGATACTTGCAGTAGTTTATAACAAGGGCTCTACTTTTTTCAGCTGCTTCCCTTCTGTTTCCCACATTCCACAATGGGAAGACAGGAATTATTATTCAAGTCAAATATAATATCAAAATTGGCTCTTGGAAAGTATTCCTGGAGAACAATGATCTACATATAGAAGCTGACAGCAGTGCTCTCAATAGAATAAACAAAGCTTGGGATATACATTACCTTTAATAAGGATGACAGAGTATTTATTTTAAGGAGGTTTTGTTTAATTTTCCCATTATTAAGAACACCTGATTTACTGCATAAACTAACTGAACAGAAAGAGAAATCATTCCATCTTCCTTATGTTCGTCTTAGTGTTCAAAAAACAAAAAAATCATTTCAACATTTTACATTAAGAAATCCCTAGTTTGATTTGAAGCCAAAACATGGCAAAGTCCTCTAAAATAACCAGGTTACGCTAAATTGGCATTTGCCATGTTATTTGTTTTGCATGTGCACCACCTGCTGGCAGTGGCTGTCAGCCAGAGCATGCCCGTTAAAAGAGCAGCCTCTGCTCCTGAGCCACACACTGTTTTATGATCCAGCTTTAAATTGAAACTGCTTTGCTGCAAAACCCCACTAAATGAAATATTTCAACCAACTTATTCAGTAACATGCAATAGATTTGGGCAAACTGAGAAACTTCATACAGAAGTTGAAGGAATAAGTACTAGATAAAAGGAAGAAATCAAATTACACCCAACCCCCTACCTTCTCCATTTTACTCCAATTTTTACTTTACAGTTTTTTGCTTACTAATATTTTTAATTTACTAAAAAAACCCAACAAAACAAAACAAACCCCAAACACCAACTCCCTCATAAAATATAATGTGACTGAATATTAACATATCCTATATATTACATCTTTTCAAAATATTTTTCAGCCCCTGATTTTAGGCTGGGCATTCCTTACCTTTGTTTGAAGAACCCCCAGGGTTCTCTCTCTCTTCCATAGGGTTTGACCCTTGAGAGGTATTATCCTGAGACTCGTGTTGATGTTTCAATTTCTGGGAGGCAGATGGAGAGTTTACCATCTCTGGGGATTCAGAATGCCATGTGGGGCTTTCTGCTGCTGGTTTCAACCGCTCCCTTGTAGTCTCCTTCTTTGGCTTGATTAGTTTGACTAAGGCTCTGGCTCCAATCCAGTGGTTTTTCCTGATAAAGCAGGTTTTGTGAATGGAATTCAGAAAACTCTGCAAGAAATACTCCCCAAAGAAGTTTACAGCTGTGCTAAAAGCATCAAGCCATCCTACATTCTTATTTGTTTACTATTGTGAATTGGTTAAAAAAATGCAGCAGGAATTTCACAGAACTTGAGATCCATTTCTCCCTTGAAGTCAAAATTACTTTACAGAAATATTTCTTCGGCATGAGAAATGTGAGAAAGACAACTGTTCCCTCTGCTAGAATTCTAAACTACACATATGGACCCACATGAGACATTTTAACAGTGTGAAAAAAAGCTCTACTACAGGAACAGACTGAGCAGGAAAGAAATCAAAACCTCTTTAAAGTTGAATCCCTCTCTTTGCTAAGGCTATCAGTCAGAACTACGTATAGTGGAATTAGCTTGGCTCTTTTTTGTTGCTTTTAATATCATTTTTTAAGTCCTTTCTTACCAACAGATTGCTTATCCCCTTCGAAAGAGCAGCTCTGGAAGCTCCTAGTGCTGCTTAGTGACCATATTAGGAGCAAAGTGGCTCTTTCACAATTAATATTGTTTCAGATTGCTGTATTATTACAGAGGGCCCACACGAGGTCCTGTGCTCTACATTAACACAACCGGCTGCTTCAGAGAATAACTTGCTGAATTAGAGTGAAGATTGCCCTTATTTAAAGTTTCTGTTATCCCCAGTTAAAGAAAGCCCTTTCTCGCTCTCACAAATCTGTACAACAGCAGAACTGAACCCATGTGGGACTTACTTTTTTGGAGCAGGATCATAGAACTTGTACTGATCCATTATCTTCTCTTCAAGTTTTTCCTTGTGTCTCCTTAAGGCATTCAATTTATCACTGTGAGGGGGGAAAAGCATATTGTGAATCAACTGTATGAAATTAAGCATAATCAAAAACCTGAAGACCAAGGGCCACCAAGAGAGGAAATAGACTGAAATATCTTCCTATCCCAAACCTTCAGAATCCTACTGAGCTCATTCACAGTCTGTTTAAAAAGTGCAAATGCAAAAGCCTACCAAATCTGCTGATGGATGACTTTCGTGCAATAAGCATGAAAGGTGAAAGAACAACAGGAGATGGTGGTGCTAGATTGCTCACTAATACCTCAGTCAGAGTTTGTTTGGTAGGTGTTAAGCTTAACTGTATTTTTTACTCATTATTTTATTAACCCACACAGTGGAAGGTAGCAAATCTTATTTTCATTCAGGTAGTCGGCCAAATGTACCTCCATCACAGAACTGTCAGACACCAGGATAAACATGTTAGAATACATCTGACCCACATTCAGCGAATTTCAGCAAACCATTTCTAAAATTTCAACCATACAAGCCAGCACTTCTACAAAACTCAACTCAGTAACTCCATATCATCCTGATGTGCTTAGACTAAAATTCTTAGGATTAAGAATGCTTTCCTTCCTTCTTTCATACCAATAACAGAAATTCGCTTGCAGTGAGAACAGGATTTCTTCTAAATGTACAGTATCTTTAAGCAAGGTATCTCACTTAAATGTGTCACCCTGTGCACCCAAGGATGCAGCAAAGTATGTTCATACCTGCATCCTTAAAAACTACATCAAAGCAGGTATTTCTTAAAATACAAATGACAGCTAGAGGAGTATGAATATTTGCTATTCTTCACGAACTAAATACAAAATGACTCTCATAAGACTAAATTTTTGTTGCAACTCAGCTGTTTTCCAGACTGTTTCCAAGCATTCCAAAACCACTCTTCTTTGAGAAGTACCACTGAGTTTAGCATTACATCTTTTATAACTAAATTTTCCATATAGCTTGATCTATATTATTTGAAAAGAGCTGTTTTTGCCCACGTGTCTCCTGAACATTCCTTTGCAGTAAGACAACGTGAAGAAATTTTGTGTCTTCTCCCATTACATGTATCTCCTACTTAAACATCCCTTCTTCCAGCCAGATATCAAGTAGACTTATTATTCTCCTTCCTGTCCTTCTAATCCTGATAGATGATTTGTATTCTATGTTTGCCTAGATGGTCTTTTTTAAGTTTCCCAATTCAAATCTCTTTTTTCTTACATGTACTGTTTCTGTTCTTCATGATACTGCTCCTTGCTCTCCATGGTCTGCTCCAGTAACATCTGATTCTGCTGGCTCAGCATCTGAATCTGACTCAGGAGATGATGGTTTTCTTCTTCCAGATTTCCCTTTAGACGCGACAGCAGCTATTAAACAAGACAAATTAATCTCTCCTCTGATCTGGCTTCCCTGGAGTGCACCATAATCAAGCTAACACAATAGCATGGCAATCTAGGATAAAAATCCATAAACTTCCAAATATATGGGGATGTTGTCATATAGTTTGACCTTCCATATATAGCATGTCAAAAACTTCACATGAGGACAGTCAGCTCCCTAACAGGAATGCAGCAGTAGCTGCATACCTACAGCTACTCACCTCACAGTGGTTGTCCAGCTTGGTCAGAGAGATATCCATGGACTGGTGCTGTTCCTTCAGCTCATCGTAGCGAGCTTGCCAACGATTCAGCTCCAGCTGAGAGTTATTCAAGGAAGTTTTCAGCTCTTTAGTGTGTGAATGCAGCCCTTCATACTCTGCCTTTAGTTGGCTATGCAAGAAATTCACCCTAAACATGAAGAAGGCAACAGGCTTGTGAAGGACACTTCACAGAAAGGACCTCACATTCAAAGACCACACCACAAGTTTGCAGCTGTCATTAAATCAAATCTAGTTCCAAAGACTAACTCCTAAGGACATTTTTATTCTAAGCATACAATAGAATTTTATTTGCAAATAGTGAGAGCATTATAAAGAACTTCAAATCTACAAAAGAACTGAAAGAAAAATACATGAAACATAAAACTTCTATTTCCTCAATATGTAAGAAACACATCACAAATTTCTGAGGCACAATGTATTTAAGAGCATTTATATATAAAGGCAGCTCTGTTTGGCAAAAATAGACACTCATAGGTTATTTTCTTTTTCCTGATGCGTAAAAAATGAGCATTTAACTGTCCTGAACTGTGAAACACTGTAGTATTGTAAGATGATTCTGTGGCATTCTTTTACAGCTTTCGATAAATCTAAAAATGTCTACAAATCATGAAGACATAAATAAATACATAATTAAAAAAGATTAAGTTCTGTATCTGCTGACAGATCAGCTAAGCCTGGCTCTTTGCCAGCATTGCAATCAACATTTCACAACATCTTTCTTTGCCCCTGAGAAACTGCGTTAGAAACAGCAAACTTGAGGAAACCTCGTCTGCACTGTGCTGAGTACACTTGTACAACTCTAACTTGACTTAACATGTGACTTTTAAATATGATTGAACCTGACATTGCTTTAAATTGATACAGTCTTGGACCCTTACTTATACCAAACTGTTTCTCAAAACACCTTTGAACCGTGGCAAGGATATAGGGATCCTGGATGTTTTACTGCTGCACTATGTAGAGTTTGGCTGCTGGCTCTCCAAAGAGGCTCTGCCATGAATTACCAGCTACCCAGTGATCATGAGCTACTAAGCCTGCTTTTAATAACAGAAATGGCAGGTTTTTTCCAGGCAGCAGAAAATAAATAATGGTAGGTAGCTTCTGGAGCTAAATCATATTGCGTAAAAGCCATAAACCAGCTCTCCTTAAGGGAAAAAAAAACAGGGTAAGAACCACTTCACAGAATTCTAGATACTATTGGGGTCGTTGAGCATTTGTAGTTCTTCCTGAAGGCACTTAGAAAGAGCCAATTGCAGAAAACACCTGTGACCTGAGCCACACATGGAAGCTTACTTTGTATCAACAAAGGTCCCAGCATCAGACCATGTCTGAAGCACCGAATAACAGTAGTTGATGACAGTGTTCATGAAGATGATAAACCTTTAATGAGTTAAAATTATTAAATTAATAAGACAGAAATTGAGAAAAAAGCAGACACATTAATTAAAGTACTCTGGAGTTACAGGCAACACAGCAAAACAACCATTGCTTGCATAATTGACTTTTTAATGTTATAGAATTTAGAGAAGGAACCATACCTGTCCAGTTCCTCCCTCAGCTTCTGATTTTCCCCAGTGGTTATTGCATTTGATCTTCTCTCTTGTTGCAGAACCTCTCTCTCAGTTTTTAAAACTAATTCCAACTCTTCCAATTCTGCCTTGTGTTTCATTAAACTGTTATATCTGCAAAAAAAAGAGTAGTATACTCTCAGCTTTCATTTAAACATTTTCCTTCCTCTGGGTTAAGATTTTTAATGGGTAACATCAAAAGGGCCAGAAAGTATTTTTCTTCCTGCCTGCTTAATTTCATCCACATGTGTGGTTAAACATCTACCAAGGCTGAAGATTTCCACACTATGCATGAAAATTCAGCTTACTATACAAGTCAGCAGAGAGAGCTTCAGAAAAAAAAAAAAAAAAAAAAAAAAAGCAGCATTTTTTTCAGCCAACTGGCACACAATTGCCAGTATCTTGCTTCAGTTCCAGATTCTGGTCATTGGTAAAAAATATGACATTCTCCAGGGTGAGTGGAAAGTGCATCACTAAATTGGAAACCCATTCACTAATAATTGTCAGTGGCAGGTGTCAAAAACCTGACTAAAAAGCAGCAGACAAAAAGCAACAAGAGAGTAGTGCCACGAGTTTATTAGGTAACAACCTAATGCATATTATTTTATATGCACAGGTAATAGCATCCTGCATATTCCAGACAGATGATGAGGAGAGTATCAGTGAGTTGACAGCAAAACACCTTTAAGCAGGGGCTGACTCCCCTGCCTGAGTGGCTCTACTTGTTCACTAGTGAGAAAACCAAGAGCAACACTGGTGGTTGCATCCAGGCTGCCACTGTTATTTGGTTTATGTAACTTGTGCATAAACCACTCAGGGTGGGGACATGGGTACAGACAGAGGGCTGATGCCATCAACTCTGTCTTTAATTTTGACCTCTGGAATGCTAAAGTAACAGAGGTGTGGAACAACTCCCCTGATATTTGGCACCAGCAAATATTAGGCAGGCTCAGCCTCCCTGAAGTGCTACACCACCTGCATTCAGAAAACACTGCAAAGGACAAGGTGGATTGAGATCACAAAACAGCAAGCTGTTCCCAGATTCTTTTAACTCTGGTGGCCTCTGTCAGGATCTGTGCTCATACACACACACCAGCAGGGGCCACTGGGGACACTAGTGCAGTGAATGTCAAAAATCATCAGCATATTTTTCTGTGACTGTGATAAAATGATATTGCCCCAAAAGACCAGACACATCTGTGTCAGTAATGGAGAAATATTCTTCTAAGCAATTTTAAAACAGAAATGAGGATGAAGATGCAGCACTGCTTAAAAAGCTAAAGAGAACAAGCATCATCTTCATCATCTTTCATGCCAGCAGGGATGAATGCAGAGCACAGTTACTCTGCAGTCATGAAAACTCCAAAGCAAAACCAAAACCAGCAGACAGCACCAAATACACTGACTCCTGCCAACTTGTTTTTCTTTCAGGCTACCATTCCCTTCATCCCAGGGTCAAATTACAGACTGTCCCAAATTCCAGTCCATTGAAGGGCCACACAGAAAAGTACCTGTCTCCCAGACAAAAGCTGCTTTATGCTATTCATTCCTAGTAACAGCAGTAGACTTTAATTAACCTTATTTATTTGTTTTCTTCCTCCATTCAGCTCTGGGACATTTCAAATTCAATGTCCGTACAACAAATGGAAGAACCTGAAAGCAGAGGAAGGTTTCACATCCCGCTCCAAGAAGGATTTCAGACAGACTGCGTGCCAATCCAGAGTCTGAGAAGACAAACTCTGCAGTCAGTCCTTTGGCAGAGATGACCATGGCTGCCTCTGCAGAGACTGTGCTGTAAATTCTTCTGCCATTTCTGTATGATAGGGCTACTCTGTTCATTTTTATCAAAGCCCTCTGTTTTTTAAGGATGGCTACTTTTGGGGAAGCAGTATACCAGTCCAGTTTTACCAGCCTGGCCCAGCACCACAGGCTGCCATGCTGAGCCTGAGGTACACCACAGCTGCTCTCCTACTTGTTCGCCGAAAGGTAAGAAAGAGGAGACTGTCTGCAAAAATGCACATGGTTCTGCATCTCCAGAGCTCTAATGAAATCACCAGGCAAAATTTTCTTGTACTCCAGATTCAGCACAGAGTCCACCATTTGAGCACAACCTGTGCGACCTGACAAGCTCTACCACCAGGGACAAGTTTACCCATCCTGTAGACAACTCAACACTCACCTTCTTTTTTAAGCCTCGGGCTCTTGGACAGAAAGGTTTAAAAAAAAAATGCATATGGAATCCAGTTTGGCTCTGATACAATTAATTCCTAGGATTGAACAATCACATTGCTCTTTACTCCTTTTGACTTTCACTCTTTCTGCTGCCTTTTTAGGAGGAATACTGAGGGCAGGTATTTGTGACTGAGAGAACTTAAAAAGTGGTCAGCTATGATAAAAAGCATGTGGCAATAGGAACCCAGAAAAATAATTACCAGTCAGCACTGGTAACATAATAATACAGCTCCCTGCAATATGCAACTCTCCACAGCAGGGATGGTTTTTCCAGTGCCTCTGCAGGATTAGACTTCCCCAGAGTAAGCTACAAAGAAACACTCAAGGATCTGTTAATCAATCATAGCTAGCAAGTTATTACCTTCCCTTAGTAACGTGGAGTATGTAAAGCAATTTTAAAATGCAGCAGGAGAGGCCAGCCTTTCTGTGTCAGCCAAATACCACAAAGTCAAAAAACTGCTATTAATGGTAAAAGACCCCAAAAACTGTCCTTTTATTGCTAAGTCAAACCCACACGTCTGTGGTTTGCTGGGCTATGACAGGCCATTTCACTGCAGTTACACACAACCCATTATTAAGTCCACACTTCGGTGTTAATACTGTGTAGACAGAACCAAGAGAGATTTGATGAAGTTTGCTCAGGTGCAGAAAATATTCTGTGGTTAGAATGCATCAGAGTGAACTGCATGAACCTTGGGGACCTTGGCTGTACACGGTGCTAGATGTCCACACGCTAGCTAAAGTTGCTGTGGGTTTTTCTAGATGAGCTGCAGTCACAGGTTTGTGCAGAAGTGTAATTATGCCTTAAGCATCAGAACTATGATTGCAGTGCTGTCACCAACTGAGAAAAAACAATTATCTTGGACTTGTGACAAGCAAAACCCTTTTCTTGAACACCACACAAGCAAACTTCTTGGCTGCACTGAACTGCTCTGAGGAAAATTTAGCAATGGTGAATTCTAGCTGAAGTTGAAAGTGAGATATTCCATTTCAGCAGTTAAATGCTTCAGAGTAGCATAAGAAAACAGTTTTCTTATACCTGTTTTTTAACTTTCTCCCTTCTGCTCCTTCAGCCAGCTGAACAGCACAGTATATGATGGAGGGAGAACAAAACGTACACTCAAAAGACTGGCTGTTTCCTGACAGTCAAATGGAGACACAGGTTGTCCTTGGACAAATCACCTTGATAAGTATCTTTTGAGACTGATCTGCTGAGGAGGACACTGCACTCTTAAAACTGCCAAATTCAACCTGCTTTGAGTGTAGAGAAGGCCACCATCTGCTCCCCTGCAACATCTCTCACCGGCAGTCACATCTCAGAAACAGAAGTCCAAACTGCTATTCATTACAGTGGTGATTGGAGCACTTATTGCTACAGATAATCTATTCTTTGAAAAATACTTTTTCCTTAAGCTAGAGCTGTTTAATATTTGGTACTCATCAAGCAAAGAAAGAACACTGCCTTAACACACTGCAGCAGTGTGATAATCTCAAGCAAAGCCTGAATCAACGAGGACCATTAATCAGTCTGAGAGAGACTTGGTAAGCAGGAACAGTGTCTGTGAAATCACTTACAGCTCATTTAGTCGACAGCCAAGCAGCTGTCCTGTCATACAGCCCCAGTGGATATTTTAATCACAACAGGTTTATTTCTGTACTTTATCAAAATCTACCACACATTGTACTTGCCAGCTCCTTAGTCTTTGGGAAAGAAAAGTTTAGCGCCAGTTTTCAGTCCACCATCAAGGATCACTATTGAGTTGCTCTGAACCCAGCTCATGATCTTGCATGGAAATTAAACTTAAATACAAGTGTTTGGAGGAAAATCACTGAAATGTATAAGAAAAGTTTTGAGAGGCGGGCAGAGCGGCATTTATGTAGTAGGACATTATGTATATGGTTCAATCCACACACAATTGTTAGAAAATGACAGTAACTAGAGACTGAACAATAAACAGATTACTGATTCCCTAATTCAATTCAAGGGCCTGAAGCAAAAGCTTTAGATTGTGAGACATAGAAGAAAACAAGTAACACATCACTATCTCATAGCTGGGTCAACGGTTTCCATCAGAGAGTCTCCTTTGACATGACACTGATGCCACACACAAACTTCAGTGATTTAAATTTCTCAAGATACATACTACTCATACATGGGCAACTACGTATGCGATTTGCAGACTTCATGATGAGAAGAGATACTGTGCACAGCAGAACTGGGAAAATCTTTTTAAAGCTTCATGTTATTATAGCACAAATCCTTAAATGCAGTAAAGGCATTTAAGCTACTTCTGACAAAGCGTTCCCAATACCCGAGCCCATGGTTACTAAGAATGACCAGTCACCTCTGGTCTGCCACCTTTAGAGGTCTAAAATCCACAGTCTAGAACTTTGCAATGTCCTAATGACAGCAAGAATGAGTAGACACTTTTTCAGAAGAAAAACGTAATAATTTCTGTTCAATTTGTAGACCAACAATTAAGGCAAAAATTATAACATGGGCACATTCTGGCTACACTGACACCACTGAGCAGTGAGCGTACCTCTCACCCAGACCTTTGTGCTCCAGATCCAGGTTTTTGTGTAATGTTTTCAGGCAGCTGTGCTGGTTTATTAGCATTTCATACTCTGCAGACTGCCGTTCATGCAGTGAAGCAAGGTGTTCATGGTCTTGAAGCAATGACTCATACTCTGCTTTCAGCTGCTCCTTCTGTTTTAGTAGATTTTCATTCTCATTCTCCTTGGCTGTCTGCTGATTTTGGAGTAAAGTATTCTGGGCCATCAGTGAAGCACTCTGGGAGCTGAGAGTTGAATTTTCTACCTAAAGTTTCTCAAATAAAAAGAAAGTATTACTTATTCACATCTACTGGTACATAAACATTTTGTAGAACCTTGTATCCACATACAGTTAGTCAAGAACGCATCCATTCCCTTGTAGACTTAAGACATCTATTGAAAATTTGGCATCATTTTAGTATTACTATTGGTATTATGCACTACATAAAACTGTGCTATCAGCAGCATGAAAATTATCACAATAACTTCCAAATTGTTTTAGTAGAAGCTCTTGAGCCTGAAGACCAAGATAAGCTGGAATACTCACAACTCAATTGCTTCCCTGACAATGATGTACAAAGTCAAAAGTTACCCCACATTTGTGTACAAGTAACAAAAGCTTAAGTTCACCCAAACTCAAAAATATTAACTGCATCACTACGTATGTGGATAATACTCCTAACAAATCTGGTTTCAGTAGACAGGTAGTGCACTAATTTTAAATGTTGCTAACATAACTCAAATACAGGTGAGAAATAATTAAAGAGAACAATAACAAAAAATCTCTAACATGCAAGAGGAAAAGCTTGTAAAGTGAAAGTCACAACAAAAAAAAATTAGAGCTAATCCAATGTTGTCCTTCAAAACTTGTCTCTTTCCCAGGTTAGGTTTATTTCTTCAAAATTCAGATAATTTTTAAGAGTATCTGTATTTCACTGGCAACTTTGACATTTTATCTGAAAGTATGAAAACTGTGATTGCAACTCATTGCCACAATGACTCTTGGGAGTTGATTTGTGTCCTCTTCCCATTTCTTCCAAGTTCTTTAACAGGCATAGCATTAACAGAAAAAAAAAGAGCAAAGTTCTTTTATTTTAGAAGTGCAGCCTCTGGAGTAACACGTCTGGATTTTACCGTATTGTTTTTAACAAGTTCTCTCTAAACACATCTTCTTGCTGAAGACAGCTACCAGGTACTAGCTACAGAGCCAATTTCCCTCCTAGCTTAGAGAAATTTAGACCTCAAACGAAGCTCCACCTTACGGGCCTTACCTTTACATCAGCCTACCAACACAAACATTTACTTATTAGCTGTCATCTTCTACACTACTATAATCAAATCCAGTCTCCTGGCACAGAGCTGCAAGGTTGTCCTGACCTGGAGTTTGGCTGTCTCCGTCTGCAGGGCAGTATTGTGCTCCTGAAGGAAAACATTTTGCTTCTGTAGTGTCAGGATTTGATTGTTGAAGGAGACATTCTGTGTTTCCAAATGCTTCAGCTGTTCTTTAAGGAGCTGCTTCTCAGTATGCAGGGCTGCATTCTGAAAGAGAGATGGCATTGAAGATGTGACAGGAAGAAAAGAAACAGCTGTCCTGATCATCTGGAGTCATATCAAAGATAAAAACCAATTAGTGATGACCATTCTGCAACAAATGTGCAAAAGCAAACTCTTCCCGGCCCTAAATGAAGGTAGGACAGATGTTATACATGGAATCAATCCCTGCAAAGGGACATGAGGCATATGAAGCATTTAAGTCCCATGCAGTCCTAAGAGACTTCCAAGGGATTTGGTAGGTTTAGGTTCTCCAGAAAAACCACCAGATTCCTTTAAGCTCAAAAATTCGGTTAACAGCAACCCATTCTTCATCGCAAGAGAAGTCTATGAGCTAAAAGGAAACAGGAGAGAGGGCTTACATTTCTTTCCAGTTCAATTGCCCTGTCCTTCAGTTTCAGCAGCTCTGTGGTAGCCTCTTGGTGCCCCATTTCCAATTTCTCATTCATCTGCTGGTTGGGAACGAGTTCCTCTGCCGAACACCTTAGTGAACTCTGGTCATACTGCCCATCCTGTTGAGTCTGCTTAAGTGCATCAAAGTCCTTCTTCATCTGCAAAGCCAACAAGCAACAACCTTCACCACTGAGTGAACTGGGATTATGTGTTAATAATGAAGACATATGATGCTCCCCTCTTGCACTGTACAGACTTTCAAAGTTTCAACAACACTCACTGCACAGATGGGGAAACTGAGACACAGAGAGGTATAAGAATCCACATCTCTTGTCTTCCAGTCAGGTGCCCTTTGACTCAAGGTCACTGTCACCTAACAAATAGGCTGTTCTTATGTGAGATGTTTCAACTGCAGCCTTCCTCAGTCTGTTTCCACTAAACAAGGCAGAAAAACAAGACCACGGTAATGAAAACAACCACCACGGGAAAACAGATCTGCAACGAGCGATTGTGCAAAAACCCCCTTCTGCTGTGCCCCAGCCCCAAATTTTTAATTAATTTGGTATCATTATATAGAAAGGGACAAGAAAATGCAGTCCAGACAAAAAAGGTATGGGGAGGGGCAGACAGAGCTGACCTGTTCTGAAAAACAAAACAAGGAACTCCACAAAGACCCCTCAAAAAATCCCCAAATGTGTGAATGTGCAGAACTGCAACGTGAACAATTAACAGTCACTTAACCTCTTACCATATTTAGGTCATTCTGTAACTGCTGGTTCAAGTTCAGAGAGTCTTTCACTTGAGCTTCCAGCATTGCAATCTTTTCCTCTTTCAAAGCTAGTGTTGATTTTAGTGCTGATTCAGTTTTGCTCTCCAAAACCTTGTATTTTCTGAAAAACACGAGAACAGCTCTCCAATTCTGCCACTAGGATATGAGCCACCGTCCATATAGCATACTTCACATTCACCCATTCCAAATCTCACTGCATATTAAATTACATGGGCTTTATTCTTCAGGACAATTATTTCATCTACTGCTGCAGATTGTTATTGATACATTAGAGCTGGAGAACTTGCTTTTGGAAAATCCAGTGAATTTTAATAGAGGTAACAACACCAGCATGGTTCTACAGAAATATCAAATAGTTATATAATTTGAAAAGAAAAAAAGTTTTCCCCTTTTTGCTCTAATTACCTCACAGAGATTTCTTCTCTTTTTATATTCTTGACAAGGAGACAAATTCACAGTCTAAAGATTCCTGTGAGATAGATATTTTTCTCTAATTAGGTCTTACCAAGAAGCCTATATACACATGGGTTGTTGTGTTGGGATTTTCTTCATTCATCACTGTAGGACTTGCAAAGGAATTTCTTGCAATCAGGAAATTTCTGAGGCAACATCTCTGTTTATATTAACAGGTGGATGGTTCACCAGTTACATGAATTAACGACAGACACCGTTGAATAGACACTGCTCTTACTTGTAAAGAGACCATGAATAAAAATACACACTGAAATAGCTACTCTGCTTGGGAGTACAGGGGAACTGTAGAAACACTGCTAGCATGGAGAGAGAAAGTGGCATTTCTTCCTTCCACCCAAGAAACCAATTTGCAAAACCTACAGTATACTACCAAGCTTGCCTTGTAACAACAAAATTGGTGCAGGCAATTGGAACGAGATAGATGAGAACCAAAAAGAAAGGCAAAGGGCTTGAGTTAGGCTGAGTTCAAAAGAATGACAAGGAAAGCTCAATTTCCTTACGTGTCATCATTGCCATTGTCATCCTCCAGTAGCAGCTCTTTGTTCAATCCTATCTTCTCCAGTTCCTGGCTCAGTTTGTCTAGCTCACTAGACAACTGTTGACTCTTCAGCTTCTCCAGGACCAAATCCTATAACAACACTAACATGATTAGTTGCTCTGCAAAGGGTGGTAGTAACTACCCAGCACTACATATATTTTTTTGAAGTACTGAAGAAGTCATAGGATAAAATCCTAGTTTCAAGCAGGTAAGCTAAAATTCTTCATCAGTGACAGCTGAAAGCGGAATTAAACTGACTGCTTTTATTTATAGATTACTTGAAATAAATCTGCTTCTTTTGGCCTTTGTCTCACTCACTGTACTGAACTACTTTAGCCAACGCTGGCATCATGCCCACCTGCCAAAAGAAGGAACGTGTGTGGGCCAGAAGACACCCCACCTTTGTGCCACAGAGGGATGTGTGCAGGGCAGGGGACACCAGCAGAGGGAGTTCCCACCTCTAAGCTAAGACAAAAAGCCCTGCCGGCACTGGCACATACAGAGGAGCGACAGGACTTCAGGATGAAATTTTCCTGAGATAATATGGCTAAGATGGTATTTCCAAGGGACTTGGTAACAGGGTCAGTAGTGAATATAACACACTGAGTTTCAGACATACCGTGAATTACTGCCCAAAATTTAAAAAGCGTATTTACATGGTAGTCTAAGAAACAGGACAGCTCTGGAGACTAGAGAGCTTGGTCACTTATTCTGGTATCTACTGATTCAGTATGGTCCCATTTAGGTTTCCTTGGGAAGAAACTTAAGCAGAATCTGACAAGGAAGTCATACAAGGGGGAGGACTTGACGGAACTGTACCAGAAGGTATATTGGGACAATGCTTTGCTGTTATGCCAGTGAAGTGGTCTGTGTGGAAATGGCCTGAGAAGACATAATACCAGCCTGCATTTCTGTAAGGAACTATTTTTGGGGCATGGCTAAGTGCAAAGATCCCTACCATTCAAAATTCTCTGAAATACAAGTGTACCATAGAGATCTACGTTGCTCGTGTTTCTGCTGAAAGTTTTCTTAAAAAATGCAAGAAGAAAGAACAACAAAGTTACTGAAACAAGTAAAGAAAACAAGTAAAGAAAAAAAAAATATTATCCTGAATATCAAGCAGCAGGAAGAATAAATTTTTTAAAAATACTTGATTAAACTGTAGGTATTCAACAGCCCTGTGGTAGCACAAATTTAGCCAAGCATTCATTCACATGGCAAGTAAAAAAAAAAGGTATGGTTTTAGGTTAGTGCCGGTCTAGTGGTCTGTAAATAGGTCCTTCCAATATCCATGAACTCCTTCTGCAGAATCTATACAAAGTAACTAAGGAAAAGAAGATGGGCTACTGCATGGGTCTGCACCACTGGAAATTTGCAAAAGCCTAAAATGGGAAAGATTAAAAAGGTGCCTGCTCAGAAACGTTATTATTTTATTTATTTTTAAGGAAAGTTGGATAGAAACGTAACTTGGGACTGTTTCAAATGTTTCTGATAAGACTTTATTTATCCTTCTCAAAATTACACTAATGCTTCAAAAACTAAAGTAAAACTAACTCTTCAAATAACTAATTGCTTAGTGAATTAGTCTTGCTAAACTGACTTATTTCACTGAGCTACTGCAGCACAAACCTTTTTCCTTTTAATGTTCTTTCACAGGAAAACCTGTTTTTGGCAGGATGTCGACAGCTGGGACAGGCAATGAGAGCAAGCTGCAATAACCTGAATCTGCTCATACAAGAGTGTCAGGTTGTAGCACACACATCATTAGACTGCCAGTGTCCTAATGCTCAGTAGTGGAAGAGATCACTGCTGCTTGGCACACTCTCACTCGGCAGGGAAGCTTCTGGGGAAAAACACTGGAAGGAGCTGTAAAGCAGAAACCTGGTGTAGCTGTTACTGAAAGGCTTAGGTTGGTCATCTGGGATGGTTCTTGTCTGTCTCAGAACAGGGATGTCAATGGGTCCCCAACAAGTGCTCTAACTCCTAGGCTTGAGATTCAATCTCCCCTACTGAAGCTCTCATGTTAGCAAACAATTTTGTGGTCGCAGGGTTAGAGAAAGTATCAAAGTCTCTGGTTTACAGATGCCACATGGGAGCTGTGTTAAAACCTTATTCTGCCTGAGAAAAGGTGTCATTTTGAGACTGTGTTGTGAACACAAAGCTGTACATTGCAGGTTTTGGCCCATTCCATTCCCCAAGTCAACACTATCCACTGATCACTGTTAAGGCTGTGAAGATCTCCTATGGGACAGATGTTTCCCTCAGGTACCTCACAGACCTGAAAAAAAATAGCATCATACAACCCAGTAGAATTATTTTGCTTACCTCTCTCAATGTAGCTAGTGTTCTCTTATCAATTGTGACTTGCTTTAGGAGATCTTTATTGTCCTTTTCAAATTCTTTCAGTTTATTAGATGAATCTCTGAATCGAGCAATTTCCTTTTCTAGTGTCTTGTTTTCTTTCTCAGCAACTGCCAACTTTACTGTACTATCATCCAAAATAGCATCTTTCAGCTCCACTTGCTGCCAAAGCCGTTTCGTTTCTTTCTCTAGCATTTTTTTGTCTTTCTCAAGCTGAGACATTTCTTGTTCTAGGGCTTTGTTCTCCTTCTCTAACCTCTCTAGCCGTTTGGCAGAAACCTTCAGCTCCTCAAGGTTTCTCTGGAGGACCTGATTTTCACTCTCCATTACCTGTACTTCTTTTTCTAACTCTTGGATCTTTTTACTGCTGTTCTCCACAATTTGCTGAAGTCTCTGGTTTTCAGAGTTGACACTTTGATAGCTTAGCTCCAATCTCTCTGACTTCTTGTTCATTGCTTTTAACATTTCCACATTCTTTCTTAAGTCCTCTTTCTCCCTCTCCAAATCTTTGTTTTCTGCTTCTATTTGTGCCATTTTTGTGCTGGTAAATCTCATGGTCTCCACCACTCTTCTGAGCTCCAAATTTTCTTCATCCAATTGCTTGTTGTCCCTTTCCAGGTCCCCAAGCCGGATGGAAATATTCTGCAGCGTGTCCAAGGATTTTCTTAGCTTCCTGTTTTCCACTTCTAGATCCCCATTCTCCTGCTCAAGAACTTCCACTTTTTCTGTCACTATTTTCATCACTGCTGCCTTCTTTGTGAGCTGTTCATTCTCCCTCTCCAGCCGGTGGAGTTCTTTTTCCATTTCTTCCACTCTTTCCACTTTTTCTCTAACCTGGTCAAAATCCTTTTGCAATTGTTTCTTCTCAAATTCCAGCTTGCTCAGTTTGCTGCTCGTCTCTGAAACTGTTTCATGAAGGATTTTGTTCTCTTTTTCAATATCTTTCACTCTTGCCTCGCTGCTCACTTGTGATCTTTGTCTCAGAGATAAGACAACTTGATTAAGGTGATCATTTTCTTGTTTAAGGTCCTGTATCTACAAAAAGAGTCATGCAAATGTTACCCATCTACCTCACAAATGCTGTACAAATTAGTCCTAAAGCAGATAGACGATTGTTAACAAAACCACGTCTATTTAACCCAAGACAAATTTCTCAACAGTTTTCCCAGATAATAACCAAGAACCCAAACTCTACTGAAAAAACTTGTTACCTCCAGTAACCCACGATTTTCATAAATTGAAAACAGTGCTATAGTCCTGCTGCCAGCTAAGATTGCTGAGGCAGAAGGAGAAAGGAGACAGAAGACTTTCAAAGAACACTTGGAGAACATGTTTTCTTACAAATCATTCCTAATAAAGGTTATCTTTCTGTCCAGGTTTACCTTCATCTTTGGGATCTGAAGATTAAAATTATCTCTGATAAGGTGTCAGAAAGCTCTGAATGCTTGCAAATGTAGAGCAGTTACAGATGTCACTGAAGACACACTTTCCATAAGGACAGTACATTTATCCCACTGGTCAAGTTTCAGCTACTGCAATTGTAATTTAGACTGCAATTTGTATTTGATTCTTATACCAGACAATACCCACAGAAATCAAAAGGACTTACACCTGAAAAAATCCCAATCTGCCCCTTTCTGACAATTGAGGATATTTCTGGTTTTACTTCCTGCCCTACCTTCAAAGCATCTACTAATTCTTGCCACAAAAGGTCTGTATTTTTTTTAACTGAAATGTAAGACTTTGGTGGTAAAGTGCAGTTTCCCAGGGAGAAGTCTGGGTAAGAATCCTTCAAGATGAAAAGCACTACATGAATAAGACATTTTGCTATTTAACCTTCACCTCACAAAAACTTTGAGTAAATTTTAGTACAGGTTGAGAATACTCAGACCAGTCTCTAATGATCTGTGTCTGTTTCTTCATTAGTCAAATTAATACAGATGATACCTTGCACAAACCTTCATTAAGAGAGCTTCCAGGCGTTGCACATGAACTACAGCACAGCAGTAAAAACTGAAGGGCATTTAAAATAGCAATCCAGAAGACATAAATGCTTTCTCAGCATCTTTTTTTAAACAGGGCAAAAAAGGCTGCATGGCTAAAAAACCTCATCTAAACTGCTCAGGTCATACAGATGGCAAATGACCAATCTTCTGCAATAAAATGGGGATTTATTTGCACATCCCAAACCCAGTTGGTATTCCATTTAGTAAGATCCAGCATCTTTTCTCCCCAAAGAGGGAAGATCGCTCCTTAGAAACAGGACAGATTCCCTTATGGTAACAAAAGCAGAAATTAGTAAAACATGCTGGGCTTTTTCACTTGAAGAAGCCTTTAACCTATATTTGAACAAGTCCAACCTGCACTTAATAGTTCTCAAATTGCTCTATCTCCCTGAGAGAACCTCATGCTCTAAATGACATCACTAAATTACCACTACTGAGCACATGTTTTGTTATTTTATATTTGTGAAGTTTGCACCTGTCTGTCTTTGTCAGCTTTTAGAGTCTCCATGACGACTTGTAGCTGCTCTTTATCTTTTATCAGCTCCTCACTCAAGGTTTCCAAATCTTGATTACTTTGCTTCTCTTTCTCAATTTGATTTTGCAGCTTCTCAATCTGTGCGGAGAGAACACAGCAAACCACATCATCCACAGTTTGACACAAAGACTGTTCGCATTTTTAAGTTATTTTGAAGACCAGAGAGACATGAGATGGGGTCTATGGCTAAAAGATTAAATCCTTCCCTTTTGCAGCTTGCCAGTCTCAGAGAAGGAAAGGGATTGCTTTGTTTTTCTCACAGTGCCAAGAGTCTCCTTCATGCCTATTAAGATCAGAACATATAAGGTACAGCAGCAAAAAACGCTTTGTTCACCTGCCTGCCTGAATGCCCTATTGTGCTCCTGTCAACAGTGATTAAGTTTCTGGTGCTCACCTTTCTGAGGGACTTGCCTCCTCCTAGCCTCTCCATTACTGCTGGTCTTACTCTACCAGTGAATGCAGAGAAAGTTATGAGGACACTTCAGTGAGCAACAGCATTAAAAAAACCAAAACACCAATCTAAAACAGGAATGGAGGAAAAGCAGTAAAGCACTGGAGTTCCCAAGTTTACCTTCCCAATCCCTGTGCTCTGTTAGCCCTCTTTTCCCCAGCGGGTGACAGTACTGGATTTGATAGATCTGTGAATAAGGCCCCAGTCCTACAATGAATGATGTTTTCATACTCACTCCTTTTTAAAGTTGTACTCATAATGTATAAAGAACTGAAAAGCAGTAACTCTTCAGTGTTCAGAGCCCAGAGGCTGAGAGAGCTAGGCTAGGCTCCCCAAGCCAGGAAGTGTTCCTTTTTAAGGTACTGTGAGCACCTACAGCTCTGCACAGGTATCAGCTCATTTTTGTGTTGGTATTATGAATTCTGCCAACAGTGAAAATGTCAGTGAAAGAGGTATGAGACATAACTTACAAGTGGGAAATAGCTGGAGGCTGGGCTCTGCCTATGTCAACATGTGCCTCATTACAGGAAGTGTTTAAACAAGCAGGGGCTGCCCAGATTGGAGATAAGGAGGGCTTAACAGTTAGAAATGTAACCATGCTGAGGTTCAGTGGTCTCAAAGGAGCTGTTCAGAGAAAGCTGGAACAAACTTCAATAGCTGATCTTCATTTCCACTTCACAGAAAACTGGAGGCAAGTAAGACATTACTGTTCACAGCTTATTTCAGTAAGTCAGAAGGGCAGAGAAAACAGATGGGTACTTGGACTGCTACTACTTGACTGTGCCCAAAAGGAGGGTTTCCTATTATTAGCTCCTCTGAAAATCTTGCAAGAAAGGAAAAAAAGATGTGACTTTTCCTTCGTAACTCTTATTGTATACTACCTGAATAGTCCTATTTTGGCTACATGATGCTTCTAAGCACTAGATCGGTATACAGACAACCATACTCACACAACAACTTTTGGAAGTCCCAGATAGTGGATGAAATCTCCACCCATTTAACCGACTTAAGGGAGGCAAGATTTTACTACGGGTATCTCAGGAAAATTGCAAAAAAAACCCCAAGGGCACAAAACACTTGAGAAAAACACTTCTTTATATTTTGTCCTCTGACTTACACATGGCTTGACTTTAACAATCCTCAAGAAGTGTTGCACTTTCCCCTGCCTACTGTAGCCACCATTTTGCAATGAATCACAGAGACTTTGCCTATTATCTTCCCTTTCCCCACTGCACACCCTGCTGTGGACATGGGTACCCTCTATTTGAGAGGATACACGTGTGAGACAAGTACAAAAACATATCTGAGAAAGGCAAGATCAAAACAAATTCAAACATCTCAAATCAAGATTATTGTACATATGATGACGTATCAGGTCTCTGTAAACTGACACTGATTGTCTTGCACAGACAGAATGCTGTCTACCAGGTTTGTTTTCCAAAATTTTCCTGAATGGGAGGTGAAATCCTTCAACTTGACTGGCCTGTGGTATTCAGTCAATGGCTCTCATCATACTCTGCGTTTTTCTAGTGCAGAGTTCAAGTATTTCACTTGTTCTTAACAATAGTATTTTTATCTGCCTTTTTTTTTTCAATTGGTTTGATACATGTGGTGTCCTCCTTTCACCACACAGGTGTTCCCCACTACTGGTTTTTGCCTTATAGAACTGCCAGACCTGAAGGTGACCCCGTCATGTCAATGCATTCATCATCATCAAAACCATCAGACTAATTCTGGAATCACAACTGTTGGCACCAAATACAGTGCCATAAAGGGAGGTGCCAACAGGAATCTGCCTGGGGCAAAGCCAAGGGTTCACAGTTGTTCAAGTGACTTACACTGCTGTACACCACAGGTATCTGCTGAGTGCTTTCTATGCCTCGATCTCAAATTTTAAGCATGTAAATCAGAGCAGGATTGAATTACTTATACCCAACAGGTCATAAATGGAAGTGTGGAAGGAAGATTACAGTGAACTGAACCTTTGCAGTTTTCCTTGTTCACAAAGGAATGACAAGAAGCAGAACTGGTCTCTACTTGGCAAATGAATCTCTCCAGAAGATGGAATGATCCAGTGACGGATACCTGTTCTCCCTGGCAGAGAAACGGGCACTCTGCTTTTTACAATCTGGTAATCTACAATCAGCATTTCATATCCAGATTCCTTCTCCCCTTGTCCTTTAAAGCATTCAGTTAGTTTGTAGGTAAGACAAACAGAACAGAAATCTTTGCATCAATGTCTCACACACACAGGTTACAGCAGTAATGGGAAAAGGAGAAATGAGCCTTATATTCTGGATAATTTATCAAAGGTAGGAATGTGGAAATATTTGACATGAAAATTGTTTTATACTTAAGAGTAGAAAGCATTCTCTTTCCTCAGCAGCACTTGGCTCAATTAATCTTGGTTGAGGACTCAAGTTACTGGTCAGACAAAAACAAGGCTAGTAGTTGGAGGTGAACTGAGAAGTGTGTTTCACAAGGCCAATGACTGAGTTGGCTTTTGAGCTAAATGTAATTAAAGTTAATAACAGAGTGCAACACACATATATAAGTAAATTTACAAAGTGATGACTTTCATGTTTAAAAGACTAGAAGAAACAAAATCTTAGCAGAGAGAGAGACACACATGAGAGAATTTATAATAGCCAAAAGGACAAGACAAAGAAAAAGCTGATCCAGGACTCTGGACAGCAAGAAAGACATTAAAAAAAAAAAAAAAAAAAGAATTCACCTGTGTGATTTATTTGACTTACATGGAAACATTATTAAAACTTTCAAAAAACCAAAAATAGTTCAATGTGACCACAGCTTCCTTGCCTAGTAGTGACTGCCATAAGATGACAAAATGGGACACAATCAACAGTACAACCTGACAGGGGCAAACAGGCACCAAAAAACACTTTTGCTTGCAATGATGTAAGTTAGTAGGTAGTGAAGTATAAGGCAACAGAATAAAATTATTAAAACTTAATTGTATTAGAATGCAGTTAAATAGATGGGCCCAAAAACATGCTCAGTCTTATGGGGAACATGGTTGAATTCCCTGCAATCCCTCATCATTCAGGAATGCTGTGCAGCCCTTCGTGCACTGCATTTAAAAACCGAAGAGCTCTGTTCTTGTGAGCAATTACCTTCTTGCTAAGCTGTTGATTTTCCTTTTCCAGTTCCACAAACTTCAGGCTGCTCTCTCTGGAGGTCAGGGATGCATCTCTCAGCTCTTGGATTGTGTTCTGCAAGCTCTGATTATCCTTCTCTAGCTTCAGTATGCGACTCGAAGCACATTCATTCAACTCAAACACAAAGGACTTTCTGGCTGTTGAAACATGAGAATCAGAAGGTGGCACTAATAAATTCACAAACATCTCCTTCTGAGGTAAGATTCATTTGTAGGAAACCTACTGCAGATTCTTCTAATTTCAGCTTGACTGTTAGATAAACACTTTGTTAAAAACAGAACCCATTTTCACAGATAACCATTAAGACCTTTAATAAATAGGGTAGTATCTGAACAGATAGCCATCTATAAAGTTACTTATTTTCCTAAGCTTGCTTTAGTCATGTTAGCAGCGTGTCTAATGTTAGTAGCAAAATAAACTTTGATACCATCTTATACTTTCATCAGAGGAAATAAATTGAGGCAAAAAGCAAACCACTGCAAAGTGTTTGCTAAAACAGGAAGATCACAGAATCACAAAATATGCTGAGTTGGAAGGGAGCCACAAGGATCATCGAGTCCAACTCCTGACCCTGCACAGGACCATCCCCAAGGGCCACACCATGTGCCCGAGAGTATTGTTCAAACACTTACTGAACTCTGCCAGGCTTGGGGCTGCCACCACTTCTCTGGGGAGCCTGTTCCAGTGCCCAACCACCCTCTTTCTAATACCCAACCTAAACCTCCCCTGACACAATTTCAGGCCATTCCCTCAGTCCTGTCACTGGTCAGCACAGAGAAGAGATCAATGTCTACCCCTCCTCTTCCCCTCACAAGGAAGTTGTAAGTGCAGTAAGGTCTCCCCTCAGTCTTCTCTTCTCCAGGCTGAACAGACCAAGTGACCTCAGCCACTCCTCATATGGCTTTCCCTCAAGGCCCTTCATCATCTTTTTTGTCCTCCTTTGGAAAAGAGCTAGTGAAAACTCAGGTATTTGATCATATTTAGTCATGGAAAAAATTCTTACAAACAAGAATTCCATTGCTTATTTTCACAGCTACTTCATCAAGAATATGCTGAATCAGGGAGGATAATTTATTATCAGGTACCCAGGTACAGGACATCCAGAGATGTGTCTGAAGTTGAAATTTCAGAACTAACAAAATTTATGCAAGTTTTACAACAGATATGTTATTTTACTCTAAATGTTTGTAGATCAAAAGTCTCAGTACCTCTCAGCCTTAACATCCACCACCCAAGCCCCACTGTTCTGCTAATTTCTCCACTCAGCATTTGAATAATTACAAGAGCAAACTTCTGTTTCCCATGGAATAATTGCTGCCCATCATCTCAAACCCACATTTCATATGAAACTGACTTTAACATTGTCTTTAAGTCTAAGAAAATTAATGACTTCTTTTAAATAATTAGCATTATTACATGCAGCACACTGAACTCTTTACACAGGAAAGTTTCTGAAATGGTAAAACCCTATTTGTCTCTTTCACAGAACATCAACTGGAGAATTTTGGTCAAGTGAAAACTCAAATAGTAAACATTAACTAAATACTCCAGTTGAGTTCTGTTCTGAAGCAAAGTCCACCTAAATTACTTTTTCCCATACTTATTTTTTAAATTATTTTGAATAAAATATTCCAAACTACCTGGTCAAATCTTCTGCTACTTGTAACCCTTGCAGACTCAACTTGAAATGCAAGAACAGGAGATTTTATAAAAGGGCTTTGCAGTCTAGCTCTATTTCTACAAACAAGCTGCATTCAGAACAGCAACATGTATTGAAATGGAACTTCTTAAAGAGAATTATTGTAAAACTAGGACAGGCACTTCCAGGAAATAATTAAAAAGTTCAAAGTTTGATGAGTTTTGGGTTGTTTTTTTTTTTTAATTTGGGCATCCTTCACTGATTTTTTTCCTACTGAATATAAAAGTTTACTTATGTTCTCAGTTCGTCTTATTCTTTTTCTTTGGTTAGTCAGAGTTTCTGGAGCTCCAGTGCTGAAATGCTAAGCATCAGTGCTGTGAAGGAACTTCATCTTTTTCATGTTTTTTAAATCCCTCAAGCAAATTTTGAAAGTTATGTTTGACAGAAATTAATAAATAAGAGTTAACAAAATAAAACTAGCATCCTTCCTTCTACTACATCACTGGTAAAACCAAATCAGGAAGGGGGCAAAACTTGGTATTTTAAACAGGCCAGAATATTAGATATTTTTTACATCTTCCAGAAATACTCTTTATCAAA
Organism: Lophotriccus pileatus; assembly: GCA_035583135.1. NCBI lineage: Eukaryota > Metazoa > Chordata > Aves > Passeriformes > Tyrannidae > Lophotriccus > Lophotriccus pileatus. The sequence continues at coordinate 46,947,728 of JAWWES010000168.1, forward strand.
ATTGGTAAGCTTTGAGAGAATGGTGGGTTTTTTTCCCCCTGACTAATACAATAAGCAATATCCTTGATTACATATAAGCAGCAACAGAGTGCCATACTCTCTCAGGCTAACATAACCTGCCTTGCAAGATTATTATTTAGAAGTAACAATTAACTAGCCATTAATCTTCGTGAAGAGAATTAGGATCCTAGACAGCGAGCTTTAAGAACTGGTGTCAGGCATATACTCAGTTGTTCTACAAAACAAAACTATTCTAGACAGTTTTACTGAAAACATCTCCTTACTCTAATTTATTCCTCTGTCTTCAAGTTAAACTGTTCCTGGTACACAAAGCCAAATATGCAAGTCTTAGCAGAAATAAGGTGAGTATTCAATAAAAGCAGCACATTGAATTAAGAGGAAATAGCTTGTATTTCCCAAGTTCCATTTTGCATTGTTATTTAGGCTGCTACAATAGACAGAATGAATGTTAAACACGGAAACCAATGCTAAAACCTGTATAGTGAAGAAAGAATTAGTTATGTTTGTGATAGTTACGGAAATCAAATCAACCATTCAAAGAAAAAAATCAGCCAGTTATTTTAACTGTACACATTTTTCAGTATCTTGTAAAAATAAATGACTTCAGCATACACTACTTCCTGGGACTTAAAGACCAGTTAATTGTCTGTACTAATTGTACTAAAGAATACTAAAGATCACAGACTCCTCCCAACCATTCAGTTAGAAATATCCAACGTGACATTTCTGCTGTGTCATTTGCAAAGCTTTCTTGTTTTTAAAATTATTATTTTACTTAAAAGTTACTCTCTCAGGGATGAACAAAACAAAAGGAAAGCATTTTGACGCTTTCATCAAAAGAAAGTCAAATAAAATAGAGGAATATGTTTCAGAAGTTCAAAAAAACTACAGTCAAAGTCAAGTGGCTGAATGAGGGACGTTCTCCAAGGTTGGACTCAACTTCTGTTCCCATCTCAGTCAACCAACCTGTCTATTCTGAAACAGACCATAAACACAACAGCTGCCCCAGCTGGTACTCACTATCTGCAAGATCTGTGCTTTTAGACAGTTGTTCTAGTTCCCAGCCTAGGTGTGCAGACTCATTCATGCTCTGTTTCTGTGCAATCTCCAAGACCATGTTCTCCTCCAGCAGCTCTTCAATTCTCTTCTTGTCTGTGTCCCGGTCCTGTGCAAGACACACATGAATGAAAATGCATGTTCAGTTTATCTGTAAGATTCTAGGTTAACTGCGACGAGCATAACATGTTCAGGGTAGAAAAATCTCCTCAAACACTGTATTTTTATACTGAAATACATGTACAGCATTAAATGTTTGTTGTGGGCTGGTGCCACAGAATGCAGAGCAGAGACAACCAAGTGGGCCCTGTTTAGAGTCAGGGAAGGTGATGGCAATGAGAACCTACCAGGTGATGACAGGGCCAGTACAAGCCAGGACTAGTAAGGCAGGCTGGATTCAAGCTGTCTCCAGAGCTAAGCTCTTCAAAAACATGTAGCATCATGCACTGACATCCTGGAAACTCTGCAGATAGAACCTTGAATTCTGATGAGCTTCCACTCATCGTGTCAAATTTGGATGCAGTCATATGGACTGGCAAGTAACATCTGCCTCATAATGTGAGTTCAACTCCAGAAAACAGATCTGGAGAATGAGTCTATTATTGTTTTTTGTGAACTATTTGGGCCGTTTGTATTTGTGAGAGCTGAAGTGATGCCTCCCACTTCAGGGGAAAATTGTTCCCAAATTTTCAGATAGCATTACAAAAAAATTCATCAAGTTACTCAGGAAAGTATCATTCAAAATCTTCAGCCACTTTGGAAAAGCTGAGTGTGACATGACCCTTTCAATGCCCTGAATCATAACATCATAGAATGGCTTGGGGTGGAAGGGAGCTTAAAGATCATCTTGTTCCAATCCCCCTTGCCATGGGAAGGGACAACTCTCACTAGAACACATTGTTCAAAGCCCCATGCAACCTGGTCTTGAGCACTTTTAGAGTATGGGGCATCCACAACTGCTCTGGGCAACCTATTCCAATGCCTCATCACCCTCACAGTAAAGGATTTCTTCCTAACATCTAATCTAAACCTATTCTCTTTCAATTTGAAGCCATTCCCCCTTGCCCTGTCACTATAAGCCCCTTTAAAAAGTCCCTCTCCATCTTTCATGTAGGCTCCCTTCAGGTACTAGAGGTCACAGTTAGGTAACTCTGGAGCCTTTGCTTCTCTAGGTTGAACAAACCCAGCTCTCTCAGCCTTTCCACACAGGAGGGGCGCTCCAGCCCTCTAATCGACTTGGTGGCCCTTCCCTGGACTCATTCCAACAGATCAATGTCCTTCCTGTGCTGGGGACCTCAGAGTTGGATGTAGCACTCCAGGTGGGGTCTCACCAGAAGGAAGGGTCCTTTACAGTGGTTGTTCTTAAAGACACAGTGGTGTCTTTAATTTGCAGTGGCTGGGAATTTTGCTTCCAACAAGAAATATCATTTACTACAGTAGATTTCATTTCCTACATCTAAGAGATTTCTACTTAACTAACAGATTTTAGTATCTCCATTATCAATACGTATGAAAGCAATCTGTATTTCAAAATTCTGGTGTACTTTCCTGCAAAAAATTAAATTCAGTCTGACACAAAGTAGCACTGGCAATTTTTACACTGTTAACATTGTAATATTTCAAGAATTCATGTACACAAAGTCTAATCTAAAAAACTCCTTAAACGCACTGCTGATTTATTTGCCTGTCCTCACAGGTTTCTGTGACTTGATTCTGTAACCTAGCATAAAAACAGAAGTTCAAAAATTAGCATAATGAAAAAGAAAGTGCATACCAGCTCTACATCATGAAGTTTGGATTTCAACTGCAAATTTTCCTTCTCTAATTCATGCAGTTTATCACCACGAGCTCTTGCCAATGTTAGCTGTTCTTCCAGCATGGCCTTTGTTTCAATTAATACAATGTTATCCTCTCTTAATTCCTAGAGGGAAAAGTAACAATGTTAATTTCTCACCTTATTTTCATAACTAAGTAATTTTCATAAACTGACATTGCAAAACACAAGAAAGAAATCTGACATGTTTCTCTGTTTCATAAAAATTTTTACCTGATAATGTAATGGGAGATGATAGTATGTTTCATTAACTGTGGGCCATTAATGCAGGTAAATCTAATATTTCTTATTGGTTTTATTTCCTCGATTTTAGAAGTTTAATGGAGTTCCTTTTGTTTTATACGAGGCTAGATCAAGAGGTGCACCAAAGAGACTTAAGACGCAGAAGAGCAACTATTCAATTCCAATTCCACTGTTACAGTACCAATTGCTTAGCCAACTTATCACAGTCCCCTGCTTACTCTGCTTCAAAATAAATTATTTACTTTCAAGGGATGTTACAGTGTATTCAAAACACCTTGGGGAACACTACCCATCAATACATACGATACCCACATTCCTGTTTCAGAACACTTCCGTGGAAATGTCTGAATAAGGTTTCTCTTTCTCATGAAGAGAATTTTAATTCACTCGAACAGAGGAAGTTGTTTTATACTTACCACTTAACACTCCCTGCCACTTCCCTATTAAACACATGAGCATTAACTGCACAAGCCATGTTGCTTACTTATTAGAGCTTTTGGATATGGTTTTACTGAGTAAAAGTTTAATTTATTATTTTACTGTAGTCACAGCAATAGAAAGCAGTTAATTATATTGCACTCTAAAGGTTCCTTGTAAACAACAAATGAAACTCTGTGCATTCAAGTATCTTAGATCTCTGGAAACATGAAATGTCCAAAGCATAAAATCCTACCATGTATTCTTGGTCATGTTTAAATACATGTATCAAATCTTATTGTCTTATTCAAGCTACAATAGCTAACAGCTATCTTTTACTTTTGTTGATTCTCAGATAAGTCTTGAGTCCAAGACAAATGTTCTATGGCAGGAACACACCGGCATTTGAAAGATTAAATGGATACAGTAAAGATTTTTCCCAAGAAGAGTTACAACCAGGCAAAAAGCAGATGATTTCATTTTCTAAAGAAACTTCCTTTGTTATTCTTGACTCCTCCACCCATCCCTTTTGTTACTCAATGAAATATGCAAAAGCACAAAATGTGCAAACAGACAAAACACTTGACAAGTTTATTCCTGGAAAAGTATCTTGAAAAATTTGATGTCTCTGCTAACACCAGTGTTCATGTCTGCTCTCTCAGACCACAAACATCCAAACCAAGTAGATTCCTCAAAGATCATCAGGCACGAGCAAATCACTTTCACAGCTTAGTCAGCAAGTACCTTCTCATTTTTTGGGGTAGAATCAACCTTAAGAAGCCATATGTGGCTCTGTTATTTAAAAAAAAAAAAATTAAAGAACAAGTTAACAGTGTCTGATGACAGTCACTCCCCTTGCCTTTTGATACCACAGGGGGCCATGATTTAAAAACCTTTCATAGCTAGTAATCTTAATTTTTTGTTGCACCTTGATTGTACATGGCATACTGTGGAAAGTCTACCTTGTGCAGTACCATAATGCCCTTGATCTCTCAGTGGGTCAGCTACCAACTTGCAAATCGTGAGAGAAAATATTTCCCTACTACAGTAGCGTTAAAAGAACAAATATGTTAGTGCTTGTGAAGAGGTTCATCTTCAATTAAAATGTCTGAGTATGCAAGTAACTAAAATAACAATAACACTGAAACACTAATGTTACAGAACCTGCATTTTGGGCCAAGTCTGATCTAACAGGGTCACTTCAAGGTGGTCAAACTTAAAAGGTTGACAATAAACAGATGACAGACCAGAGGAAGCACATGGCACAGAAACTGCTGGGTGTTATGTAAGCTGCCAGAATACCTGTAATGAAACAGCAACGTGCCAAGAGTTTACTTTGCTAGACCACCACACTCAATCTGGACCACAGCCCTAAGAAGTAAGGTGGTGTCCGACCTCAAAAACATGACCTCAGAACTACCCATAAAACTGCCTACCAAGCAAGAACCAGTCATTTTATTGTCTCATCAAGAGTCAAGCCATGTGCCAAGTACATAAACATATCTAGGCTCTGGTACAAACCACACATCAGTGGGAGCTGCAGTATATGGAAGACTGAAGCACTTCCCACTGAGCACCCAGGATGGGTGGTCATGCCAGTTCAAAGCAGTTCTGGTGAAATCTTAAATTAGTAACCTGGTGGAAATGCCTGCTATGACGAGTTTAACATTGCTCACTCACAGATCACCATGATCTGAGGTTGTCTTAATATCAAAAGGTTCATATAATTTAAATAATTAGTCCGTGGGAGCTTTGTAGAGTTACAGCTCAAGGCCTGGAAAGTAAAGTTGTCCTACATAAAACATGTCAGCACTAACAACTCCCAGAAGTTGCTGGGATAACACAGTTGACCTAAAAATGAATCTGGCTACAAATTGCACTCATTAGGCTATCAGCAGGTGGTCGTCATGGTGCTGCTTCTGCTGGGATTAAGGTTTATTTTTAATTTAATTACCAAATTCACCAACATTATTTTGTAACTCTAAGTTTATTTTTAAATCAGCAACAAAAACAATTCAGCTGTGGATGTTTTTTAATATGTTGAATATCATTCTGCTTTTGCAGTTTCTAAAATAAATTACACATTGTGGTTTGATGCCCTATCAACTGTAACTTGAAATAGCTTTAAGAATGTGCATTGTGCATTCAGATGGTTACAATTAACCTGGAGGTAAGTGGTTGCCACAGTAAGGGTGTGTTGCTACTGGAAAACATTTTCAGAAACTAAAGAAGCAATGAGATTGTTTAAATCTGAAACCAGAGAATTTGCACACACATCCAGACCTAGTTCAAACCCTGACCTCAGGCAGTTCAGAAGCTGTCCCTACTGACCCCTGACAGTTAACATCTTGTGACAATCAAACATTGCCCTCAACAGCCATTTGAAAACATACAAGTGATGCTTTTGCTTTGGTTGCTTTTTTTTTTTTTTTTTAATTCACAGAGATTCCTCACATCATCCTGCATAGATATTTGATTATGCTGAGAAGGAAGAAGAAAGGGCAAGGCAACTGGCTTTAGAAAATAATCTCATCTCCTGGAGCAGCACAAGGTTCAATGGAGAGGAATGCCAGAAGGGAGCTTTACAGTGCAGAGAAGCACTTCCTTGGAGGAAGCCCTGTGTTAAGCCTGCTCCTTCACATTCACAGTTGTGATCTCATTAAGCCACCCCAGCGGGAAGGCTCCAGAGCATATACATCTCCATGTTCCTTGAATGGTGGTCCAACTAAAATGTCATTCCTGAACAATCTGTCAAGACGTACAAAGAAGGAAAACAACACACAAGCCTAAATGTGTTACATTGACATAAACCTTGGCTTGAACCTTTTACACTTATCCTGCAATAGCAGAAAGTAAAAAAGATTTTAAGTGCTCATTTAAGTGCCTTCTGCATTGATGCACAACAGTAAACGCACTTTTTCTTCTCACTTACTGATTCGTCACTGCTTATTAATAACCTTGTCGAGACCCTATGAGTCTTAAGATATTACATCACTGTAGAAAAGTGGCTGATGCTGTACACAGCTATTTTTTCACTGCTGTGCTCTGCATGGTTCAGGTCTCAAAAGTTAGAGCTTGGGAAGGCAGCAGCAACCAGTATGCCATGAGATGAATCAGCACTGTACTGTCTAGTGGTAAAAATCTTTACCATGTTACACCCCTGAACAAATCTAAGCAGACACTGTACTGACCCCAGCCATTCATTCTTCTTTTGGAGGAGCAGAGGACTTGAGATAGATTCAACAGAAAACTGGGGGCCCATGGAAAGTTGAACACTGGCTATTATGCACAGCCTTTGTTCTACTCCGTGACCAAAAAAAACCAGAATCATGCCCTGTGAAATCCTCTGAATGCATCAGCCTGAGACCAATGGAGTTTGCCTGCTATTGCACTGCTCAGTGTTGTCAGTCTATGGCTGTGTTAAAACTTTATCAATGATGGAAGAAGGAGTGGTGAGAATGTGAAACTCTCTGGCTATTCTAGACCACAGAGCACCCTGCAGACAGCTGTGCAATTCTCCTGCATCTTAGAAAAGCTCAGCCTCTACAACAGCGACAACTTTTGCTAGAGGCCACACTGTGGCTCCAAATCAGAAATGTGCCACATTAATGGGAAATATCTTTTGTCCCACAACTGTATTTGCACTGTATTTGGTTTTGGCTAGAGTTTGGGTTAGAGTTAATTTTCTTCACTAGTATGGTGCTCTGTTTTGGATTTGTGCTGAACACAGGGTTGATAATACAGAGATGTTTTCGCTATTGCTGAGCAGGGCTTAGACAGCCAAGGCCTTTTCTGCTTTTTGTACTGCCATGCTGGCAAGGAATTGTGGGGTGCATGGGAGGTTGAGAGGAGACACAGCTGAGACAAGTGACCCAAACTGACCAAAGGGATTTTCCAGACCATATGACATCATGTTCAGTATATAAAGTGGGGGGAAGAAGGAGGAAGGGTGAATATTTGGAATGATGGCATTTGTCTTCCTGAGTAACCATTATGTGTGATGGGCCCTGCTCTTCCGGAGATGTCTGAACACCTGCCTGCCCATGGGAAGCAGTGAAATAATTCCGTTTTTCTTTGCTTGTGTTTGCGGATTTTGCTCTCCCTATTAAACAGCCTTTATCTCAACTCCTGAGTTTTTTGGCTTTTACTCTTCCAATTCTCTCCCTTGATCTTACTGGTGGGGTAGTGAATGACTGGCTGCATGGGGCTTGGTTGCCAGATGGGGTTAAACCACAACAGTATTCCAGGGAGGTATCCCTGGAGAGCCAGGCCTCACTTCTGATGTTCAACAGTTTCAATAATAAATGACAGGGTAGAAAAGGGAGGGAGAAAAGCTAGAGAAGAAATTTGAAACTGAAGGACTCGTTACTGAACGCTATGCTAAGCAAGATCAGCATGCAGACAGCAGTGCATGAATCCGTTGGCTCTAGGACAAGCCAGGAGGCTGAGAACTCCAGAACACAAATAGCTACTCCCCTGATCTGAGATGAAGACAACACTAAAAGCGCCTCTCCTAGCTCCATCTAAATTATCTGAGCAGCAGGTAGAAGCTCAGTATCTCCAGTGCACAGTCAAAAGAGAAAAGCCAGGATAGTACACTGATAGCTGGTGTGCCAGGTTAGCACAGGACTTATTTGCCAGCTTGAGGGAGGAAAATAGGGAGAGACAGGGCTTCATAGCTCCTAATGTAAACTGGGAATTACCGAGAGGCAAAACAGGCTTTTGTAGTCCACTTACTACATTTAATAACCATCCATTTTAGTGACCCTATTCATAAGAAGCAGCAGCTAGCTGGACCCTTAGGTTAGAGAGGGGAAAGAAAAAAAATCACCTACAAAGTAGAATTTATAGAGCAGAAAAATAAGGCCTGTGTTCTCAGCCAGAGGTCTGGCAACATCACTTTTCTCCCTCAGACCTAGGGTTTTATCTAATTTTATAGGGTGGATGGTCAATTACTGAACCTCCGTTTGTTCAGCAAGTCTGGATATTTATTTGACTGTGGTTGAAGTGCTATGTATGCATATTATTGGGGGGTTTGGTGTGAATGTCTCAAAGAACTGAAAGAACAGAAAGGAAGAGCAGTCTGACCTAAACTTAAGGTCAGGCATGCTGTAAGCAATAAATTTGGCTAGATGATCTCCAAGGTCCTTTCCAACCTAATTCAGTTAATAATTCCAGGATGGGCACAGCTGCAGGTGACTAAGCTGAGTAACTGACATTACTATTGGAACAAAGCCATACATTTCTCATTGACATACCCTACTCACTGCACTAGGGAAGATCCAAATTTTCTCTCCCTTCTACCCCATTTAACAGTGGCAAAAAGGAGTGGCTAGCATTTGTCATCTGAGATTATCCTTAAAAATGCCATTTTAACAACAATTGCATCTGCTACAAACCCCCTAAGGAAAAACACCCAGACATTTATTTAGCTAATTAATACACAACATTTAAAATGTTGGTCAAAGGAACAACTCTGGAACACAGGGAATTTACCTAAAGCTAAGCTAAAGATCTGGACTCTCCAGAAAAAACATCCAAAAAACACCTATAGTATTTAGCTACATAACGCTGAACTAAGCAGTTCTTTAAAACTAATGAGTATTTGTTTTGTGTGCACCAAGTCCTTCCTCTACTGAAAGAAGTTTTAATGTTGCTCAGTCAACAAGTATGATGTACATTATGAAATTTCTACTTGCTCTGGTGTTCTGCTGTGGTCAGCTCAACAACAAATGACACATGAATAGTAACACAACTAAAGCCACACATTAAGGATTACTCAGCAAATCTTTCTCCTAATTTTCACTTGCCTCCATCCGAGCTTTGTAGAAGTCCACATCATGAAGTTTCTCTTTGCACCGAACAAGTTCCATCTCAAGTCTCTCCACGCGGTTTGCCTTCTCTCTCAGAGAGTCAAGCTCATCTCTGTATGCTCGGGCAGACCGAGCATCTGAGGCAAGGTGGATATTCTGTGAGAAGTGACAAACAAACAGGGAGAAAAATCTTTGTTAACACTTTTAAACATGTACTTTAATGTTTTGCATTTACCTACTAAGTGTGGACAAACAGTCTTCTCGTTAAGGAGTAAGAGAATTCTCCTACTAGCCAGTAACAACAAGACAGAGAGGTTCTTCAGCCTGTTGGACCTCTGACATTACTAATGCCTGATACTGCATAAGCTTCAGGCATTGCTAGGTTATTTGAAAGGTGAGCAGATGAGACTGCTCTCAACAGTTAAGTAGAAAGCACAGCACTGCTATGCCATAACCATAATCATCAAACAGCCTCCTGGAGGTACCTTGATTTCTTCATTAAAAACAGGCATAGCAGTATTTTTAGCCTCACACTGAAATGAGATTGTATTAAACAGCATCCGTCTTACCTCTTGTTTTACTTTTTGCAGCTCTAAGGTGAGCTGCTCAACTTCGTGTTTAGAATCTGCAAGCTGCTCAGACTTCTCTTCCCTAAAAAGGATTAGAAAAATCTTAGTAAGTAATTGTTTTTCTTTCCTAAAACAATATTGATTATGTGGACGCTGCTAGGAATCTGTAATGGAAGACGAAAATCTCCCAGCATATTCTGAACACAGAGCTTCTTTGTCATGACAGCTTCATCATTTTCTTATGATAGCATACACACATCATGGATCTAATTTTATAGTAAGTTCCTTTGTTTAAATCTCACTGGTGCTACTGCTGTCATAGCTTCACTGGCCTCTGGACTTCCCACTAGAACTCAAAAAGTAGAGCTAGCAGTTAGCATTTTGAAGGGGGGAAGAGATAAGACACAAAGAGAAGAACGGAAGTAGCTATCACTCTGTGTTTAAAGACCAATTAAGAAAGAGGAAAAGATGGAACACACATACAAGCTTCCTACTGCTGTGAATAAAAGATTTGAAAGATGTGATTCTGAGAGCTTCTGTGGAGGCCACTGTATTGAAGCTGACAGGCACCTGCACTTTCAGGATGCATAAGACTCAACACACAAGTCTCCCTAGAAGCACAAATCACTGGTGACTCACAGCTCCTGCCGGATTCTTCTCAATTTAGCCTTCGTGTCTGCCAGCTCAACTGTGAGGTGCTGCTTGTCTTCGTTGGAAAGAGGGTTAGCCGGGTTTGGTGAAGACTCTGGACTTGGTGCTTTCAGAGGGCTTGGTGGTTGCTGAGACTGCAGATAATCTCTCTCTTGAGTGAGATCTACAATGACCTGGAAATAGAGAAGATTATATAGTGTCAAGAGATAACAGTATATTTATACCTGGTTTTAAAAATATCTAAGAATTATTTATAAATTTAGAATATTATTAGTCTGGCATTATACAGTATTCAAGTGATAGTCAGGAGTGAAGGAAAGGAATCTCCACTATGCTTGGACCACTAAAACACTCCCCTTCCAATGCTCAAAGTAAGTAAAAATAAGTCTGCTTTTCTTGAAGAATTCATAAAAACCTGTAACAACTAACAGTTTTAACTAACAAAATCCCAGTCAAAAGCATGACAGAAAATTAAAAGGCTAAAGGAGGGAAGAAGGCTCCTCCAGAAATCTGAAGGAAAAGGAACTGATAAATCAAAAAAACCTAGAGAAGACAGTGGAGCCCATGATGGTAGATACCAGTGGAGAGACTAGCGAGCACTAGAAGATGAATGACTGAAAAGACACGCAGAGATACTTGGTCTCTCCATGAAGTGGAGAGACTGCGCTGCTCCTCTTCACCAATCATTTCACCACATCTTAGTGCTTACACAAGAATCAATGGAAAAGTGAAAACACTTCTACAGACTTTCAGAGGTGTAGTAGGAAGGTGCAGAAGAAATAGAAACCTGCACAAACAAGACACAAAAGATTGGAATCTGCTGCTTCGCATGGGCTCTGTATGGGAAAGATAAGCCATCGTACTTCTGTGCATTCATCCCTCTCATCAATGAGCCTCTTGAGGTGGAAAACCATATTCCTGGAGAGAGATTCTAGTTCTTCTGGCGCCATATCTGGGAGCTCTAGCCACTGCAAGTCAAAGACGTTCTCCTGGTTGTGAGTCACCTAGGGAGGAGGAACAAAAAAGTGTGTCTTTCCATTGGTTGATTTGTAAATTTGTTTACCATATATGCTGCATCCCTCATGTTCTTCTACTGATAAATTAAAAATCCTACCACATTTCACTATACTCAGGCTGCAAATAACACACATAACTACCTTAACTGTAATGCTACCCAGTAATTTTTGGTATTTAGATTTTTCTATAATTATTAAGTCTGACTTTTAAAAGTGATCAGACAAATATTATGATCAATAGCATGTGTGCTTGCATATTAGAAGTATGCAACTGTATTACTGACCCTGAGGTGGTCACCACAGGGAAGGGACTGATCCCCCACTGAACAGTCAGGCTGATGTCTCACTGAGTAGAATCCCTGCTTTCAATAAATTTGCAATTTGCAGCTGATACAGCTGGCAAGAGCTGCCTTTAGCAGAAATGTTGGTAGCAGTGTACCTTTCAACTGCTAACTTACCCAAACTGATTTCCTGTGAATCATTTAGCAGAAGCATCAGTCAAGTCTATCAAGCTCAGTTAAAGACTGTTCCTGCTTTTGTCATAACCATGTGCTTAGTTCATCATGATTTTTTTTTTTAATGAACTATTTTTTTAAGTACTAAGAAAAAAGTTCCTGCATGGGCTGACACCTGGCTGCAGCCAGTGTCTGTTCCCAGTGAGGGGGTCTTCCACATGGCTGTCCTTTGGATCTCTGAAGTAACATGGCTCTTAACACCTACTCATATTCTTTTCTTTCTACAGAAACCTTGGAAGTCCAAGAATGTTTGTCACTGGATCAAGCTTCTTTTTAAAAAAAGTGTATGTCCACTTTCAGCTGCAGAGAACACTGTCTGAAGCAAGTCACTGGGGAGCCTGTGTCTCACCTACCACAGGGCTTGGGGACCAAGTGCTTACACCATCGTGCAAGCTTACACCATCGTGCAGCTCCTAAGACATACATGGTTTTTGTAAATATTACACGTGTATCCTTACAACAATTCCTTCTACATAGCCTATACGTGGCAAGCAAGGCATTTCATTTGCCACTGCATCTCTTTAAAAGACCACTGAGCCAAGTAATGTTCCCAGCACTTATCATCATCTTCTTATAATCTGAGTGCAGTAACATACTCAATCTTCCTTTTCTGTAGTTCATGAATCCATTATGAAATTCCAAGCATTAATGTTTCATAGCAAAAAATTCCTGGTACGTCAAGGAAGGGAAAGATACAAGACAGACAGTACTAAGAATCCTACCTCTTGTATGTGTGACACAATGGCAGCTTGGGTTTCAATATCCAGTTGTTTTATTCTTTCAATAAATTCTTCTTTTCTTTCACACTGTTAAAAGAAAGCATACCCTGAAATAGCACTACATACCCCAAAACTTACTGCATCATTTTCACTGAAATTAAAACAAAACAAAACAACCCAAATTCAAACAAAACAAAACCTCAAACAACCCACACTGCTAACAACAGACTGTACAAGATCTACTCTTTGTCACACTGGAAGGTATAACACTTCAGTGCTCCATATGGAACATGAACCAAATTATGCATTAAATTATTTAAATTTTTTATAGTCACTACAATTAAGGCCAAGTTAAATGGCTGGTTTTGCTCTTTAAAAACGAGTTCAACATGCAATGAGATCAAGAGGTGGGGCAACAGCCAGAGGAGATCATCATGGCTTCATTAATGGAGCTGCACAAATGTAAACCTACATTTACATTGCATCATTTAACCTGCCTGCTTTGCTGTTTGTATTTTACTCAATTTTGGCAATGAAAAGAGATGCATCACCTTAGGTACTATTCACATCAATGCACAACGCTGCTTCTTGGACTAAATCAACATATGCTTTAGATAAAAAACACGAAACGTTCTGGATGAAAACGAGTGACATTTCAGACAAACAGATTTTAGTAAATCTTTTACTTAAGGCTTTAGAAGAGGCAGACATCTGCTATCTGTATATCTGTGATGCTGCACTAACATTATTGCCTCCTCGTAACAACGCTGCACTGTGGATAAGTTAAGCATTACTTAAAGGCTTTTTTTAAACTCATTTACAGTGTCCTTTTGGAGCCTGGTTCTGAATCTCAACCATTTCTTTCACTGGGAAGAACCAATAAAGGGGACTGAGGATGCACAGCAGCTTGCCAAAACAATTCTTTGTGCTGCAATGCAACACTAACGTAGTTCAGAGCAGCCATACATAGACAGCTTTACCCTGACATAATTGAGCTGACATAGCTGAGCAGGGTAAGTATCCTAAGGCATGACAAAAACACTAGACAGACCTACAAACAAGGTCAATTATCAGCAAGGGCCTGCCCGCAACACAGCCACTGTTTACAGCCTCAGAGGTCGGTGGGCAGAACACTGATTTCTTTATCTGGTAACTGCTGTGCATTTCTGCAGTCTCCCATATATACTGCCTCTCATTTTAACAAATGCCTCAAAAAAATCCCCACACTACTATATAAAGTAGCTATTAATTTTGTATTTTCTACACAGAATACTAAATCAAAACATTATGCAAGTAAAATCAGGATTCATTAAACAAATGTTTGGACTTTGTTTGGCACCAACACGTACTGTTCTCCCTTGTATTTTAAAACAGTAAGAAAATAAACAACAACAATCCTGATATCACGAACACTGTTCAAACCTTATCTCTTCCCGCTGTGTTATCCAAGTGCATTACTTAGTTGCAAAAGTACACATCCTGTGGATGATTAAGCATTGGCAACAAATTGAGGGTACTGCTATCACACAGTGTGCTTCCTCTCCCCTGCATTTCTTCCCTTCACCTATTGTGTTTCTCACAATTTAGCTCACAAGTGGTCTTGAACTCAAGATTTGCTCATACAGCACTGATCTCTGGGTAGCTTTTCTCAGTCCAGAAAAAAAATAACAGATTCAAAGAAAGCTTATTTTTCATGAATATTCACCTGCACAGCACAGCCCAGAACCAACAACAGAAGCTTCTTAATTTCATCCATACTTTTGCCTAAAGAGGAAAAAAGATAATCAATACATGTATGAGATAAAGTACTTGCAAGTGACTCTCTCCAAAGTATGTGCCTGAAAAGGGACGTAAGACCTCTGAAAAAGTAGCTGAACAATACATACATGCCAGTTATAGTTATCATACTTTACATTTAACAATACAGGTCTTATGGATTAGTTTAAGAATCCCAAATCCAGCAGAACCTTTTTTCCTTTATGTGCTACCCTCACCAATTATTTTCTAAGGCTTTTCTGATCATACATAGAAAAAAAAAATCCTTTAAATAGTTCAGTGCATATGACGAATGCTTGTCTCTTGTGTTGTGATTAGCAAGGGTGCAAAAATCCCACCAAATCACCAACACCTCTTCCCTGTCGCCCAAAAACACCATCAAAATAAAAGAAAAACACCCTGGGCAGAGCAAAAGAGGGTTACTCTCAAAGAAAGAATTTGCCCTAAATTCTCCTTCTGTAAACAGTTGCCACTCAGACTTCCCAAAGCTGAGTACCATTCTGTGCACATAAATTCTCTCTGAGAGGAGTTTTAGCATATAAATTCTGCCTCTGTTCTGCATCAAAGCCTACCCACACTTTGAAGCGTAAACCACATGTGCTAAGAGGGACAGAGAATGACTGATGTAGAAGGGCTACTATGGAGCTGACCATAGCCGGGGAGCCCTGGGGGAAGGAGACACATCCCAGTTGTCACTGCAGGGAATCCTGCTGCGACCAGCAGCTTAAGGTGAGGAAAGAGGCTCACAAGGAGAACTGGTGCAGCTTTGAGCCAACTCCAGAGCTTGTTTCAACAAAGTGAACGTGGATTGTTGAGTAATAAAGAAAGTTTATGCATATCCAAGTTAGACAAAGGGAGATGGGAGGCAAAGAGTTTCACTGAGGAAATAAAACATCTCTTTATGGAGTTAGGTTCAGGAAAAGCCTGTCCTCATCCACACTGGGGGAAGATGAGAAAAGAGAAACAAAACAGGCCATATAGAGTTTTCTCTCATCCATATATATCTGCATGCTTCCCGACACAGGGTGTGAAACGGCAGGATTTAATGCTTTCATTTTATACACCCTGCTTTACTTGGGTGTTCAACTGCTCCTATCACTAAATAGATACTAATTTCTGAGTGCAACTGTACTCCTCCACCAACACCATGCCCTTGTAAGGCTGCACTGGCAGCAAGTCAGAGGCATGTGCAGGACCCAAGGCCAGCGAACGGGAGTTAATCTGACTCATCAGTTAAGCTGCCGCAGCCCCACAGCCAAACAAAGACACACTGACCTAAATTACCGCGGGGGTTCCTGCCATTCGCTGAACCTTGCAGCCAGCACGGCCACGTGCAGGCAGCTAAGGAGGTAACTTGTTTTCCAATTTCCTGATTTCAGGGCACACAAATGCCCTGAACCAGTTTTTAAACGTACCTTACTTATTTCACAGTTTTTTAACAACTTCTAGGAATGTTCATCTTCAAAAGGTTTCAAGAATACCCTACAGAAACTACCAGTAGTCTGCACAAATGAACACCACAGTTCTCAGTATCCAAGTTCCATATTAGTAACCATTAAGATTTTGCAAGTAGGAAATCTTCTCTTCAACAGAAACAGCCATATTTAAAACATGCTAGTTCAGACTTCACCCTGTATATACAATATAGCTTATTTCTTTGTAGAATATTTAAAAACTGGTTTTGAAAGATGCACAATCATTCTTGCTTTTCTCCCTGTATCTAGCAGCATATAAGGCTTGCTCTTTCCTGAAAAGTTACAATTTAATATACAAATTACATTTTAGTCTGTGAAAGTCTGATTGTTCTGTATGAATCTCAGTAACCCGATCTGAAGTGTAGACAGCAACACAAGAAAAGCCCCTTCAGCAACAGCAAAGAAAAAAAAAAGAAATCTGTTACTTCATGAACAGTTCCTTTGAGGGCACTACTAGGAACAATTACTTTGGGCAGAAGGTATATTTTCAAGAAACTAAATTCTCATTAGAGTTTCAGTGTTGGGTTTCATTCTCCATCAGCTTCAAAGCAGATCCAGACCAGGTATTAAATGCAGAGCATGCCTGTGGGACAGAGGAGCAACTTATTAAGTTATTATGTCTCCCAAACTTACTCAGGGCAGAGAGAGTCTCTCTCCATGAGAGACTGAAGCAGTAGCCACCAGGCTGTTGCTCTGGATCATACCAGACAAGTGATCTAACCCCTGTGTGCTCTGTCCACCTTCATCTGTTAACCATAAATTCCAATTTATGCACCATGGCATCACAATTATCCTCAGGGTAAGCCTAGTGGCTTGGAATTACTCACTTTAGGAAACACCAGGAATACTTCCCAACAGTGACAGCATCTATACCATCCTAAAGGCGTGTAAGCTACTCAAGCCATTCAAACCACACTCTACCACTCTGCACCAAAAGCTTTGCTATTCTCTCCCATTCTCTAGATAACAGATGGGCATAGGTGATGCTGCATGACCCCTGTGAGGTCAAACACCTTCAGCTATTACTGCAAAGTAACTTACCAAGGTCAACCCTGGTCTCACAACAGGGACTGACCTTGCCTAGAAACAGCACTTTGCGACCTTACCCTTAATTTCAGTCCTCCTGTGAGGAAGAGCAGCTGAGACAGACATGGCAAGCCATGGCAGGGAAGGACAAGCTAGAGTTTACAGAAAGGAGTGAGAAATTAAGACTCAAGGTAATCATGAGATTATTAGTTTGTTACTGTTTTGAACATGACATTTGGCAGTCTGGTCTCCCCATTGGCAGCTTGCACTGAAAATTTAGCTGTCAGTATTTTTCCCCTTCTTTTTTTAACAAATTATTTTATGCTTGCAGACATGTAACGAAAACGAGATTGTAAGACCCACTAGAAGCACTTCTAAAGTTGAAAGGTCCACTTAGCAGATCTACCAGCTACACAAGTGTTTCAGAAGATCACGTGTGACTTTTGAACTCTTAAAGAGTTCAATTCCTTAGGCTTTCATTCAGAAGTTGTTTCCCATGAGGAGGAGACAGTTTGTTGACATTAAGGCACTTCCAGATCGCTCATACTTGAGATAGGTTTGAGTAACATTTTAAAGCCTTGTAGATTAACAACATTTGCAGGAGATTTTTAGAAGAAATAGCGTATGAGTATGAAAAAAACTCTACCAATCTGAAGTGCTTTAGAGAGACTTTTCAATTAAACCTCAGAACAACCCAGGAATGGATTAATTGTCCCTCTTCCCTTTCATCTCACCCACAGGAGAGCTATCACACACTTAAGTGGAGTGCCCAGGGTGACTAAGTGAATCAGAAGCACTTGTAGGATTATTACACAGTGCAGCAGCTGAGTTCTACACTCAGAACAGTGCATCCATCCTGCAACGCATGAAGCGATCTTTATCCTCGATTCAGTCGTGCCTTCTAAACACTGAATGAGTCTGTGGTGTTTTTCAGAAAGCTTGACTTGTGCTTATTTAATAAATGGTAAAGTTCCTTGTGCACCTGCATAGACAGGAATGTGCCCACTCCTCTATGACGGTTCACTGGGATGACACAGGTCCTTCCCAGACACCTGGGAAGAAAGTCTGCTGGGTCTACTCAGGCTTATTAGTTGATCTTACCAAGACAGTGTCCTCCTATGACCTAGGATGCAAACATTTTGATCTGAGGCAGTTCCTGGCAGAGGTACCCAAAAGCTGAATGAACAGGATTCAAACCAGCACTTAAACAGAAAGGTGCTAATTGAAAAACAAACTCTTTTCTTTTATGTTTTGGTTTTTTTTAAATTCCAGGGCAGTTGCTCTCAGGCCATGTGTTTGTGCCTGCAAGGGAGCCAGACACCTGGGGGATTTGCAGAAAGCCCATCTGCTCCCAACCATGAGAGTGGGCCAGCAGGTTTTCTGGAAAATAAAGGGAAGGAAAGCCCAGGCACCACCTGTGCATCCTGGGAACCTCCCTGTGCCAGAGCCAGGAGACCCCTCTGCTCTCACAGGGGGCGGAGGGTGGGAAACAGATGGCAGGACTCAGAGCAAAGGCGGGCAGAGGGATTAGGAGACACAACAACAACAACAACAAATAAAAAGAAGGTCAAGGTACAGAGAGAACACAGACAATGGAAAAAATGAGAGGGGGATGGAAAAAATGTCAGATGAAGTGGGAATGAGAGGGTCCAAGCATGTATAATCCCACGCTTTTGCTGCCCCTTTCTCCATATTTCTACTCTGATGTTACTCCAGCACAGGAGAGGGAGCACCTGCACGTGCAGTGCCACACGGAGCAACTGGTAGGTGTGCGGGGAAGGTGAGAAGGGGTGAAGCACACAGGGGCCATTTCTCCCAACTGTGGCAACATCCTCAGTGAGAAAAGCCTGAATGCTAAATTTACACTATTGAGGCAGTGTTTTGTTATTAACTTTATATTTTATTAACCTTTCTGCCTCTGGAGGACTGTTAAACAAAATGAGGAAGGAAACCAGACATGAAAAATACCCCAGTGAGAATAGACATCTTTTACAATTTTAATGGAAAACAGTTTCTATAGACACTTGTTAGCAGAGACTTTGGGTTCTCTCATTCTGAAACTGAACATATAATTTGAAAAGTGAATCTAACTAGCAAAGTTTTTTGAAGAGGCAGAAATGAGCTTACTTCAGTCAAGAAAAGCCTCATTTCCATTCTTGACTAACAAATGTTAAAATACCCCCCACGTTAATTATGACCGTTGCAAAAGATTAATTGCCAACAGTTTCCAAGCATGCTCACTAGCATGTAAAACCAGGAATGTCTAGAAACTAAGGAATTAAATAAAGCATCTAAACAGAGGTTCATGACCAGTACTGTAAACTGATATTCCCTGTGTGGCCATATGAATGGGTGGCCATTTATAAGGCACACTAAAACCAGAGGTAATATGGAAAGGTGATTACAGCAATGTCATAGATGATGAATAGGTTGATGATTCTCTTATTGAGCACAGGGGAATTTGTGGTGCAGTAATGAATTGAAATAGCTGTTCAACAACAACAAAAAAAAAGACAAAAACAAAGAGGAAACTTAATGGCAGTAGCTGCCTACCATATAGTGCAGCAAAGAGAACAGGTCCTGTAACATCAGCTGCATTATTCTGCAAGATTCCTGGGAAAATTTTCTAATTCCTTTAAATAAACTTTGAAGTTTATTTTCAGCTCCCTATATTCTAGAAAACAGTCAAGCCTTCATCTTCTTACAAATGTTTTTGCTATTTTTATGCTCATGGCAGAATGAACTAAAGGAGGCAAAATTGCCCATGGCCTAGAACAAAACTATTGAGGGTACATGAAACCAAGTAAAGCTTCTAAACCCAGCAGACATGTGTCTTTTCCTATGCAAAAGCACAACTGCTTTTTTAGTGGTGGCAGCTCTGTTTTTCCAAGAATCTCATGTTCAAAGCAGAGCTGCAGAAGCCCTCAATAGTCCCAACTGATGAGTGCCAAATAGAAGCTAAATAGCAAGAACAGCATTCACAACCTAAGAGCTGTTCAGTTTATAATTTAATGCATGCACAGTACTTTTTGGCTGTGTTTTAGAAGGAAAACATAAAATCTGTAGATAGCACTGGTGAACAGACAGCTCTGAAAAACTTGCATTGCAAAACATCATGTGGGCCTGTTACAAGGAATAAACCACTGAAATTGTACACAGTGAATCAGATTGAATGATCTAACAGCTCTCTGGTCTTGGACCCATTTAGGAGCCTTCCCAGCTCAAACAGTACAAAGCAATACTGGATTTATTCCAGGAATGTGATAATGGGATTGATTTTTCTTCCTCTGATCAAGAGGGACCTTTCATTCAGGTAACTTCCCTCCAGAAGGGGGATTTCATCAAATCAAACTGGAATTTCATCACTGCCTCTCCAGCCCAGCCCTGCAGACCACCTGCACCTTGGTCTCCAGCTGCTACTGCTCCCCCACTGCCCAGTGCTGTCTTTGCAGGTGTCCTCTCCACGACTCTCCTCCTTCCTTCTTAGTCTCTGTCCTTCTCACAGAGAAAAAGGTTTCCCCTCTACCATTCTTGCTGCTTTTTACTCCCAAAAGTAATTGTCTCAATCATCTCTTCTCCCCATACTGCTGTCATTCCCAGCCTCCTCACTTCTCTGTCAGCTTTCCCTGGGGCTTCCCTGTATTCATTCCAGAAGCACTGTTTCCCATGCTGATAACTACTGAGTCCTCACATCTCCACTTAATCTGCAGCCCTTCTTTAGCTCTCTCACTGACAGAGAATATCTTTATTTAGCTTGGTTTCCCCCTCTCAAATGCTCCTGCCTTTCTCTGACTCCCCTCTGCTAGACAGCAACAAAGACATCATTATCACCTGGTCATCATTCACTCACATTGCTCATCACAGCTTATTCCTTCATTCAGCTTTTTGTATTGGTTTTACTAACTTCTTCTCAGCCTTCTCCTCCCTGTTTCCTCGTTCTCAGCTTCCTATTAATCCTCAGATAGCTTTTTCTTCCTGAAGTCAGTTCTAGCTTTCCACTTCTCTAACCATTTTTTCAGCACATCTTAGCAGTGATCATCTACCTAAGGGTACGAATAAGGTGAGCTCCTCTTGAAATCCTGTCCCTCAGACACTCTCCTCCATGAATACATTCTTTAAAACAGTCTCGTGTCTCTCTCTGGTCACCACCTTCCTCTGTAGCATCTAAGCTGGGACTGGTTCTCAAAAATCATTATATAATAGGGTGAAATTCCTATTTCTTATGCACACATGCCCCATCAATTTTAGTCATCCAGAAGTTACATTTTTGCATTCTTTATCCTCTCTTTCCATGTTCTGAATAATGCCAATGCTAAACTCAGCAATGAAGAAAAATTTTAAAAGACATTAAATAAAAAATAAAAAAAAAAAAAAAGAGAGAGAATAAACAAAAAAGCCCAAGCCATCAGATTGTAAAGGATGTCAGAAAGAGAAGCAAATTTTCTGGTTGTAATTAAAGGAGATAGAAGACTGGAACATATGCACGATCAGTATCTTTTCTACAAAAGACACAGGTACTTTCTTCAAAGCAAGAGATCTAAAGTGCTGACAAAAACCAGCAGGACAATGACTGGAAATTATAGCTAAATACAGGACAGCTTTCGAGTGTGCAGCTTTCCCAGGAACCAAAACTGTAGTTACCACAGTCTCCTGCCAGCTGTCACTCAGGAAGGGCTGTGACAACCAGCCAGCCTTTTCCATTGACACTTAGCCAGCAGAGATACTGCTCTGTTGGCCCGGACATTTCTATTCAGTAGCATTCTTGATGCTAGCAGCCCACTGCCCACATGACCAAGAAAAGCAACAGCTCTTGTATTTTGACATTCTTTGCCCATAACTGCAGTCAGTACAGCAGAGTTAAGACTTGTAGACTTAAATCTGCTTGCTGAAGAAGCGAATTCCTGACTCTCAGCTCAATTTTAATGCAGAAGTGCCAAGACTATGAGTTTCAGTGATCCAACATCTGCTAATCTTTTCTGACAAATCCTTTTTTGTACATATGCTCTCTACTGCTGCTAAGAGCAGCTAAGTAAAATCTTCTGCCAAGGTTTTTGCCATTTGTTTGTTCTGGAGATGCTGATTACCATGTAATTCCCCATCACTGATGACAGTGTTCATTCAGTTTACCTTCTTTGGTAAAACCAAATACATTGTTTTCTGCACTAGCATAGGGCTAAGGTAGAGATACAATGGGCAAGCAAAAAAAAACCAAAAAACCAAACCACCCAGCAACAAACTTTTCAATCAGAAATGTGGTTCAAATAAGTCAACTTCATTTTCAGGCTAAACAGCTTTCATTTTGTCTCACTGAATGCACTGGACTCCAGAGAAGAGCTCATGGGCTTCCACCTTACTTTTGATGTGATGCCTCATGAGATAGGTACTGTCTAGATAACATGGCCAGTCAAATGTTTTTCTCTTTGCCCATTCTCTTCCTCACTTTTCCCTATATTTTCATACATGTATTTTTCTCTCCATCCTCAATTTTCTTCCCACGTTTCATTTGCAGCAGCTACTTCACACCTTATGGCACTTCTGCAAGACTCTGGGTGTGCACTTGTTGCCAGAACTAAACTCGTTATACAGGCACACAAGACAGAAAACCTGGAGGACAACACATGATTGGCCTATGGCACACTGCATCCTGGGTTACTTCACAGAACCACAGAATGTGCTGAGCTGGAAGGGAGCCACAAGGATCATCAAGTCCAACTTCTGGCCCTGCACAGGACCATCCCCAAAAGCCACACCATGTGCCTGAGAGTATCATCCAAATGCTTCTTGAACTCTGTCAGGCTTGGTGCTGTGACCACTTCTCTGGGGAGCCTGTTAACAACCACTGTCTGGGTGAAGAACCTTTTTCTAATATCCAACCTAAACCTCCTGACACGACTTCAGTCCATTCCCTTGGGTCCTGTCTCTGGTCACCACAGAGAAGAGATCAGTGCCGGCCCCTCCTCTTCCCCTCATGAAGAAGTTGTAACTGCAGTGAGGTCTCCTCTCAGCCTCCTCTTCTCCAGACTGAACACACCAAGTGACCTCAGTCCTTCCTCATGCAAGTTGCAGCAGGAGCTCAAGAGACAACTTCTAACCAACCAGTTGCTCTTCCAGCTTTGGCAAGAACTCATTCATTTATCACACATATATCTGGATGACATGCAAATACACATGTATCATATATATATGTACAGGTGTGTGTATATATATATATATATGTGTGTTATATTCTAGAGACAAAGTTGTGAGATTCGAATAGTTTGCCTACAAATAAACATAGTTTATTAAAAAGCATCTTTGTACTATGGCCCATTTAGAAGACTTAGTTGCCAGAGTCCCTTAAGAGCAACTCTCAGCCCCAACAGTGGTGGCAAATGCAGTTTAAATCCAGCTTGTGGCCAATCAGAAGCAGCATTCCTCAGGGCTCAGTATTGAGCCCTGTTTAAGATCTTTATCAAAGGTCTAGACAAGGGGACCGAGTGCACCCTCAGTAAATTTGCAGATTACACCAATTTGGGCAGCAGTGTTGATCTGCTGGAGGGTCAGAATGCTCTGCAGGGGATCTGCACAGGCAGGATTGATGGGCTGAAGCCAGTTGTATGAGGTTCAAAGCAGTAAAGGTCCTGCCCCTGAGTCACAATAACCCTGTCCAACGCTATGGGCTGCGGGCAGAGCGGCTGGAAAACAGATCAGTGGCAAAGGACCTGGGAGTGCTGTTCAACAGCCAGCAGCAGTGTGCCCAGGTGGCCAAGAAGGCCAATGACATCCTGGCCTGTACCAGAAATAGTGCAGCCAGCAGGATCAGGGCAGTGATTCTCCCACTGTGATCGACCTGGTGAGGCCTCACCTCAAACCCAGTGTCTAGTTCTGGGCCCCTCAATTCAAGACAGACATTGAGGTGCTGGAGCGTGTCCAGAGAAGGGCAACGGAGCTGGTGAAGGGGCTGAAGAGTAATTCTTATGAGGAGCAGCTGAGGGAGCTGGGGTTGTTTAGCCTAGAGAAAAGGAAGCTTTGGGAACTTTGCTGTTCTCTGCAACTACCTGAAAGGAGGCTGTAGTGAGGTAGGGGTTGGCCTTTCTCCCAAATAACAAGCAGTAGGGTCAAGAGGAAATAGCCTCAAGTTGCACCAGGGGAGGTTTAGGAATTTTTTTTTTTTATATTAGAAAAAATTTCTTCACTAAAAGGTCGGTCAAGCATTGAAACAGGCTGCCTGTGGAAGGGGTTAAGTAACCATCCCTGGAAGTATTTAAAAGACATAGATGTGGTGCTTAGGGACATGGTTTAATGGTGGACTTGGCAGTGCTGATTTAAGGGTTGGACTCTTAAAGGTGTTTTCCAACCTAAACTAGAATAGAATTACAGAACTCTTTAGGAACAAAACAGATTTTATTTAGCATTACAGAGGGGAGGGATGAAGAACCAAACAAACTACTCACCAGAAAGAGGATCTTTGCCAATCATTAGAACATTTGGTAAATTCATTACAATCAGCTGCTGCAGGACCTCCTAAACAAAAGAGAACAACAGGCAAAGTTCAGTGTGAAGGAATCCAAATCAATCACACCACAAAGAATACAAAACTCCATCAATTACAAAGCTTTTAACATACTGGCAGGTCAGAGGTCACAGGAGGAAGCCCCACTTGAGAGCGAAATCCTCATTTGAAGATAGCATCAGGCTGCACAGCTAACATACACTAATCACCTCTTTTAACTATGGCTAATATAGAACTTAAAGGGTCCCATGGCACTAATCAGAATAAATGCCTGACCATGCCAGGCACAGCAATCATTCATGCCTTTACCCCAGGTATGACCTGCATCCATCCGATGTGTAACACAGAGCTGATGTCATGTTTCAGGGTGTATAAATGCAGCTGGTTCATCAAAGGTACATAAGCCATTCTGTGAAGTTTGAGTAACTCAAATAATTGGTCAAATTATTTCATGGCTCTGAGAATTTAATGATGGGCTAGGGAAGTGGGTGCAAAGGAAAAGCTCTTGATCAGGCACCTGGCACTGGATTTAAAGTTCTACATTTGTTTGCATTGTTTTTGATGGGGAGTAAAACAGATTTAAGTAGGTCACGAACCTCATTTAAAGGACATTTTATTTTGGAGGAGGTAACAGAAGGGAGGTGCATCAGGTTCAACATTTAAATGGTAGCTGCCCAAAGACGCTCTGAAGTGACAGAATGGCTTAAGGGAGAAGACAGGCTACAAGCCCTACTGCAGGCAAAATGCTTAAAATTGGAGAAATAGATACCCTGGGGACTCTGCACAATCATATGATCAGCCATGCACCCCAGAAACACAGAGCACGGGATTACAATTGTTAGCTTTGACCTGCAGTTACCAGCACTCACTTGTGATGATCTGAATAAAACATTTTGCAGGCAAGTATTTATTTCACATAAAAAGCCTGGGAGTAAAATGGCTGTGCGAATGAAACGCTGTCCTGGGATTCAGGAAACAAAGTTCACAGATACAACTCTACCAAATGTTTGGCAGGTGCCTTTTTCCAGCTTGTCTCCACTTCCCAACCTACCCCTAGGCCACTGGAAGGGCACAGGCATTGATACTTGCAGAGCATTCACAGCCAGCGGAAAGAGTCCCGCAGCCCAGCACAGAAACACACTTCCTGAAACAATCACCCATTCACCCAAACACTTCCTCTCCAAGCTACCCATTGTTATTTCTCTGCTTTCAAAGTTATACCACAGGAAGAAAATTAAGCCTGATTGAAAAAGGAAACAATCCAGAGAGCCTGCTGCATTTGATAAGCAATCAGAGTGGATATTCAAAAAAAAAAATGTTTTGGATATAACACATTTCATTTTTTAACTCTGATCCAGACCAAAACATACTCCTCCACAGTTCCTCTTTTGGGTGAAGCAGAAATATCTGTGTCACAGCTGATGGGGTTTCTGGTGTTGTTAAGAAAAAAAGGCTCTACGGACCTTTACGTAATGTGAAGTTTGGCTCATGCAGACTAAACATTTACTGACACATTAGCCAAATTGATTTTACATTTTGGGCATTTGAGATGCATTAAATAAAGTTTATTTCCAACTGTTACCAAAACAGGTGCAAAACCTATTGGATGTAACAGCACCTGGCTTGACTGCAATATGTGCTAGGACAAAACAGCATGGCACTGAGGCTTTACACAAAGAAAATCAGACTTTGCATATACTGAAGTACTGAGCTTTAACCAGCAATTTCCATGGCAAAAAAAAAAAAGAGAAAGAATTGTGCTTCCAATCACCCAGCATGTGGAGCAGCACTGAGGCAGGAATGCATAAGGAATTTTCGTTGTCTTTGTGTAATCATCAGATCACTAGCTATTTAACTGGCAGACACAAAAGACATTACAGCTAACCTTTATAATGTTAACGTTCCCATGAGCTCCTTCTGCAAAATTATTTGAGTACACAATCCAACATAACCATGACTGAATGCCCACAAAACTGCTTGAGCTCAGTGTTTTCTGGCAAGATTCTGACAGTCACTGAAAAAAAGCTGAACCTGCCCCAAGCCTGGACGAATAATTTGTTAATTCAGATTGAAAAATTATAACTGTTTCAAGAGGTGATACCCCAACCTTTTTATATTTAAAATAAAATATTTAAACTGATAACTATATTGTTCTAAAAGCCTTCACCTTCAGATTAGTCCTTGTGATAATAATACCTGGCTGTTACTCAGTGCAGCTCACTGGCAGATCTCAGCACCTTATAAAGGAAGGTCAATGGCACTGCCTTTTTCAAGTTAAGGAAAGAGAGTCAAAGAAGCAGAGTTACTTCAGTTTAATAAACTATTCTCTGTGAACCAATGTGCCACTCACACAGCTGCAAGTGTGAGATAAAATGTGTTAAGGGAAAGCTCATACATGGATGAATTCAGCTCAGATTTTGTCTGGGCTGAAACCACAAAGTTAGTGAGGCTCAGTAGACACCCAGTGACTGACTTCGGAGCTGTGATAATGAGTCCATGTCTCAAATCCATTGCTTAAAATCCCACATCTGGAAATGGAATTAATGTCCCCTCCTTATCCTAAGAGTAAATCAGGAATTCTTTTATCACTTTCAGCTTTTATCACTTATCAACATTTTCTTGTTTTCCTTCTCTAAAGCAGTAATAACACAGGTTGACAAGTAAAATGTTGTGCCTCAGCCTGGCCTCTTGGCTCTCCTCATATCTTACCACTCCTCCCTGAAGACCCTACAAAGTCAAACTTGGGCTTCAAGCAGGGAACTGTGCTGTTCCAGCCTGTGAACTGGCACTGAGGACCAAACAGTTCCACAGACCCAACCATCTCTCAGGGTGCAGCTACACTGGACATGGGGGTTAACCTGGACACACCACTGAAGCCCAGACAGCAAAAGAAATGGTAGATAAAATGCGACATTTCCCCACAGGGACAACAAGTTATGTTATTGCATTATATAAAAGGCTGCCATTATGCTCAAATTCAAACACAGCGGTGAGACACAGCAGCAGAGGCAGAGATGGTGTGTATGTGTCCTTCCCCCTCAGGCTACCAGCATGGCTGGAGGCAACACATCCAGGCAGGAGCTGCAGGAGAACAAAACAGGGTTTTCAAATATTTTAAATAGCTCACAACAACCCAGAGTACCCTGGAGAGCAACTGTACAAGCAAAAAAAAAATCTAAATTCCTCCTGTGAGAAACCTTTTAATCATTTTTGCAGCATAACTAAAGCTAGGTTCAAACAGTAAAGGTTATGGCAACAACATATGGTTACAATTTCCTAGATTATTAGAACCATTAGGGTCTGAGTTGCCAGCTTTACAGCTAGACCATTAACCAATTCAGAAGACAGCTACTGCAAGTCAGCAAGTACCTCCCTCAGACTACAGTTTGCTTTTTCTATTTTTTTTTTGTTGCTAATGAGATTTCCATGAAAAAAAATAATATTGGCATCAGAAGTATTACTTAAGGAATAAAACCAGATCCCTGTCAGGTCTTAGTGCAGTGCCTCTAGGTTTGTGAAATATTCCTCTGCCAAAGATCAGGATATTTTAAGCTTGAAGAGACTTGTGAAAAATCTTTCAACGGCAGTGATTGTTTCAACAACAGATGCTTCTACATAGCACATCAACACCACTTCCACAAAATATAAAAATCAGCAGCCAAGTCTTACACTGTTTGAGCCAGACCCCCAAACTCAGCAGATGAAGCCCACAAAAGTTCCAGCAAGCAGTCACATGACCCCATATTGGCAGGAAGGGCTTTTCAAGTGAAGGTCACACTGTTCAACCTGCATCACTCCCTCTGCTGCACTAGCCCCCCAGGAGACAGGGAGCCTGAAGGAGGCTGGGACAATGGGCAGATGCAAACAACAAGGGTACTGCCTAAGCCAAAGGTAAGTTTTGCTGAAAGCTACTAGGCATTCCAGGACTGGTACACCAAGGATTCAAAAACATCACTAAATTACCTAGAAATCACTAGCTTAAATAGAAATAAATAAAAAAGCACTGTGTTCTCATTAGCAGCCTTCTGGTGTCTAAGCCCTTGTCGTGCACTTGCTTCACATTTGCAAGCTCTTTGCAATCACTTTTTAAAGAAAGAAGCTTAAGACAAAATAAAGCCAAAATTTCTCTCCAAAGATTCCAGCAGTCAAGGGCTTTAGGAAAAATCAAGACATACAAGATTTGGGATAAAATTCTAAGCACCGAGTTAAGTACTTTGGCTTATTAAAAGCATGCACAAACCTATTCATTCCCTCATCTGAAAGTTTCTAATCATTTCCGGAGTGCTGAGGCACTTTTTATCTCTTCTTTTTATCCCTCCAAGATCACACACACCGGAGGTTTGCTCTTTGCCTCAGATCATCAGAAGAGATGCAGTGGGAGCTCTCCCTCTCGAGTCACCACGGTCATATATTAACGTTTTATTTACCTGTGACAGGGTAAGTGGGCCCCTTGTAATTTTTTAGGAACAAAGTCCCCTTGGTCCACACTATACTTCAATGCACATTTACTTCTTAAAACTACGTGTGCAACAGCATGGAATAAAAAGGTCTTAAGGTATTATTCTTGGATGCACTTTTTTAGTGTCATTTAAGTGTGTCAATAGCTCTTGCAAAGTACACGTTGCTAGGAAAGGAGTAGGTAAAATTGTCCATTCCATGGCTGAGAGACCAGGCAAATACAAGCTTTACACAAAAAACCTTTCCCTGCACTGCCATACAGCAAAGCATTACAGTAGAGTAAGTACTAGCTTCTCATGTAGAATTAAATTAACCTCTGCCTGAATCCTAAACAAGAGTACTAAATAAATTATGTAAGGAGAGAGGCAGTCTACCAGTCATTGTAATTCAATGCTCAAGCCAAGCAATTCCATTTAAGTATATTGCTTAGCTATAAAATGCTAATTGCCCAGCTGACTGGAAGCCAAATGGTGCTTTCCTACTTAAAATGCCCATGAGGAAAAACCATCATCAGCTTTATTTATACCAGCAAAAGCAAACAGTACCCAGCCAGGTTTAGCTGCATCTCAGGCCAACAGAGCAGGAAAAGTTCAGCAAAGTCCTATCTGTGCAGCACAGACAACATCTTATTCCTGATAACCTCAGTCTGGATCTGATCTCACAATCATCCTTGGAGTGGGAAACAGTTGGTGAGACACTGACTGCTTAGATAAGGTCTCAGCAGGAATCACTGGCCATCTGCACCAGCCCAAAGCCTCTCAGTAGCACGATGGGGTGACAGCTTTGCCCCTACACATCTTAAGGTCCCTTTGGATGCTACCACAAAGACAGGCTGGAGCTGCATTTCCCAGACAAGGAACACTCC
Organism: Lophotriccus pileatus; assembly: GCA_035583135.1. NCBI lineage: Eukaryota > Metazoa > Chordata > Aves > Passeriformes > Tyrannidae > Lophotriccus > Lophotriccus pileatus. Next base: position 46,977,674 of record JAWWES010000168.1, read on the forward strand.
ATGTCCAAGGGACAACGCAAGCTTTTCTGGAATCAGAACTCCAAGGAAAAGTAAATACTCAGGCTAATGAAAAAGCTTTAAAATTTAAACATTTTTAACAGCAAAACGGGACACAAGCATTGTTTTTTAAATATACTTTTTTCAAAGTTTACGGGTTTGTATTAATATAATAATGAAAACAAGCTATTTTGCAGCATACAAGGAGGTTGTGTTTTAAAAGAAAAATATATTTGTCTTCCAATAAATATAAACTTCTTAAAGGTTGGGGGTTTTGCTATAATTATCTGAGGAGTTATTAATGCTGTCAGGGAAATAACTTAGAGCAAGAATCTGTGAACTGTACGACAGGGTCTCACAAAAGATTAGACAAGATGAAACAAGCTGTTGCAGGGGAATGACAAGAAAATGAAACACAAACAGATCTTCTATTGACATGTTTTCCATGTACATCTTACCATGCAAGCACGCCTGATGACACTATGTGTGTGAGTCAGTACTCACTGTTTCCCTGCCAACACATTATATACATGACAAAATTTGATTAAGAACTTCGCTCATCTCTCTAACAATTGTACTCGTTATGTGACCAACTACAGGATTAGCTGTCTTTAAAGGGATTATTTTTTGTCTTCTGAAAACCAGCAAATTACAAAGCACACTTCTAAAGACCCTTCAAGTGGAAACCTAAAAGCCAGTAAAATAACTGTTGCCTCATCTGCTGAAAATAATCAGTTCTGACAATCGTAGACTGGAATCTCAGTGGGAGGGGATGTGAAGGAATCATACCTAGTCTTAACCATGCCCAGCCTGTGCAGGGTGCAGATAACCCTCTAAATGACAGAAACGTACTCTATATAGAAGTACACTATGTAAGATCAGGTTTTATTAAAAAAAAAATACACACATGAAATTTGGATGGTACTTAATATATTATCATCCCCCCCCCCCCAAAAAAATCAACCAGATGGACCCAGACACAACCACAATCATCCACCCAATTCATTGTTATGGCTCAGGTTTTGTTATTTGTATTAGAGTAGTGCAGAGGTCCCAGCCAGGAGCAAAAACCTCATCCGCTGGAGCTGTACAAACACATAGTGAGACATCCCCGGAACAAAGAGCTTGTCATATATACCCAAGGCATCAGTAGGCTGATGAAAAAATAGTAACAAGCAATGGAGGAAGGAAACGAAAATAGGATTCCGTGGTTATAATATGATCCATTGTGTGCACTCTTGCTGCTTTATGAACTGGTTAAATCAACTCCTCCAGGCTGAACAGAACTACATCACAGGGCACAGCGAGCAAGGCAAGTCCTGATAAACACATTTACTTTAAGATGAAATTGTTCACAATGCACACTGTTTACATCACATAAATATTTTATGTGTATTTAAATAAAGGTACTTTTATATACGTTTAAAAGCCTTCTAGGAAACAAACAGTTTTGCTTCTAGCCCAGTGGAATAAATAACGAAGAAGCTAACATATCAGTTGGAGAGGAATTTTATTTTTTAATCAAACTAAATACAAAAGTGCTTCTGAACTATGAAATGAAATGTTCAGTGGCTGTATAGCAGCACATTTTTTTATCCTAGTTTCACTAAGTCCACAATGAATCACTTATGTTAATAAAACATACAGCTCTGTGGCTGTGCCTAGTGGCAATATTGATTTGACCCAGAGAGGAGAAAATCCAATTGTGGAGCACTGTATTCTCCTGCTTTTATCGCCAGCAGCACCTCTGACTAATTTACCTACTTTTGCTGCAAATAAAAAGCCTATTGATTTATCCTCAACTTCTCTCTTCAAATCATGTACAAGTGACTACACATGTTTATAATAGGATCTAGACAAATTACTCTCGACTTCTATTTTATTTCACGTTATATTTGTCCTGGGGTGGTTTATGCAGTAACAGGGAACATGAAACGTGCTGTGCTAAAGGCCTGTCACTTGACATTACAAATATAACCAGCTAAAATGCAATCCATCTGTTGAACACACTTCCAGCTAATCTATGGTAGTCTCTAAGGACCATAATAATTTACCTTAACACACAGCAAAAAAAACCACCATGGGCCATCAGAATAGACTTCAAGCACTACTGAATTCACTGAAATTCAGCCCCAAGCACACTCACTTGTTTTAAAAGTAAGACAGTTTTCCCTATAAAATGAGCATATAATAATGAGCTAGGATAATAAAGTAAAGAAAAAAAAAAATCCCATAAAACTCTAAGACTGAGCAACTAAATTTCAGCTTAACACTGAAGCCTGATACCAAAATGGATTAGCCACACAGAGCTCCAAGGTACAAACTCTGCTCCACTGCCTTTGACCACTGGAGTGAAAAAATTTACAATATTAGAATACAGCTTGACATCAAGAAACAAAAGACCAGCCCAATAAAAGCTTCTCTAAGGAAGACTACGTGTAAGATCTGTATTTTGCCATTTCAAGTATTTCTAAAACTTGGCAGGTTTATGTGTTCATATAGAACACACACAATAAACACCTAACGGGGCATATGATACCACTTCACATAAAACACAATGAATTTGTTAACACAATTTCTATACTACCATGAAGAGCAATATTAATTAACCTGAGGTAAGTGTGTGGCAGTTATGGGGCTTAGAGGTTCAAAACTACAGATCTGCATCGCAACTTCAACACTGTAGTAGAGTTCCAGCCTCTGAAAAAGTGCCAAAACTCCAAAGAGGCAGCCTTGGAGTGACAATCATAAAGCAATGCCTGAAAAAGCAGCAGCCAAAAGTACAGGAACAAAGGAGTTGGAGGTGAGAAGGTGTAGTAATACCAGTTACACATCATAGCAATACTGCTTTTCTAAAGATGAACAATAAGCAGAAGCTACGCATTTTGCACTTTAGACAGTATCAAATAATGTATTAGTATAAATGTTGCTTTTAAGAGAATGACTCATTTTCTTGGGGAAAGCTCTGTAAAACAAATGGTTAGTCCCAGGAGGGCACAGGGGTATATGCGACAGGAATCATTTTGAGGTTCTCTAGTACAAATATTGAAAAGCCAAATCAAAGCCAATGTTTAAATATGAAAACAAAGCTGTTAAACTGGTAAAAAAAAAAATAAAGCAGGGAGGGGAAACAGAAAACCAGGATATTTTCAGGATTTCTAAGATATTCTTTGTTATGAAAAATATTTTAGCAGCTAACAGAAGGCCTAACAGATGCAATTGAGTTTAATGCCAATTTATGAGTCAAATTTCATCAGTGATTAAGGGTAACAGAAGTAAACCAAACATTTAGGTTTGCTGTTACCAATTTGATACTCATGTCCTGTTCAAAGCAGGAACTCACCAAAAACTTTCCATTTACCTTTCAGCCCGCAGAAGAAACAAGCTGCTTTATCCTGCTACTCTTACTAATGCTAACATCTCACTGTCTCAGCCCTCTTGACTGCCATGGGGTCAGCTCATTGAGAAAAGTACTTCTCACTGGCAAAAGGTGCCATGCTTCACCTTCACCACATCCAAATGCCCTCAGAACTGCTCAAACAGAAGGTAGTTAAATACCTAGAAACAACCACAAACGTGTTCAGTCTTTCTAGGATAACACTCCCTGAATAAACAGGATTTAATTCACATGACACTGTTAAACCACCTAGAGAAACTCAGATAGTACTGGAGAAATACAGAGAATGACACTTAGAAACCAAGGAACTGTAACAACATGGGCAGTTATGCAGGTGGTGATGACCACCAGGAATTTTACAGGATAAACATGTACATTATTGGTTACCATTCCTTCCTTTGAAATGCATGAAAATCTTTGTCTGTAACACTGGAAAAACAGTAACAGCAAGACATTTTTTTCTCCTCGTGAGGAAACGGTTGTGATAATGCTTGAGGAACACCAGTGAAAGAACTGAGCAACTGGTCTGTTAGCACTTACTTGTCCTTACTTTCTCCCTGCCCCGCTAACATGTTTGTAAATCTGAAGAGGAGGGTAATCAATTAAGTTTAAATTAGATTAATTTCCACAAGGTTAAAGATTTTTAACCATGAGTTTCCAACAGGACTAAAATTTGTGCTTGGGCAGCTTACAGGCAGCCTAGTATTGGAGAGCAAATTAATGTTTCAGAAAGCACACACACAGTCACTGTGCCATCGGCTTATTATCTAACTGCAACAGAGGACAGAGCGTGGGTGAGAGAGGTCCTTGAGGCATTTGCAGACAAAAATGCAAAAATCTATGTTGGATTTACAGAAGAGGGAAGCTTTCAGCTGGTCTGAAGAGGAGAGGGTACAGGGAGAGGCTAGCCACCCAGCAAGGATGCCTGATCAGACAGTACAATGCTACAGGACAAATGAGGTGGCTGAGGAGGTACAGGCAAGGAAAGGTTTTATTTATAAGATCAGTAGGTTAAAACAAAACCGAAGAGCTCATACATGCCATTCATCTGATCATGTTAGCTGCTTTCTCCTGTAACAACCTGACCTTCTCATCACTGGAGCCCTCTCTTGTAGGCAAACTCTTATTACCAACCAGGGCACTAAAGCTCCTGTTACCAGGGGCACTAAAATCTCAAATACCAGTAATGCAGAGAGAGTCCTTGCAGTTCAAGCAAGCCCCTCTCAAACTCTCACAGAAAACTCTACAGGGTATCATTGCAAATAAATGTTATGAGCTTTCCAATTATTCTTAAGCAGAACTTGTATCCAACTTCATTACTTCAATATATCACTATCATCTAATTTACCCAACATCAACCAGTTCAACAAACACAGGCAGTCCTGAGCCAGGAGATCTGCCACTGTAGCAAGTCTATAAATTTTTTCTTAAGGTGGGTAGAGGAAGAAGCTTTGAATCAGACCAGATAGTTCTTCCATGCACAAATCTACAGCAGCATTTCTCTTTATAGCCAGCAGATTGCCCCAGGCAGGAAACGTGCAGGGAATTTTGAAGGCAGCCAACCCTTCTTGCACTGTACAGGTGGAGAAGCTGCAGTAAATTTCATGTGACTTTTCCAAGGTAACCCAAGCACCACTGGGGAAGAAAACACTCCCAGCATTTCCTGTGTCAGTCACCAGTTTTACCATTAGTGCTGAGCTGCAGTCACAATAGAAGAGAAAAAGAAAGATGACCACAGAATACAGCAGTGGTTAAAAAAAAAACAACTATTAGTGAATAAAATGAGAGAGCAGGAAAAAGAAATGGGGGCCATGCCCTCAAAATAGCCTCTGGGCCTCTCATCCTTCCCTTTCTGGATTTTCTATGCTCATTTGTTTTCAATAGCAAACAACCTTTCTATCTGGAGAGTTACTGCATCCCCCTCCAAGAGTTATCTAGAGGGAGGAGACACAGTTAGGTGCAGTTGACACTCAGCTATTCAGAGAGTTTACTGCCAATAATTTGCACCTCGGCAAAGCCAGGTCAGGCAGTAACCCACAGGCAATTACCAGCTCAAACTGCCAAGAACAGCCTCCCTGATTTTCCCAATTTGTTGCCACCGAGGAGGTGACACAAGAGCCTCCTGCTCAGTCCCATTCCAAGGAGGCCTCTCACTGGCATCTGATTCCTTTGTAAATTGCCAGCCTGGAACTACTAGGACAACAAGGGATGGTGTTGCATGGTGCTTACCATTCAGCACCCACACAAAGTGAGTGGATCCAGGAGGGGATCCTCTGCCCCAGGACACTGGGTCTCAGGCCCCACCCTGTGCCATCCCCATCTCAGCCAAGTTCACTTGTTGCCCCTGCCTTCTGAGCATCACACAGCAACACAAATACTGCACTCTAAGAAGAAATGCATATACACATACAGACTTACGTATGTTTCTGTTATTTCCCCCACTATTACTCTGGGATTACTGTACCTGCTTAAACGTGGGGCAAGCAAAATCCTTCTGGAAACACCATCAAATTTGCTATACATAACACTGTCCCATATTCAAGCATTTGGAATCCCCATGACTCAGCAGCAACAGCACAAGGGGTTTTACCCCGCACCATACAACAACAAATTGTGTGCTTCTTAAGCACACAATAATGAAAAGTCTGTAAAAGCAATACATAAAAACTGTTACATGTTATATATTTGATAAAATTTAAGGTTTCATTTCATTTCAGGGTCAGGTAAATGCCATTACTCATGAGTTTTTTTTGAGTCTGAGAATTTACATCAAAAAATAATTGCTATAACACTTTGGTAGAAAATTTCAAACATTTTGAACAAATATGGAAAATAACAACACAAGGTGGTGTAGTACATTAGGATTTTATATAAATAGTCATCAAATTCACCCTTACGACAGACTCATCCTCTACACACTTACAAATCCCAGTCGCCTTTCCACATTCTGTGTCACATGTGCAAGAGAAAGCCATTAAAAATTAATAGTGAAAACCCACAAAGCCATACTGAGCCCACAATTCAAGTAATATCACACTTAACACCAAGTAATAACACCGTTAATATATTTTACATCAAGTATTATCAAGTCAGTTAATATCACAGGATAACAAAGATCTCCTTAATGTTGCAACTGCACAGCGGGGGAAATATTTCACATTCAAAAGGAGTTATGACCAAAAAAATAGATAAAAGGAAAAAAGTCCCTTCCAACAACTGCCAAATTTCATCTCTACAAAGAAAGGAAATAGCCAATATCCTTTCTAAATACTACTCTGTGAGTTTTAAAGGCTTCTGACCACAGGATTTTCTATGTCAATACAATTCTGTGTGTTAGCTGCTAGGCAAAATTTACTTATCAGTGGTAATCCAGGCTATGCATTCATACACATATGCATACTTGCACATGCAAAGACTCTCCCAAGAAGAATTTTCAGTCTTGCCAGTTCTTAACAGTGTTCCTTTAAGTATCTGAAAGGACTGATTAACCCTGCTTATTACAATCTGTGTAATCTACTGTGAATCTTGCAGATAGCTCATAACTGCTAACATTAATTAACTCAGCAGAGCTTTACCCTTCTTGCTCCCCCACTGGCCTCATACCACAGCCCTCAATTTAGGAGTTCTACTTCACGACAGCCCTAGCAGATGGCTGAGGCAGAGTTAAGCAGCAATGGCCAGCTTCTGATGTAGAAAACTCAGTTAAATAATTATGCATTTTCAGAGAACACTTCTCTGCATATTGTACTCTTCATCAGTACTGACCAGTAGTCACAGCACTTAATGCATACAACACTCTGGAAATACCCACGATATAAGACAAAAATGTGAAGGGTGCTATTACATCCTAGAAAATCTGTTCTTTATGCCATCTGTGAGAGAAACAGAAGTAAGCTGTGTCACTGTGACATTATTAACATTCAGGAAAGATTAACTTCTAATACTACTATGCCAGTTTTAAGGATTCTGAACACTGGATTTTCTGTCAACAAAGTACAATTTCCTTTTAAGCTGTGATGTTTAGTGCTTTCCTGAAAGCAAATGTCATCTATCATGTGCTCATCTATAGGTGAAATAAAAAGCAACTTTCAAGTCCTTGTATTTATTGATAAAAACCTTAAAAATGGTCATAAAAGTTCAAAATCAGCAAGAGCCCCCAAACATGAGGAGCTGCCCTGGCTACAGGCAGAAAAAGCAGAACCACGCACACTATCGTAACCCTTTTGTGTCATTTTTCAATTATACTTAATCTCCAGTGTCCTTTAACAGCACATGAAGGTGGCAGGCAGGTATGTATCTTTGCAATTTCCAAACTGCCTCACATGTGGCTCATATCCCTTACCTCCAGCAGCACAGCTCAGGTTTATTATTTAAGCAACATAATGGAGGGAAACCTAATATGAAGTATCAAGTGACTTCGAGCTCCCTATCAACCAGATCACGAAACAACAGCAGTGCAAGCATGATGGGCTGGCCTCTCAGGGAGCTGGAAGAAGAGGAAGGGAGGGTAAATCCCCAGAAAGATTGCTCCAGGCAAGCGAAATTCAAGCCTCAGGCTGCAGGGAGCAGCAAGGCCTCCCGCGTCCAGCACATTTGGGTTGTGTTGCTCTGTAAAAATAAAGATTATTAGAATTCTAAAAGATACACATTACACAGAAATCTATACTGTTGTCGCATCTACTGAGCACCAGATCTAAGCCTAGGAGCTCTTAAAGCATGCCAAACCTCCTTGGTGGTCTGGATGAAGTCTGACTCCTAGAAGCAGCCTCAGATGAAACTTTAAGGGACACTACAACCAGAGAAAGGTAGCACAAGCAATATTTTATCAGCAGACAGAGCGCTTACACCCTTCACCTCAGTCAAGCACAAAACCTTGGCAAAGAGATCCAGCTGTAACACAGGAAAAGAAGCAATGCAAGGTCCACTGCAAACTCCAGAACGTCAGTGATGTTAAGTGCTGGAGTAAGGACCACCTCATTCTGGTCTACACGCAGCTTTTCACGTAACTTACTAAAATGGCTCTGCATCATTGTTCAAACAAACTTTGCTGGAGGCATTGAGTTACTTCGACAAACCTGTTTCTTGCTCAGAGCATCATGAATTAGCTGAGTGATGAATGGCTGATGAGAAACTGGAGCTCTATGGGAATTGGCACACTCACCAGAAGAATGTTACAGTAAAACAAATTGTGCTCTTCAAATCTATAGAAGTGGGCTGCATTTTGAAGCTGGAAATCCAAACTAATGATCTTACTTCCTGGTGCTCAGAAATCATGCAGCTCCCACAGATTTTTAAGGGAGAAATAGATACTTACTTTCTGGAGGAAGTAATCACAGAAAATCCAGGAATTATAATACTATATCTTAGCACGAGTCTAAGTTCTCTGGCACCTCAGCAGCAGCACCCAAATCCACTTTTCCTCTAAATCTCAGCATAAGCCAATGTTTGCATTTCCACAACATTAAGACATACAGTAAAATATAAGGTGCTAAAAGCAGGCATTTTAGTTTGAATCTCCAAACTAAGCAATTTCTATTGACATTGTAAATATGCACTGTCAATATAAGATATGCTAAGTCTCCAAAACTTACTACTGACCATAAACACACAGTAGTAAAGAACAGAATTTCCCCCAACCTAAAAATCTGCAGTCACTGATGTTGCTTTCTAAGAAGCAATACAGAAACAGGCACAACCAAAACTGAAAATAAAAAGAGCATTTGCTGCATTTCAGACTAGTAGATACATGATTCCTTGTGAATTTTGATTGTAAGTCATTCTCACGAGGTAGAGGCAACAGCCCCTTTGGAATTGACTCAGCACAATGGAGGCAGGAACTAAACAAACTTCTTCAAACAGCTTTGCCAACACCATTCAGCTCCAAGCTGCAAAACTCCTGCTGTTTCAAACTCAGGGCCTCCTGTGAGCAGACTGCTGATTACACCAGGTTGTATGGCAGGTTTTTGATATGTGCACAGGGCAGAAGAATAAGAATGAAACCTGCCCACTAGTCATGTTAAATAAAAGATTTCACACCACACTGAAAGAAAAGGACACTTTGCCATCTATTTATATAATACAATGGGCCCTTGCCCCCCATTAAAGTAACAATACCTTGCAGTACACTGTACACATACTGTGTACAACTCATGCAAGCATTACTGGACACACCACTACGGTGAAGGATACGGGAAACAGCACAATGCAAACACCCTATCTCCAAATAGAGGAGATACGCATAGTCAATATTTTAAGTCAGATGGCTGAAATGCAGCGCTGCAGCAACATTTAATTGGGTTCTATTCCCAGTTACACTTGCACAGTGCAGAAGAGCAGTAAAGGAAAGGGAATAAAAGTAACTCAACAGGCATCTTTCAGCCTCATTTTTATGAGATGAAACCAGAGAAATCAAACTTTTACAAGTTTCTGCGAAATTTTGACAGGAAAACCCTTGGGTATCAGCCCCTGCAAGGAAAGAGCAGAGGCCACAACAGCAGGCAGCAGCCAGGTCAGCATACACCTTGCTCCACACACCTCAGAATGTGCCTACGGTCAAGTGCAAGCCATGGGAAAACAGCAAGGCAAGTGTAGGACACAGGATCCACAGAAAGCTTTCCCCTGTTCCCATAATACTTGTTTTTCATTTATGAACTTGAGCAGAAGCCTTTGCTGCCTAATCAAGTTCAGCCCCTTGTTGTCTTGTAGCATCACAGCTGTGAATCTCCTAATTGCATCTTTGGTATGCAGAAGGTAAGAAATGTTCTTGAAAAGATGACATGAAAGGCTTCGCTGGTTGGTCATAAACATGGACATTAGGGTCTTTCCTCAGGGAATGGCCAGTGCAGAAATCAGATGTTCAGAATACATTTCTGCCCATATGGTTCAAAGTGATGAATAATGCACTTTGGAAAAGAAGAATGACAAAAATAATACAACACTGCAGTAAAGCACCAAATTAAACAAATAACAGGTGGTGACTAAAAATGCATTTTTAATGAGCATCTCTTTATGAATGCACATAATGCAAAGTGGTTTCCACTGCTTTGTAACACACCACTCCTCATTATGGATTAAAAATATTTCAGTTAGACAGAGCTAGATGTGTAATCTCTAGCTCTTTGGACATCTCATAGAATTTTTTGGTAAGATTTAGCAGCCAAAAAACGTGAAGTTTTAAATTCTGAACTCTCAGTACTCTTTAATTAACTCTACCTTTTTTCACTAGGTAAATTTGTAATTAAATGTTGATGCGTGTTTTAAACTTTGATGTGTGTTTCCAATGCATCTGCTTCATCAAGTGTTCTGTTCTTCACATATATATAATTAACTGAGGAAGACAGCAGTCCAGTGGTTAATGCAGAAGACAGTGTTTGAATTCCTGAGTCCAGACAGACATGAAACAGATCCACAGCCATTCTTCAAAGTGAATTATTGCGTTCCCAAGCTCTTCTCAAACTGGTCTGCATGAAATCAAGTGGCCAAGAATGAGACATTACTCCATAGCAGGAGGTACTACTATACCACAGCGTATTAAAACTTCATAAGAACCATTTCACCAGGGTTACTTGTCAAACTGAGAGAAAGCTAGAGAAATCATTACAGAGAACAGTTATCCAAGAAAGCAAGACTGAATTTAAGTGGACTATTTCTGTAATGGAGGAAGTCTCAGAAACAAGTATCAGGCAGTTAATACAGTCAGGAAGTGAGACTTTGTGCTGTAAGGGCTACAGTGTAATGAAGCATGTTCAGCTAAACAAGTACCTTGCTCTGTCTCAGCAGAAGAGCCATATTATCTCACAGATTGCAGCAACAGTTTAAGCAGTTACTCAAGTCTGAATCTTCTTGAATGAAGAAAGGTCACTGTTACAGAATGCAAAAATAAATGTATTCTTCCTCTCTCCAGTGCAGCTGTCTTGTTAATCTCAAAGATGACATATTCCTCATATATCAGTCACCGCTTTAATGCCCTGATTCATACAGAGAGGCTTAGGAGCACATGGCTGGTTATTATTTCAGTAGGTTGATTATTTCTACGATGCATAATACTCCTTGTAATTCTTAATTGCTTTACCCCTCAAGGGCATACAGCATATGTCTTGGGAACTGGAACAGACTTGCTCTGAATATCAAAGAAAAAATAATGAATTGTCATTAAAAAGGTGAGAAGTGGTAGTTATTACCCTCTTCTATGTGGTTCCTTAGAAGGACAATAATTTTTTTAAATGTTATTTTTCCCTTTTAATGATTGTTTAGATGATAAGCTAAAAAAATAAACAAGAAAAGGCTTGTGTCCGAAAACAGAAACGATTTGAGGCTGCTGTGTATTTAATATTGTATTACGTTAGTCAGCATGGTTGTTCGGTTAAGCACAAACTTTGATGGTTTCCCGAGTGCCAGGAAATCAGTTCACTCCATTCATAATTTCTCTGATACAGCAGCAGTGTGTGCCAAATATGTGGAACTAAAAAGGGCCCTATGACACAGAGCAAATGATGATTAAACAAACTGGGAGTGTTCAAACTGACACAAAAACCTCTCTCCCTGACCCCTCCTGACACCCCCCCAGTAAGTGCAGTGGGATGATCTCAGTTAACCTTAAGAGCCAAATTCTGCCTGTTTATGAACACAGTTTCCCCGAGGCCCTGAGATTTGCAACACAGCACACAAAAACCTTTCACATACTTTCCTAATAGCAGGAGTCCAGAACACCCTTCCAGGAGACTTCTCAGAGCACCCAGCAAAAAGCACTGCCCTTCCAGCACGACACCCGAACGCTCCTTGCCATACACACAGTAATTAAATGACATGCCTTATGCCAGCCAGCTGAATACCGTACATATTAAGATAAACTCTGAGGGTTGTGACACGGTGGAGAGGAACTGCCTTGTTCAAGCAGCTGCCCATGGCTGCAGTTCCCAACCCCCACCCGGTACCTGGGGGGGAAAAAAGAGCTTCTGTCACTGTGGATAGCCCTGTTAACTGGGGAAAAATTCAAGCCATCAAGTGCAAGAGGAAAGTCTATTCAATGGGAACTTCCTTTTGTATTGCAAGATGCCAGGATAGATGGCAAACACTCTGGGCAAAGCTCTTGGGTTTCTGGAGGCAGCGTGGGTGTCAGCACTCCCGAGGGAACACATCCAAACTGAGCTCACTGAACCTCACCAGGGGTCACGGCTCCTGAGGGCACATTCCCTGCTGCCTTAGGTCATATGCCCTGCACCGAGTGAGCCGGCCTGGAAAGGCTTTGTGCCCACCACAGTCACAACACACCTGACAGATGGAGAGAGCCAGTTCTTAGAGCCCTGCACTCATCTGACAGAAGGCTTGTGCTGCAAGGTCAGGGAATCTGGGAAGCCGTACATTTCAGTTTGTATGGATTCATGCTTTAGGTAAGTCAAAGTCAATACCAGGAGATCTGTCTGGCAATAAAGCAGGGATTTCAAAGTTGTGGGTGCCATAACTGCCAGAAATCCAGCAAACAAGATCATCTCTGAGATTTTCCTCTTCTCCCAAGTAAATCTATCAGCATCTAGAGTGCAGGTATTCTGGGGTCAGGGCATTCACAGTCATTTCCTCTGACAACTGTTCCATTTACTTTATTTCACATTCTTAACCTATCTCATACAAGACACAAAGATGTACTTTGATATCACTTCCTCATTTTGTAAAACTAGCTCTTCTATTTTTCTTACAAATGCCTGAACTCTTTCCTTTGGGGCAAGTTAAACACCTAGTGGCTGGGAAGTTAGGGAGAGGAAAGGAGAACTTTATTTAAAAAAAAATAATAAAAAAATCAAAGTCCTATGTGAAAGTGGAATAAGGCAACAATTACAACAAAACTATCACACTACATAAAAATAGTTTAAAAATCCATCCTATCTATTCATATGTGATTCTTGTTACTGCAGAATCAAACTGATGTTTGAACTATTAAATGAGTGCAGCATTAAACATGTCAAACATTTTATATCTAAACTGATCAGCATGAAATATTTAGCAGTATTTTTTTGCAGTTCCATCTCTCCTCCTTTATGTTCAAGTGTCCTTCATTATAACTCCCAAACTAACTTGACGGTACATGAAATCTCCCTGGTGAGAAAGGAGTTCTAGGTATCTATCTCCAGACTTGCACACTTGTCCTTTTCACAATTTCTTGGTACCACCCTGATACCAATAGCTTGGTATCATCCCAGCTAAGAAACAACAATGGTTGTACGTACCCCAACAAAAGAATACTGTGGTAGTCAAACACTCCCCATCATCGGCATCAGCAGACAAGAAAGATAAAATCAGGGAAGCAACTGAAAGGTCACAGAAAATACCTGCAGAGTGCATTTACTCTTTAAGAAAAAATAAACAAGCAAAACAACCACCACCCCAAAAAGTACCCCGCAAATGAAATGAAACCTACAGTTCAAAAAGCTAGTCTTTGATGCAAATTTATGAGGGAGGGTTGAGTGCGTGATTTTGTGTTTCGGTTTGGTTTTTGGTGGTGGGGTTTTTTTGTTTGTCTTTGTTTTGTTTTTTAATAAAGCTTTGTTTGGGGGATGAAGAACGCAATGATCGAGTATTTTCCAGCCTTTTCTCTGCCTAGGCAGATATATCTTTCAGCACCTCTGCACCTGTTACACAAACACAAAACACCCAAACTGCAACAGTAAATATTAAAAACAAAACAGAAAAACCAAAATTTAATCTGATAGCCTCCTTTGGCAAGCTGCTCAGGCAGCTGCTTTAGAATCCCAGATTCACACTTTCAAAAGTATCACACAGAAAAGCTTATTTAAAACAAATGTGCTGAATGTCAATCTGCTTGTGAAATCACCTTTGCATATTAGAATGGCTGGTGTAAGCAGCCAATACTTGAGTTACTGCTAAAGTTTTAAACTGGGAATAGTATGCTACCTGTTACAGAAGGAAGTAGTAATCAGGAACTTGTTTGTGCTTTAAGTACCATCCTGCAGCATTTAGCCAATTAAACTAAATCACTCTTCACTATTAACTTTCCTGACTTACAAAATACTTTGAGGAATTAAGATTAATGCAACCTGAGAGAGAGACTTGTATGAATATCATTAAAAATCAAGGTGGCTTGTGGGTTGGGTTTTTTAATATATTTGGTATTTAAGATTATTCCTTTAGTGTCTCAAGAATTTTTGGTTGTAAGTCTATATCTACTTGGTTATAAGTGTATTTCTACTTGTTTATAGACATACTGTAAAGAGACTTTAAGTGACCTGTCCTTTATAAATGCTGACAGTCCAAGCCTGACTGCAAAGTCTGTGTGCTAGAAGAGCACTGCAGTTCCATGTGTTATAAAAACAACTGCTTTTTACCCTGACATGCCAACTCAGCTCTCTCATCTGAGTTTCTGTGTCTCTCTTACAGCAGAGGTTTGGCAGAGTGCTCAAAGCCTCCAAAACAAGGTGTCCTGCTAAGCTTAAGATTGGGAAAGCAAGCCAGTGTATCTTCTGCAGATATTCAAGCAGTTGCCACGAACACTGCAAAACCTCTAAGTACTGATAAAGTGTGATAAATACCTTGACACTGGTAAAAGCTGTCAAGGAAAACAGCCAAAACAAATCACAATCTGGCAGACAGTTCTGATCTCACAATATCCAAGGGTATCAAAGCAAAACTGCTTCAAGACTCTGCCATGCAAGATGTTCAGCATCTCTAGTTGTATCAAGTCAGTCTGACAAAGTCAGTGCCACTTAAAATTAAGTCCTATGCCATACAAAGAAAGCACAATCGCAAGTTAACTGAGATGCTTTAGGAAACAAGAGGCCAAACTGCATCTTAGGGAGACAAGTCTTCAAGCAACAACAAATTATTTGAAATCTGAATCCCTTGATTGTCCTGAATATGGACCCAGCAATTTATAAAGAGAATGGGCTCAGTGAAAAAAGGGAGATCAAAATCACCTTTCCAATCAACATTTTGGCTCAGGCTACAAAGGAAATGCATACTGGAAGAAATGCGAGACAGCTCAACCAAGTTTGAGAATTAGAGCTCTCTGCTTTAGTTTCTTCTGCATGACTGGAAGCTGGGAGCTACATTAAGTGCCAGAGCACTGAAGTGTAAGCAAGGCTTCTAATAATGGCAGCTTTTGTGGTCCTCTACTACAGAATCATTCCTCCTGCATGTAAAACTGTAAAGATACATCCACATGCTGTTCAGATAAGCACTTGCCACAAACCCCGAAAACAAAGACAAAGCCTTCGATCTTGACAAACAGCTTTTGCATATTCAGGAAAACACAGAACACCCAGAGTGGGGCTCTTCTTTGGTTTAGTTGTTGGGTTTTTTCTTTCACTTTTTTAAATATCAAGATTGAGGAAGTGACCTTGAGACATTTATTACATTAAAGGACAAGTCCTTGAAGTTTAATTGTTGCTTTGTTTTGAAGTAACTACACAGCCCTGAGAGACTCTAAGTAACTCAAACAGGTAACTAGTCAAACTAGAAGGGGTTTGGTTGTAGGTTTTTTTGGTGAGTGCAGCTTTTCCGTTGTTGTTGTTGTTTTGTTGTTGTTGGTTTTTTGTTTGTTTGTTTGGGAGTTTTTGTTTTGTTTTGTTGCTTATTTGCATGGGGGTTTTGTTTGCTTTTTTTTTTTTGTAAGTGAAGCATGCTTTACTTTCAGGGTAACTATGGGACTGATGATGTTTCTTTGAAACAAATGAGCCTTTTGACATATATAGTAATTCTGTATTAAATATAAAAATTTAAAAAGAAATTCGTTCACCTCCTTCCAGTTTCTAGCAGCAAATGCTCATGCCTCCCCTGGGACTCGGGTCACTTAGCTTTACTGTAACACAGTTGCTCCAAAATGAACCAGACATTAACCTCAGTACCACCCTCCCTTCTTTTAACACACACTCCACACCTAACAGGTCTTTCTGTGATACAAATTTGACACTGCACTCCCTTACAAATATCTTTCCAGCAGACACATTACAGGTAGAATCACCATTAAAAATAGGAAGAAAAAAACCAAAACACCCAGGAATTTTAAGGTTTCCTAGTAAACTTACCTTTCTTCTTTTGCTTCTCAACCTGACAGCAAACAAGATGTTTTAAAGTCAGCTCTTTAATATAAGGTGAAGAAAAGTGACTTTTCTAGAGAAGGAGGATCGCCTATTGTAGTTCTAAAATATTACTAGCCCACTAAATAAATACTTTCCTGTCCTGTGAAAATTATTAAGTGGAATTGATACAGTATTTTATTTTTGTGCAAAGACAAGCCTTTCCCAGCACCCCCCAAAGGAGCAGATGTCTATCACTGTTATCTTGATCACCTAAAACACACGAACTATGTCTAAAAAACTAATTAAATAAACATCTAGAGGCTTTTAATAATGCTAATTATGAAAGAACAGACAGTGACAGCTCCACAGGGGCCACTTCTGTCTGCTGAGCAGATTTTTATTTAGGCACTTCTACTGGCCATATGAGGACCCAGCAGAATTTAAACACTTAACTCTCCTTCAACTCTATCTCTTAATCATAATGGGAAACAGGAGAGGCACAAGCTCACACACAGCTTATATTCCAACAGCCCATCTAAACAGCTACTTAAAAATAGGCATTCTGCTTACTTAAAGTACAGTGTGCACACACTTTAAATTGCTGTCTTATTTGTTCATTTTATAAATATTTTACTTTATAAACCAACATGTGTGTAAATGGGAAATGCATGCCTGAGCAAATGATAGCATTTAAATTTCTGAGCATTCATGAGTAGGTGCCTTAATTTGTGCTGGTGCAAAGTCCATACACCATGTAAAGCAGGAAATATAGCCCTTCCTGTGAATTGTCTTCAGCAAAGAAACTAGCACAACTAAAGCTCCTTCCTGTCCCCAGGTCTATTACTTTCTCAGGTCCAGAGGCCTACTCAGCAGGATAAATCCCATCATTCTTAACCAGGATAGGCATCTCCACAACCTTCATGCCCATTTCTTGGGCCAAGTGCACTCACATTACCCAACAGTACTGGAGGTCAACATAAGCTCAAGCAGACCTTTACAATGCAAACCAGAGTTTTCAGAATTAAATACAACTCTGCACTAGATTCAATGCACTGTCTGAGATCTCCCACATATTCCTGCAACTGACACTTACTCCTTCAAAATGTCAGAGAAGCACCACAACAAGGCATCTCAAATAGCTATCTCAGATGAAAACACACTGTGGAAGAAGTGCTTACAGGTCTAACAAGCCACTAAAAAAGGCAGCATACAAAGAGGTGAGAGTTCATTACAGAGCTTTGTAACAAAAGCTAACTAGGATGCTGCTGGACTGGAAAGCCAAGGCCAGCTGAGTTCCAGGCATGCACAAAGAGACTCTCCACATCACGGGGTCACAGATGTCACTGGAATTGACAGGAACAAGCCTTGACACCAAACCTTAATCCAGAGTCAGAGTTGTATAAAAGCAAGACTTTGGACTGAACCCCATGTGTCACAATACAGTATGTGACAATAACCTCAGTAAGAGTCATCACAGATTAAATAACACCTTCAGAGATAGAACATGCCAATAAAATAAGAACATAAATAATTTTAATTTACCACCTGCCATTAAAAATTATTGCTTTGGGAACTGGTATGCAATTTGAGGGATTGCTTGACAATCACGCTTTATGCATATTTGGAATTCACCTTTTCACTTTAAAGACTTTTCATGAAAAGTACTAAATGACATAGAATGCATTACAGAAACACGAGCAATAAAGCAATCTTTAACTTTCATTTTTTACTATCTTTTAACAAAAAGTAAACCTCAAAGCTATTTTCAGCTGCAAGTGGCATGCAGGCTGTTTTCTAACTTACCCAAAATTGGTAGGCTCTACAAAACTTAATTCCCTCCTTCACACAGCTTCGGCTGACAAAAATAGGACATTGGCCCAAAATTCAAGCAGCATGAACATGGTGCTGTCTGGTGAGCCTGTCTGAATAGTAACTTACATCTTAAACCTAAAATCCAAAAATACATGTAGTAGAGGGACTGAAATACTCTGTGACTTTAGCATTGGTAATCACTGCAGTAGTCTAGGAGATTAACATTAGGCCTTGGCTTTCATTAAGGAAAGTCACACACTCTCACATTACTCTGTTTTAAGCCATATAAAGGATACTGTGGATACGTTCTACAATTCCAAGACATCCCAAGAATTGCTTTCAATTAACATGTCAGAGGTTAAGTAAATGCTGCTGGGTGGCAACCAAACAGCTATTCCATACTGTAAAATTTTTACAGGTCACTTCCGTTTCCCTCTGTATTTTAGGACGCTGCTTCTCTCTTTTCTTGGCTGAGTTTCTTTATTTGTCTGCACAATGAATTCACACCCCTCTAGCTTATTAAGCAAAACAAAGACAAGAATACAGACACGTCAGCCCACTAGTACTGCCCTTTCCCATATTCTAGCTCCAGGAAACTAAAAGTAGCTTAAAACTCAACCCATTCTCTTCCATCTGTTTCAGGTCACTATTTCATTCTGCATTAAAATGCACGTAGAGCCTCAAGGGAAAAAAACATGTCTCTGAGATCACTCCTCTCAAACTTCCAGACAGAACTCAATATATCAGCCAAAACGCATCCCAGTACCACAGCCAGTAATCTCAATCAGGTGTCCAACGGCACGCTACTCATCATGTGGAATGGCAGCTCTCACCAACCTGGGAACACTTAAAACCTGACATCTGCAGAAACTTATTTCAACTCTGAGGCAGAAATGTTTGTCTAGTTCTTCTGGAAATGATCAAGAGCATTTTCACTGACAAAGCATCAGACAGTCTGTCTGTTAGTGATGATTCACGTGTCTCAGTCTTCCTCACTGAAATACTTGATAGCAGGACCTATACAAATGGTCAGTATTTTTGTGATTCTTACGTTTGTTCCACTGCAGCAGAGTGGCACCACTATTTTCAGGTGAAGAGCTAAATCAAAGACTAACAGCAGTCATTCTACACTTCCCAGAATGTCTGCACCAAGGTCAGTCATTCCCTTGACCTGCACCCACCTCTGTGAATGTCCTCACAATACCAGTTTTACATGTTTCATGATCATGCTAACTGCAGAACAGAGAGCCTAACTCAAAACATTTCTATCACTGCAGAAGCAAGAAAGCCTTGTTAAGCTAAGTACTGCATAAACACATACAGACAGTCTGTGCCTGCAGCAAGTTTAAACTAACTGGAAGTCAAATGAAGAACAGAAGCGGAAATAAATATACAGATAATAAGGTCCTACTCCAGGTTGTGCCAGTGGCAGAATCTCCTCAGTCCTGAAGGCCCACTGCCTTACTGAAACAGAGCATCTCCACAACTGTACCTTACTACTAACTTACTTGTCGTACTAGCTTATTTATTGTAGACCTGTGAAAATCACAGAGGCTTGGTGGCTGCTCAGTGTTTATCCTCTGTGCAACTGTAACTTATGGCCACAAGAACATGCACACTACCTTTGGTAGGTGCAAAAATACAATTTCCAATGCAGAAACAGTTTGGGAGGCTGTATGCACACAGCCCACTCAACTGCACAGAAAAGGGAGAGAACTGCACTTAAGAGTGCTTGAGATCAGCAAAGTATTTGAATCAGAAAGAGCTTATCTGTTGAAGCTTCTGATATCTTGCTCTTGAGAAAGCTGACATTCTCAGTTAATAATCTTGAAACTTAAAGCTCAAGATAACAAAAGGTTGCCCCTGAGCCAGAATTAAGATCTCTAAGGAACAGGAATCAAATGAAAGCAGTCAGTCACTCAGGCATACTGGAGTTTAACACACCAAATTGACACAGCTAGCAAAAAAGCTATTAGTTTTACCTAATTCAGCAGGTCACTGTGGGTACAAACGTTCCCCCTCAAAACAGAGGAATGCTTTTTTACTCGTGGGTGTGCGCATTTATGTGCATTTCTAGCATTTTGGTGTTTACTCTGCTAAGGACTGGATTACTAGCCCACTAGAACTAGCCTGCCTAGTAGGGAAAGATTCCAGCTCATACAAGAGGACCTTGCTCCTTCCAGAAGTTTATTTATAGCTTGAGTATAGTTGCCAGTCCATAAATTGTGTCCAAATCAGGAGCTCCAAGTCTGAATTCCTCTTTGCAGTCCAGTCAAGAGCTCTAAACCTGATTAAATGCTTCAAATACTGAAGTAGGAGTTGTTTATTGATCTGGAAGCTACTGTTATTGCCAAGACTTTCGCTGGTCCACAGAAAGAACCATCATTTGCCCCAGCCTGAAAACAAAGTTCTCTTTTCCAGAGGTTAGAAACAGCCCCGCAACCAACACCAAATCCCTCACAACAGCCACCCTCACAGACAGCTAACATCCTTTAACACACCTGATAAAAACTCTGCTGCTTGTACAGGTTTTACACAACTATGGAGCAGCCAAGAGGAGGACACAGGTATGAAGAAACATGCCTTAGAAAGTAAGGTATCTTTGCTCACCATGAAGTGAGCAAGTAAAGTGATTTCGATGGGAAGAGTAGGATTTGTGGTGATACAGACTCTAAAAAGTCAGTTGTTTCATCTTTACCCCCCGCAATGTCACTTTAATAAGAACACTAGGGCTTATTCTGAGTTTCTTGTTGAAGCTGTACATGCCACACAATCACAACCAGTTTCAGAGCTTTGTCTCAGTACAAATTTTTTTGTAATTGAAAGATATTTCCAACCTTTTTAGAAATATGAAGTAATCTGCTAGGTATTTAGTGGCCACAACTGTAGGGAATAGAAGCAACAAAAATACAGTCGTGACCACACTGCAGCATTTCTTCCAACAGTGTTTCTCATCCACATACTCCAGATGTGACCATAATACCCATCCAGGAAGTAGCCAAGGGATGATCACATTCTCTCTGTCAGTCTGAAGCTTTTCATGTAAACGGTAGGGTTTTTTGCTTGAGAGTGCAGTATATCCTCTTGGGAGTGATTACTGGCATTTTTTGAAGGTTGGGAAGCTACCTGACATCAAAACAGGCCCTTTTAGGAAACTCCTTTTTTATAAACTGGTATCAAAGTGTTTTTTAATTCCTTAGGGGAAAAAAACCCAAAAAAAACAAAAAACACATAAACCCAAAAAACCACTAAACCTAAAGATTGACCCATGGACAGAGTAAGCACAAAGCTTCCCCTGTCAGCCTGGTTTAGGCTTCTTCCAAAATTCCATAGGTTGTGAGCATGTTACCAAGTGTTACAGATACCAGGACAGCCGCTCCTATGCATAAACTTTAAGTAGCAGCACCTACAAGATTTAATCAATCAACTTTTCCACAGCTTGCTGCGGCTCAAGGAGTTTGATGTTGGGTTTTTTTAAACATTGTCTCTTCTTTTACAGAAGCAGGGGCAGTGAAACATGAAGACAGCTGCCACTGCTGGGATTAGCCACCATTTAGAAAATAAGCACAAGGCCACAGGGAATTAAAGCTGTAACTGCTCACTGTCAAGAATGCTCTTTCACTGAAGCCAAACATCCTTCAGCCTCCCACTACTCACACCTAAACTGTTTTCAAGCCCATTTAACTGGACCAGTAGAAAAGCCTCACAGGGCTCACAACAGAGCATTTCAAAGTGAAGATAGAGCTCAGGAATAGCAAGATAATTTCACCTTTGTTGCATTGGGCTAGGCAGTGTCAGCTGAAGGACCAAACTATGTCATCAACACAAGGCATCAGATGACAGCTGGAAGCCAGGCTGTTCCAGATGCACTGGTGAGCCACAGCATGTGGTAAAGACTTCACCCTTTCACCAGGACACACAACACCTGTACCAGTGAGAAGTAGATGAGCGTCTCTTCTCCAATACACTCAGTTCTGTACTGAACCCTTCTGCAGTAACAGACCCATAACTCTCTGTACTATTCCATACAAAACCATTCTGAATTCCAGTTTAAAGACAGCCAAGTGTCAGAATTCAGTCAGAGCAAGAAGAGCCACATAAAACCCATACTATGAGTAATGAAAACATTCTGCTGTAGTCAGGCCTTTTCCAAGATATGGCACCAATTCCAGAAGTTTTATGACCAGCTGTTTCTTCAGTGAATCAGTAGTGTAACAGTTATTAAATGCAATTAATGACATATTATCTTGAATGCTCATGAAATCCCACAGCAAAATCAGTCATTTGCTCAGTTTCAAAAGAGGGGCCACTCAAGTCAGTAGAAAACCTGCAAAGATACAACTGCTGAGAGAGCGGGAAATGCAGAGATGTTGCATGCCACCACTGGTAATAAATATTACACAACCAATAAATAAGTTTAAAAAACACCAAAGCCTGCAGCAACCAATATTGTCCTCCATTTTAAGAGTCTTGACACCATTTTTCTTGGCAGCCATCAGCAATCCAGTTTTATGCAGCTGGAAGTTGCAAGATGGCAACTCTTCAGAAAATTGCTAATAAACTCAGTTCGCAAATTTCTGGGAAAAAAAAAAGGTTATTCAAATTGAAAAAAGGCTTCTTCATTGCATTTACCCATCCAAAGTTATGCCTGCTGAAGCACAGATAGGAGCTGATCTTTATAGCTCAAATCAAAGCCAATTTCCACCAGTAACCCGGTTTGTTCATAGTCATTTCCACCACAGACCCTCACCTTATGAGATCAGGAAAGTTCCAACACTGTAATACCTGGATTCACGCTTCTAGATCAGACCTGTCCTTGTTTTTTGAAGTAATACTATCTGTATTAATGAGAATTTTGCTTTAACAGCTACACAGATACATGAGACATCAGATACAGACAGACTAGACAATTACATGATCTGAAATGTCAACTACCTTCTGAATATCAGCGTTAATTTTAGTAGGCACTTATGTCACCTTCCCCAGATACAGTTTACAGTACCATGAATTTATGTCATACTCTTGATTGCTCTTGCCCAGTACAGGGAAGTATTTTTCATACTTACCAATGTCTTTCAATAAAGAATGAAGTGACATTTTCCTCATTCTACATTACCTTTTCCACCAAATTTAGTAATTATGCTGTAAACCTGACTTGGGTCCATTAAGCAAAAA
This sequence comes from Lophotriccus pileatus, assembly GCA_035583135.1. NCBI lineage: Eukaryota > Metazoa > Chordata > Aves > Passeriformes > Tyrannidae > Lophotriccus > Lophotriccus pileatus. The sequence goes on from JAWWES010000168.1 coordinate 47,001,083, forward strand.
AGAATGTAAAATGTCAAGGCAAACACTGTACTTTTAGAGCTTTGTTTCTCCTGAGGAAGCAGAATATTTGTGTTCCTATTGTTTGTCAGGAACTTTTCCCTCCCACTTCCAGTTTGCAACCATGTTTTCAGTAAGTAAAACAGTATCCTCATTTTAACTTAGGCTAACATATTAATACTGCTTCAAACAATGGCCCAACTTCAGCCTATTTAAAAACATCTCTAATATTCAGGAGAGAAGTAGCCTAACAATATTTAATTATTAAGAATATTTAATATTCCAAAGCATCCATTTGGTTGCATGTTGAAAAAAACGCCAGTAAAAGCTACTTAAATCATACCCTAAACAAGAAACCTTCCAAACATCTAACAGAGACACGAGTACAGATGTAACGTTATACTTGGCATCAATCACCCACAGGGCTTGGTTACAGCATAGATGGCCTTAACTCCCCCCCAGACTATAGAGAGTTGAAGGCTGCACACCACCAATGAAAGGCAATCTCAGATTAGCATCAAGACCTTGGATTCTATGATATGGATGAAGATATGACTGTGGCAAGGACAAATAAGTTTCTTATATAGTGTTATTAATTAAAAAAAATAATTTTAAACTTTGTTGTAATTACATTTTCAAGACTAAATGCAAGGAATGATAAACTCTCATGACTGCTTTGTTTACATACAGTATATATAGCCCTCAGGCAGGATTCAGTAGACAATTTTATGGACTCAGTAGGAACATCACTGTTAAGCCTGCTACTGCAAGCTTCAACTAGTGTTTCCCACTGAAAATTGTGTCTTAACCTATTTTAGTTGTTGCTGGCTTTATGGGATTATGACTACACAGCTCAACAGCCAGGTCAACAAGCAACATAACACGACTCTGAGTCCCTTTTCTTTTTTCCTGACTCTGATCTCTCTTCAGGTACTCTGAAAAGGTCAAAGTATCATCTTCAAGACAAAAGAAGCACATGAATTAAAAAGAGTTCCAACACATGAATTAAAAAGAGTTCCAACACCTGAAGGACCAGACTCTGAGACTGTAAATCCTGTGCGGCTAGGAAGAAAAGGAAAAAGACTAGTCCTATCCTTCTTTC
>JAWWES010000168.1:47002281-47105408 GCA_035583135.1 Lophotriccus pileatus
TGAAGGACCAGACTCTGAGACTGTAAATCCTGTGCGGCTAGGAAGAAAAGGAAAAAGACTAGTCCTATCCTTCTTTCTTGTAGACTTCATATGGACTATTTACTGAGTAACAGAGAAACAAACAAACAAAAAAACCCCAAAACAACAAAACAAAACCCAAGCAACCCCCCCAAACCCCAAACTTCATCCTCTAGTTATGATCAAATGGAATTTCCCCTTAGAAATCACAAGTCTTGGGAACGACATCACGTTGCATCTGCATCTACAATTCTCAACAACAGACACACAGGTCAGCTGTCTTCAGAAATGCATGATACCCTCCTACACCATCTCAAACCTGAGTTACACACTTCATTTTTCGAGCAGGCTGCTGAAACTCGCATAGATGAGTCATACACCCCATCAGACTTTGTCACTTCTCAGAAGTCCCTCTTTCAGGCTTCCCTAAGCAAGTCCAGGAGCGGAGTTCTAGCAATAGCACAGAACAGCAGTAGGCAACCTCAGGAAGAGAATGGCATCAGAAGACACTACACTACATCTCTTCTGTATTTTGAAAACAAAATGAATACACAGGCTCTTCTATACATACAGAAAACAAAGTTTTCTGAGCACACTGACATCCACTCCTAGAGTATAGCTGGCTTGTTCGTTATATGATTAAGAAACATATGCAGAGAAGCATTTTAACAGTCCTCAGAGCTTTCAGCCTGGCTTATATTGTACAGCATTCAAATCTGACACAAGATGTGTGGAAGGAAACATCAGAACAGTTACCTCCTCACTAAGGAGTCTAAATATACCCAACTGTGTGTATACAGAAATTCTATTTAGAGTAACTGAATTCACTGCTACAGCTTTGCAGCAGCAGCCAACATGCACGTAAGTCTGAAAAAACGCTCAGCTGTCACCACCGTGGTTTCAGAGAAGCACTGTTACAGTAGAGGAACACTGACAGTCAGTTCAAGGATGTCACCCAACAAGTGCACTGTTTGTGAGTCTGCAGTCATTCCTGCACTCACTTGGAGAAGGAGTTCTGAACAAACAATTGCTTTAACACCAATAGGTACAGAGCATAAGAAGTCTACTTTCAAGCTAAGCGGATTTATTTTTCCTGTCAATTTAAGGTTTACATTCTAGTGTTAAAAACATTTCTTCATCAGCATTTTATTTTCTAGCAGTCCCTTTAAAAGAAGGTCACTTGTTTTAAACAAGTTTTATACCTAGAAACACTATTTCAATTTCATCAAGCCCCTTCACATACACAACCCACAATCCTACCACAGAAGAGCCTTTTTACTACATGCACCTCAAAATGCTATCACAGTCTTTGAGCACTTGTTCTTCAAAAAAGAGAAGGTAGGGAAGTAGCCTCTGGCCATGAGGAGTAGATAGAGAAGATAACTGTATTGCCATTTTCATAAGTATGGTTGACAGTACTTTTACACAATTGCCTCTCCATTTCCTACAGCAAGCTTCTTTGAGCCCCCAGCCACTGCACTGGCTAAAACAGTATAGCAATCACCACAGATCAATAAGCAGAGAGCAGAAATCTCACCTGATAGTAAGTCTTAATGTTTCTGACTAAGATAGTCAGGTTTTGAACCCGAAGATAGGTGTCATTATTTACGTGCTTGTTGACACGTTGGTTGGTCGGTCGAGGATCTCTATTGAAGAGGAAAGAGAAAATCAAATGTTACAAGTTTACCTGGTGTTAAGACTTAACATCTCAATAATGCACCAATAGGAAAACCCATAAAAGTTAACACATCAAATGCACTGACATAAATTACAGGGTACATAAACATTAATTAACGATAGAATAAGCTCATTACCTTTGCACCTATGTATAAACTGGAATATTGCTCTATGTCACAAAGTACTCACACACCACTTCAGGGTAGCTTTCCTCCTTACCCATATGTCCCTCCAAAAAAGATTGTACCTGGTTTGTTTTTATCCAGCATGCACAGTCTCTGATAATAAGGGGTTTTCCTTATTCAAATAAAGGAAGTCTGGGAAATACTACCATGCCTTCCTTGGCTTTAGAGTTTTATGACAAAAGGAGGGTATTAACACTTGATCAATAATCACCGAAAACTGCAAAAAACAAATGCATTATAAACTGAAAGGAAAAAAGAATACTGCACTTGTTACACACATGTCATCTAACTAGATCTCTCATATGCACACTGTGGTTTTGTTTGATTTTAAAGGAAATAAAACAAAATTGTACCTGGAGCAATTTTATTTCTAAAATAAGAAATAAGACACAGGGGAAAAGCTGCAAATATTTTAACGTGAATATATATACCTTCAGACACGCTATGTACACCCTAACATGTTACAAAAAAAAGAACCTGAAAATCTTTATCTGCCAATAGCATAGATCAAAGCTTTGTGTTTCCCCTCTAATAATGGCTCTTATCAGCAGACTCCTACACAATCCAAACACCTGCCTCCCAGAGCTCTGTTCTGGCTGTTAATTAAGCCATTCACAGCTCTTCCAGGGCCAAGTATTGAATTCGGGCGTTGACAAGGAAATAAAAGAGGAACCGATCCAGTATTTATTTTTAAAATATATCTGCCAACGTTTACATAAGTACGTCAAAGAGCTTTTTTTTTTTTTAATGCACAACCATTCCAGAGCACCTTTTGAGTGAAAGCAGTGCTATAAGTATGAAAAAACACACAGATATTCCGGGGATGAGAGAAAGCTGCCTTGGCAGCAGATAACATCAGACACAGTATTTACTTACCAGGACTCAGGCAAACTGAAACACAGAAGACCAATACTGCCACTGGCATAAACTAGCAAGACACTATACAGCCTTCACAGGAGCAAAGCACTTTGTATACTGATTGGCACTGTAATAAACTATGAAAGAAAGAAAATAGAGATAACTGCAACAAGCTTTTAAAGTAAAATCTGTAGTAAGTATTCTATTTTACTGATGCTCAGATACAGCAGTGCAGAAGCCATACCCACAACAGTTTGACAGTATGGGTTCTCAGCAAGTTGGGAGAGGCATAAATGCCACCTGGGCTTGAGCTCAGACAGGCACCTTGCCTTGAGTACTCTGAGCAGATGCTGGACCCCAAAGGAAGCTGGACACATTTGCCCTTTTTAGGCAAGGTCATGACAACAAACTGGGAAGCCAAAAGAGAAGAAACATTCAACAAAGAGAAACTGGCTGAAGAGAAGGGTCAGCCTCCCAGTTCTTCATTTTCCATATGACAGGTCACGAAGGCAGCACGCTGCCATGCCACGCTCTGGCAGTGTCCCAAGTCTGCAGCCAGACGTGAAAGCTTTGACTGTACAGCAGAGCACTACTCCACAACTCTTTCTAGAACAGCACAAAATGGGTCAAAAATCCACAGAATACACCCACCGGCCGCAGCAAGGAAGAGGTTATATCTGTAACAGCTGTAGGCAGTGGAACTGCAGGACTTGGATGAGGTTAAAACAAGAACAATTCCTCCTTCCCAGACAAGACCTGCACATCTTTGCACAGAAATAGTGTTACAAGAACATAAGCACTGGCAGGACCACGCCCTCAGAAGCAATTCCAGACCTTTTATCCTATCATCTTCGTTAAGGGTAATTGATTGCCCCAAGAGCCCTTAATGCCACTGACCTCAGGGTCCTCTTAACCTGCAGCCAAGCCACAGCACACAGACTCACTCTGGCACTCCTGCCACCTCTTCACCACAAAGTTAAAAGCTTCCCTGAAAATTGAATGTAGCTAAAAAACCTAAAGGTTATGTTTCCTGGAGATATTGTATAACAGCTTCACACATCACCTCAGCTCACTTCAGAGAGCACCCCCTGCACAGAGATAGGAAAGGCCAGCACAGCCTACACTTCAAACTACTACAGGGCTTATTGTGTTCCACAGGGAAAACTAAACAATTCCTTTCCAACAAGCAATATCCCATCTCTTCTTCATTTGTTACCATATTTTTTTCTGAATTCTGGATCAGGTAAGCTCAAATACTGACTACAGCTGCTCTTGTTTCACAGACAGGAACTTCCACCAATAGAAAGATGCTCTTGGAAGGATGGGGAAGATTCCCCTCTCACCCTCCAAAACATATATATTCATTCTTTCCAAAGGTTTGAAGCATGTGTTTGCTCAGAAAGAAAATATTTGTTGCATTTTTCAAACATTCTCCGCATCAGACCTCCCGCTTTGAATGAATCCACTGAGGTCAGCTGGATCCCTCCCTCTGTCATTGCCTCCTCCAGGACACTCGCCTGGTGTGGGATGTGGAAGGGATGAGATGGAGGAGCCAAGGGAGCCAGCAAGCCACTCACCTGGTGCAGGAGCAGCCCCAGACCTTCCTGCTGCCTTGCTGCAGAGGGAGCAGAGAGCAGCACAGGGCAGGCAGGCCTTTTCATGGGAAAATAGGGCAACATCCTGAGGTGAGCCGTACTCAGGGAAGGAGCGAGCTTTCCTGAAAGCCCACAGCCACACAGGCTTACTCACCTCAGGAGAAGTGAAAGAAAAAGGCTAAAAAGCTAGCTAGATCGATGTACTCCGAACACTACAACTGGAACAGCCTGATCTGCAGCAAGAGAAATGCAGGAAGGGGACGCACAGTCCTCAAGGAAAAAAAAGCAACCAAGTAAAATTACACAGTAAGAAGCAAATTCTGTGCTTAAAGACATGTTTATCCTAAAGAAAACAGAGCTGTTGGTACCACACTCTGCACATTATAGCACCTGCCTGTTTGGTGAAACTTGTTTATGAAGAATTTTATACAAAGAAACTCTTCTCAACAATCACGTTTAAAATGAAAAAGATTATTTTGCAACACTAACCCGCTAACCCAAACAAATTCCTGTCTGGATGTATCTGAAAAAAACCTGAACAGAACCTCAGATGCCTTTTCAGTCCTTTGATGTTTGGTCTTTCCCTTACAAATAAACTGAAAACTAAATTTCTCTTTTTTTGAAAACCACCTACTCCTCAGATCAAAACAGTTATCTAAATAATAGTGAGACAGCGTGGCTGAGGTGCAACTACAGGAGGTACTCCACAAACCAGTTAAAAAAGCCCCAAGCCAAATATACAGAAAGTCTCAAACCTCACTCTATACCCAAACATTTTAAAGAAGTCCTCTGGTTTGTACACATTCATGACTCTCACAGAAGCAGAGAGGACAGTAATGGTCAGGAGACAGAGGTAAGTTCAGCACACGAGGCCAGCAGCGCAAATGCGTGAAGATGCAATCCCTTAAGTCACCAATTAATAAAAGAAACAATGAGAAAATAATTTCAATTTTAAAATTCAAAATGACAGTCCCATTCCTACTACTTCTGACAAGTCATTTTGATGAGCAAGGGGGAAGCTCACAAGTCTGGCCCAAGGGTTCTGAGACACCAGAAGGAACAGGCATGCCCAATCTCCTGTGGCACTTCATGCTAACCAAAAATACACCAATCTTGAGCTAGTCTAACTCTCCTATCATCCAAATTCTTCCTCTATCATGAAGTGTGACAATGCTACTAAGGTTGGCAGGCTTTCTAAATGGCCTAGAAAATGCAATTTAGAAATTGCATCTTAGAAAAATGTACCTCTGAATAAGATTTTAATTTAAACAGATGCACAACTCTAGCCTTCCGGTATTCATACCACTTGCTACAAACCACAAGAAGCAGGCACTTGTGTTCCTGTCACATGGTCTAAATTAAAGAAGACAGATCAACAGCACCACAAACCATGACAGCTGTGATTGTAATGGGAAAACCTATTATTGTGCATTTTTATAACGGGGCTTCAACACAAACAGTTTTATCAGCTGTATTCCTAACACACATTCCTGTTTGCTAAATGTTCCGACAGAAAAGCCAGGTTTACTATCAGTTAAAAGAATTAGAACAAGCCAATGTGAAAACACTTATGTGCCTGCATGTGTAAACCCCCATGATTTCTCACAGAAAGTTTTATTTGGGAAGTAAATGGGGCAAATATTTGCTTATGCTTGTAGGTATTATGCCACAGCTGCAACTGTAGCACTGAAGGCAGTCTATGCAGTCACCACGTGCTAATTTCATACCAGGAAGTGACACACAGACATCTAAAAAAAGTTCTCTAAAGAAAGTCTGCAGAGAAGCTCATTAACCTGGTACCAGCAACCCCAAAGCTTGAAACACAGCAGTTCCACTTTGAAGATTAACAAACATTCCCGTATGCAGAGTTTTCAGCCAGTACCGCGAGTCTGCAAAAATCAGCATGTCCTTCATGCATGATCAGGTTGAGGTATACACCTGAACAGGACACATGAAAAGGAAGCCACTCATTTACAGCAAAATGACTTAAAAAACCGTGTCTCTTGTTTTAAACTCTAGAGTGGGGAAACCAAACGCTGCTGGCTCTTGCTACTCAAGTTAACTCATTGAACAGCTAGGCACCCCTACTGGGAACCAAGCTATCCCCAGTTCTCTTAAAAACATTCTTGCTTTCTTTAGAGGTCACCAGGAAGCAAAGGGATCACCAGCAAAGCCCAACATCTGGTTACCTACCGACCACAATCTGCCTAAGCCCAGGCCAGGTTCCCTTCCCCTACTCTTGCATCATGGCTACATTTGGCACTCCTGAGCAGACTACATTTTATTCAGGGCTGGCAATCCTGGGGGCAGTTCATTTCTGAAGAGAATAAAGCAAAGACACAGCCCTATTTTCACCTCCTCTCACAGAACCAGCAGGGACCTGTCAGGCAGGAAAAGTGATAGATGTCACCCATCTCTCTAGTGACACAGCTGCTGAAACGAATCCACTGCCTAAAATACATGGACTGTAACTTTAAGCAGCTGGGATCTTCTCCACCCAAAGTTGCCAGACAGGGCTTGGGGAAAATCCAAACTATTACAACAGAAATTAGAGGCTGACTGAACTCCTACAGCCCACCCACACCTCAAACAGCTAAAGCCTTACTTTTACTCAGCAATCTCCACTCAACAGGTATGTCTGGATTTCTTCACAAGATCCACCTGTCTTTTTTTGCCCTGAATTAAACTTAAAATCTGCTTAGCTGCAGAACAAAAATGTTGTATTTTTAGTAATGAATACCTCAAGAATCTGGCTTTCAAAATCTTCAAAGAAACATGCTGACTTGCAGCAAAGTACCACATCCACCTGGTATTTAAATGCAAGATCATGTGTCCCTGTTATTTCTGTTCCAGTAATCAGGCAAGCTGGATAAAAGTAGTAAAAATGAAATAACAAATGAGTGATGAGACAGCTATCCATGTCAGGAGACCAACTCTTTCACCCTGCTACCCCCTGCTATCTACATGTTGTGCATGCCTGCATCTGTGCTTTCAAGCAATCAACACTATCATTGCACGGCTATCAAATTCTGGTGTATTTATCAAAGGCCCTCATTGATACAATTCCAGCCAAGCACTGAAAGCCATCTTCAGGACCAGGACTTAAAAAAAAACAAAAAACAAAAAACAAAAACAAACCCAATGAGCAAGCATTTCTAAGAACACATTAATTTTTTGTATTCTGAAAGCTCTGTGGGGCAGAAACACGCCTTGCAAGGTTTTCCTGACTTACAGGCAAGCAGTAATTACACTGCAATTCCTAAAGGTGAAATCAGGGAAAAGTAAAGGTCAGTCACCACCTCTTCTGAGCACCTTTCTGAGTCGGGATACATAAATAAATTTGCAGCCCTTCCTAAACTCCTGGGCCCTCAGTACAAAGCTTTTGGTTTCAATCTCCTCAAACATCACTAAAAGCACTGCCAAAGCTGCCTAAAAATGGGGGGAAAAGGCCCACTTATGTATAACAAGACAGCTTCCTATTCCACACCACTTGTGCTTCCCACACTTCACTTTCTGAGATGCTACTGGTAGAGATGTTTTCCAGAGTGGAAACCAACCACCAGACAAAAATAAACCAAAACCCCACTAACTTATTTACTGGACTGCTTAAAACAAGTACATATGCCAGGGCATTTCTCATAATACGCCTGAGATCAGACCAAATGCCAGCTAGTGTCACTGCACTCACAGCCTATGTGTTTATATTCCATTTCCATGAGATCTTATCATTCACTCCTTGTCCCCAGAGCATCATTCAGTTGCTCCTTAGACTTTAACAACTCTGTATCTCTTTAGTCATATTTCAGTGGGCAATTACAAAATACTTAAGTTTGCCCACACCACCTGACAAAGCTCTTTCAAAGTGCATTACTCATAAGAATACCACAGTCACTCAAAACCCATGTAACTTCATGAATTTATGAGCGACCAAGTTAATTTTTCTTGTTTTGAAATAAGAACACTGTTGCACATGTAATCAGATAAATGTATTAGATAAATGGTGTTAGTTTAGTTAAACATGCAGCAGACTCAACTGCTGTTCCTTGATAGTTTGGTTGGTCATCTCTGTGCCAAACAAAGTGGTCATAAATCAAAATTTGATTTCCCACAACCTGGAAAGCTATCAGCCTGGATCTAAGGATTCATACTCGAGGCTCTAATTTGCAGAAAGTTATCTTTTTAAAGTGTCATTTTTCCTTAAGAAATGCTGGAGATTACGCCTTCTCTTTACAACAGGTTTCCATCCCAGCTAACATTTTACACCGCTAGTTTGTTATCTCCATGTGAGCTGGCTGATTTGGATTCAGTTCCAGTTCAATTTTTTCACTGTTGGTAACATCAAACCAAAAGCAAACCTCATTACCTTCTCACATAGAGCAGCCAGGTACCAGAAGATAACAAAACTTGGCAAATTGAGTGGGTGAGGTATGGGTTGTCAGACTAAGTTATTTTTCAATAATTTAAAAGATTCTAATATAAATTGCTCATTTAAATGCTTGGCCTACCACTGCAAATCACCGGTCGAGCTTCAATTGATTTCCATCACCTAGAAGAGTGCAGTATCAAAACTGAGTGATTTCCAAAGTCTCCTCATCTGAAAGCCAAATACTTCTCCCTACAAATTCTCTCTCAGATATACTTCAGGATATTTAAAAGCAAATACAGAGAGAAGAGAACACAGTCAGGATCTACATTCAGCAGATCAGCAACAGGAAAGGATGTGGTTAAAAACATAGCACAAACCCTAACAGCAGTTCACTTCGACATTATAGTATTTTCAGCACTTCATCTTTTAACCAACTTCTAAGTTCCCTCAACACACGGCGTTCCAGTGCTGCGTAAAGAAGTATCATTAAGTTGAGAGGTTTTTTCTAAATTATGTATTTAGTATCTAAGTTTACGCAAGAGCAGACAAAGTTCAGATGAATCTTTCCAGTAAAGCTTTATATGACACGGTACTTTCATTTCCTTCTTTGTACTGCCACACACCTTCCATTACAGCATGTGTGAACAACTGAGGAAATGTAACTGGTTGGAGGAAGAAGAAACGAGGGGTTAAAAAAAAAAAAAAAAAAGGAGCAAAACTCACATAACCAAAAAAAACCTAGGAAAAAACTTAAAGGACATTTTACGGAACTGGATTAGTTCGGGCTATTTTCCCCCCCCTTTGTTTCTGTTAATTTTGAGAAGCAACCAAAAGGAAGGTCGCTCCGGCCCCACGCCGCCCTTCCAGCCGTCCGGCTGCGGAAGATTCCCGGCCGGAGCCCCCGCTCGCCCGTCGGAAGGGGCAGCTCTGCCCCCGCCGCCCGGGAGAGAGGGGCCGACTCGCATCCCCCTCCCGAGCCCACTCACATTTGAAGCATGATTTTGTTCAGGACGACGCCATCCACCAGGTCCATGTAGACGCCGAGGTTGTCCTGGTCCCCGCTCCCCAGGTCACCGAAGGTTTTCACCTGCCGGAGGAAGCACAGCGGAGTTGGGGGATGGCGGGCGGACCCAGCCACTCCCCGGCAGGACGGGGCTGCCCCGGCGGCGCCCCGCGCTCCCCGCTCTGCTCACCCAGGTCACCAAGGGGCTCTGCAGGAAGAGCTCCAGGAGCTCGGAGACGGTCACGTCCATGTCGCCGGAGCTGGGGCGGCGGCGGCGGGAGGCTGCGGGCGCGGGGCCGGCTCACTCGGGAGACAAAGGCGCGGAGCCCATGGCCCGCCGCCCCGCTGCCCGCCGGGCGCTGCCTACAGGGCAAACAATGCGCGGCTCATCGCTCCCCCGCCCCCGCGCCGGGGGGACGCGCGGGGCCGCTCGCCGCCGCCGCGGTGCCTCCTCCCAGCGGCAACAGGCCGGTCTGCCCCCGCCGAGCTCGCCCCGCGGCTGCAAGAGGGGCTCCCCGAGCAGGAGCGAACCGCGCCGTGAGAGCCGGGCGAAAAGGGAGAGCCGGGCGAAAGGGCTGAGCCGTCCGCGGCGAACGCCCCGCGGCCGGGAGCAGAGGCGCGGAGCTCCCACGGGACGGCTCCGAGCGGCGCCGCAGCTCCCTCAGCTCCGCTCCGGCCGCGGCGGTACCTGTGGCGGGCGCGCCCTCGGCCCGGCAATTACACCCGGGCGGCGGCACGGCCGTGACGGGCACGGCCCGCCGCCAATGGGAGGGGCGGGGTGGCGGTGCCGGCCAATGGGCGGCGGCCGCGGGGCGGGACGCGGTGTGGGACGCGGTGCGGGGCTGGGGCGCGCTGCCCGTCCCGGTGACCCCCGCCCGTCCCGGACCCGGGAGCGGCGTGCGCTGCCCGCGGCAGCGAGAGTGTCCCGCGACCTCTGCTCGCCCCCAGCGGGGACGGGCCAGGCCCCGCACCCCCCGGGGCTGCGCCTCGTTCCTCCGTCGTAACCGGGGCGATGCGGGGCCCCGTGGCGAGGCTCGCCCGCGAGGCCGCGCCGGGGGCGGCGGTACCTGCCGGGAACCTGCCCTCCTCCGCTGGGAGCGGGAGTGCGCGGGTCCCACGGTACCGCTTTAGAAAGCGCGAAATTCCCCTCAACAGTACTTCAGTTGGCGAGAACAGCCTTCTCGGGGCGCTTCCGAACGCGCCGCGTACACTCCTTAGTGCAGCTCAAAGAACTAAGAGGGAAAACTTTTGAGTCCAGCGAGCGGCGCAGCCTGTTGCACGCGTCTTTGGAACGAACCGGGAGCAGGTGCCCGTGGCGCTCCCGCGGCAGGTCCCGCGGCGCATTCAGGGCTGCCGGTGCCGGACGGGCGGTGTGAGCCCCTGTCGGGGGAAGCCGCGTGTCCCGGCGGGCGCAGCGCCGCGGAAACAGCTCGAACTTCTGGCAGAGCTCTCACCGGGGTGCGAGCTATTTCCACCGGGGTGCACCGTGTCACATTGTAAGGCTTGGTTTTGCCAGGTTTGACAGTTTGCTCTATTTTCACAAATGTAATCTTTTATCAGTCTTTGCATCAGCCACTTCTTCGTGCATTCTGCCTGTTTCTTGTTCAGTCATACTGAACTCACAAAATATATTTTGGATCTTGCACACTCAGGCAAACCGTATCTGAAATTATAGTTGTTATTATTAACCACCTAACTTTCCATATGTGTTTTTGGAAAGGAGGTGGGTACATGTGTGTTTGTGCATCGGTTGAGCGAGAGACATCTGTTGTTGTGCCTGAGGGGCCAGAGCAGTTTGCAAGCAATCTATTACTAAATCATAGACACTGGTGTTCATTGCGGTGGCCTGTTTGTCCCACTAAAGATCGGGTTTAATTATATGCTTTATGCAGATCTTTATTTTAGGCAGCCCCGCAGACCAAGAAAGAATGACTCCCGGTTGCTAGCCCGCCCTGGCACATGTGAACTGATGCTTGTTTACAAACTGGTACAACTATTTTGCTCAAAGTTTCTGGAGAGGATGTACCAGAAAGGTACAAGGGGTTAAAGTAACCCTTTACTATGTGAGTCATGTAGTGCAACCGTTTCTGGACCTGAAAAGAAGGAAGTTTTGCAAGCAAACTATCTGTTATAGTTGGAAGGAGAAATGGGTATGCTTTTGAGTGTAACAGCTCCTGCTCAGGTATGGAGAAAAAAAGAGGAATGATTAGTAGTCTCTCTACACTTTACAGGGATAGACTGCCATACTTTGATTTCTTGAAGCCTTATGATCTCCTGTTTTCTGAAAAGATATAATTAAAAAAATTTTAAAGCAGTTACTGCAGTACTTATAACAGATGTTTGTGTTAATCAATAGAATCAAAAGAAAAATAACTTAATATTTGAAAAATACATAGACCTGTTTAGAAAAGACAGAATACAGAAGCAAGAATGCTTTCCCACTTTCACAACTTCAGTGTGGCTCATTTGTAGGAGTAAACATCGACAGACCCCTGAAATGAAGCAACGGCTGCATGGTCTGGTCCAGGTGTTGCCAGTAGTGAGATAACTGAAAGGGAGGGCACATCGTGGAGCGCGGTTATAAAAACCAGATATTCAGGAAACCTTCCTGGGGATACCATTAGGTGCCAAATGCTCACAGGTTATTCGAGGCGACTGCCTGTCACCTTGAATATTTGGCCACGAGCAGTAGGGTGGCTGGTTCTGGAGATGCAGCCACAAGTGGCAGGACGGGCCGGGTATGTAGCGGGGGATGGCGGTGGGGTTGGGGCTGGGATAGGGATGGGGATGGCGGTGGGGTTGGGGATGGGATAGAGATAGGGATGGCGTTGGGAATGCGGTGCCGCCGCCTCGGCCGCGGCGCGCGGGCTCCGGGCGCCCTCTGGCGGCGGCGAGCGGTGCCGCGGCTGCTGCGGGAGGCGGCCGCGCTCTCACGGCTGGCGCTGGGAGCGAAGGAAAGAAATCACGCTTTCCTTGCTTTGAAGTGCGGTGGGAGCGCTGGTGTAGTTTGTAAAAATACTGTTTAAACTGGTTCAACACGCGTCGGGCAGGGGGGTGCGGTGTTGCGCAGGGCTGCAGGACACACGCTGGGAAATGCCGAGGAGTCGCGAGTCTTTCGCACCCCCCGCCCGACGCGCTCTGCGGGCTGGCACAGCCCGGCTGCCATGGGCAGCAGCAAGCCCAGGCTTGCCCGGAGCCCCGCCGAGAGCAGCCCTGGACGCGGGGCTGGGGGAGGGCGGGCTCCCCGCCCTGGGCAACATACAGGCTCCGGCTATTGGCCTCCAAAATGCCCGCGGAGACGTTTTCCCCTCGGTAATTCTGTATCATACCCGTCAGCCCCAGCTGCGCGTGTGCTGCGCCCTCCATGTCCTCTCCAAACTGAGGATTAGCATTCTCAGTACAAGCACTTTTATTCACCCACCTTGTGAACCACTTCTTATCTTGTGAAACCTCACCTACCTACTACAGGTCAAGTTCTCATTTCTAAGGGTTCCTGAAGCTGCCGCTGTCCCACAGCAGATAATATAAAACAAATACCAACACACAGAACCAAGAAAGTTCAGATCCAGACACGTACATGCAATTGCATTTAGAAATCATGCTTCTTAATGGTAAAGTAATGATGGTAACTTGTAGTATTTAAGTTTAATGTAATTTGCAACAACTTCTTTTTGCACATGGTCAGCTTTTAACTACAAACATAATTATCAAAGAAGTAAGGAGCACCCGAACAGCGATTTAAAGCACATCCAAAGGTACAAACAGCTAGAGACACCAGCGTGTTTGTCTCCATTATCACCATGTGTATTTCTAAAGCACTCTTCACAGCCACAAAGCACTCGATTTTAAACGACACAGACTACAGAAGGAAATTTCTAAGCTCAAGAATTTCCAAATGTTCCTTTAGGCCGACTGTAAATGGCATGATTCACCCCCCTCAGACTGTCCCCTAGCAACGAGTACAACCATCAACAAAGCTCCACCATTCAGCTGCTGTCTGAAGTGTAAGTTGCTGAGGGATAGGAATAACAGAATTCACGAGGTTACAATACAAGAGTTAAACTCATGGTAATCAGGAAAGAGCTTTTTCTCCTCCTTTGCTTGGGACTGTCGTTAAGCTGCTTTCTTGTAAATATGACTCTACTGTTCATCAACCAGCTTCTCAACTATGAAGCAAGTTTGCTTTAAAGAGACTCGGGAGCTGTAAACAATGGGTGCCCGGGAAAAAAGAAGGTGGTCAGAAGATAGCTTTGCTCCTTGTAATGTCTGATTCTGAAAGGCTGTTTTCAATATTGTTCATTTCGTTTCGAGGAAGATGGTAAAGTGTTAGAGAAATCTGAATGAGAGTAAAAAGAAACAAATCTGTATGTGCTACTAAAACACAAACAAAACCCCAGAAGTATTTGCTAATGTGCCTTGGATCAATCTGAATGCCGGGGTGGGGCGATGCCAGTGATTTACAATCACCGTGGCTGGTATCTGAAACATTCAGAGAGAAACTCCCAGAAAACCTAGCATTAAGCTTCGATACAGGTTTTTTCAGTGCTGAAATTTAAGCCAGCTGCATAGGCTCCTGAGGAGATTGACATAATACAGAATCTAAAATACAAGGAGAGAGAGTTTGAGCAGAATATCTCATAAACCTCAGAGTCCATAGAAAATAAATACAGAGTCAAATACACAAGGCAAACAAAAAATTTAATACTGAGCAAGAGATATGGGGAGAAGACAAAGGGGCACCAGAGGTCCATGTTTCTGCATGAATTTGAAAGCAAAGGAGGAGCACTCACATCCCAAGCAAGCACAAAGTGATGACATAACCTCCCTGACTTGAACCTTTCGACAGGAAACAAGTGCCACAGCAGCAGAGGAATGCTCATGGGCCTGCAAGAGAAGAGGAGAAATTACTTTAAGTCAGACTCATAAGCTAAAGAAGTGCTAGAAACAAAAGCTGGTCGTGGTGATCTAAAGTGATGAGCTCAGGTACAGGAGAATGGGAACCTCATGTCCAGCAAATTGGGAAGGATGTCAACTGAAGCAGCAAGGGGAAAGTGTCTTGAAGGTTTTAAAGACATGATAGGTCCTGTTCTGATGAGAAGCTGATTACTGAAGAGGCAAGGACCAAAATAATTATGTAAAGGCTTGGGGACCTTATCCAAAAGCTGGAGTTCTCACCAAGGCACAGAACATAACCAAGGCAGAAGATTGCCATGTATGTTCATCACTTTCTTTCTCTTTGGCAGGAGGTAAAAGAACTACACCAGCAGCATTAACTGGGAATTATGACATGAGTAGAAGAACCAACAGGATCGTACTATGGACTGTTACTGGCCACTTTAAAGGAAAAATAGGAAAGTATATTAAGTATATAAAGGGCTAAAATGTGTCAAATAGAACATCTTTTGATTATGTTTTAATAATATGAAAAAATATTTTCAAATCGTAAGTATCAATTCCTATCAAGAATCACTAGCAAATGCCTGTGTAAAACCAGAAGGTGATTTTGAAGATCCAACACTTCAGGGAATTTTCATTCTTCAGATTGCTGTTTTGGCATTTTAGTTATACAAGACTGTATCAGTATCTACATCGATGACATTGGGGGTGAGGTAACAATAACAGGCAGGCACAACTGAAATATTTGTATGTGTCTTTGAAAAGTACTTAGGCTGGCTGGTGTTGAAAAAAAGTTTAAATCCATGTGCAAGGAAAACATTCCAAGGAGGAGAAACTACCAAAGCCTCAACAGGGAAGCATGTGACAGTAGGGCTGGGACCACCACCTTAGATACCTACCAAGAGAGGTGTAATTTCTTGGAACAGTGAACAACATCGGTAATGAGGAAAGTTGTGTCCCTGCTACCTGCTCAAACAGCATCCCAAATTTGCTTCTGAGCACAAGAGTCAGACAAACATGGAAAGAATTTTAAGAATTTGAGGAACTAATTAAAGACTCCAGTTTTAAGGGTTGTGACAGAAAACACAAAACCGAGGTTGTCCAATAATAACCCCAAAGAAAGGGTTAGATACAGTTGTTTTACAAGAATATGATAAAAATTGGTGATCAGCAGTTTATGTATCATGTACACTCAGTGTACAGAAATACAGGTGGCTTTGATTCTAGTTGAATTATGTAAAAATTTAATGTTATTTAGAGAAGGTCAGTGTGGACAGAAACTGACTTTAAATCACTGACTTACTCTCTTAGAAGGGAGACTTTTTCAATTAGATATGCTTTAGAGAATTGTTATTTGCATTATAACACTGGTGTTTCCCAGGTGCTGCAGTGACTGCAGAGCATACTGTAGACTGCACTGTAGAGCACATAAGGACTCTTCTGTTGTGATACTGCTGTTCAAAACCCGTTCTTTTCCCTGGCTATACACACCTCCTAACCATCCTTATACTCTGATGCAAGGCTTGTAGGCAGGTTATCAATCAGCATGAGACATTTCTCTCACTATTTGATGCAGTCGCAGCTGGGGTGTCCAAAAAGCACAGAGAGATGATGTTGTAGTGATACAGACTGTCCTATCTGACCTACGTCAGCCTCTAGCCATACTTTGCTAGTATTTTACAAAGCCTGGTAGGACACTGCAAAGTGCCAGACACATGTTGGTATTAGCACCACCCGAGAACAGCCAGAGTGTTTTGTTACTGCAGCAGAGGAAGCCTCAATGCTCAGTGGATAAGGTCCATCAGCCAACCTATTAATAAGAGGTGGGCTAGGTTGGGCTATGGTAGACTACCTTTTGAATGTCTGGATAATGGCTAGAAATAGCTGGGGTGGTGATGTGAATGACACCACCCATCCAGCCTGCAAAGTTTCTCTGATTGCCAGATATGGCTCTGGAGAAGGACAGACAAGCTGACACTCGCTTTGACCTTTGGAGCAGTTAACTGTAAGGACTCCCCAAAGATGGCAGTGAACTACAAATTCAGGTGTTATGGAGATGTTTTGCTGTTCTGCTGAACAGTTTTATGCCCTCAGTTATAATAATGCTGAATGTGGCACCTCCTATCTTGGGTGTCTTTTGGTATTCTGGGTTTTAATAGCCATTACAGCATCTGTAGTTGGCTGTTTTCAGACCTCTACAAGAGGCTTCTCAAGGGCACTTTGGCAACCACCTGGCTTTCTCTGGCTAGTTTTAATACATCACCAGTAACATGTTTATCCTCTCCATACAGAAAAAGGAGTTAATTTTCCCAGGTCTATAGAAATCTGTCACTACACTTGCAGTACTCTAATTATAGATTGCCTTTATTCCTGAAATAATTGATCCCTTAAAGAGGAACCATATATTTAGGCATGTATTTAATTTGTTAAAATGATGTAATTAACAGCAATGCTGTGTTTAGGTAATGTGTCACTGTGAAGGTAATTTGCAAGATGAATGAGATCTGTAAGAGTCCACTGAGGCTTGTGGCACACTGAAAATTGGAGTAATTCTAGTAATCTGATTAAGGATGATATAATCCAAATAAACACAAAATCTCTGTAGAATTTCTGCTGTTGTTCTGATGTTTATGAGAAGGATCAAGAGATCTTGCAGTTCTTTACAATATCATCAGCAAATAATTGCCCAGTGATATAAAGGTGGTTTGTCTTTTGATGGAGAAGCTGGAACTTGCCTGCTGTTCTCAGGTCTAGTGTGCAAATTTGATGGCTATTCCAAACATTGTTAGTGACACTGTGAAAAGGTGTGTCCTATTCTTGGCTATCAAAAGAAGATATGGCTGCAGGTATCAAAATGACCCAGCTCTTGCAGCTGGATAGCCAAAGACTGGCACCTTGCTTGTCCCTTATGTTACTGCCATGCAACTGTTCTCCCTCCCATTCTGACCTCTTTGAGTCTGTCTCAAAAGGCAGCAGAGCAATACATTTATCAGGTGTCAAAAATAAGGATACATGGGCAGTGACAGAACTTGGCCCAAGCTGCACTTGGGGATGAAGGACTGAAGCATGTACCCCATAAAGCCATCAGGCACCTCATCCAGCACCTAGTGCTGCCAGGTAATGAGGCAGGAATGTGCTTTTCCTTGGGGTTACAATCAAACATCCTTACATTAGCAATAGGCTGTGAAAGACATCTCATAGCTCCAAACAAACTGTGTGACTACCACAGCCATTGCCTTTGGGTATCACATCACACACATGATGTAGCCACAGTCACACATCTGTTAAAGAGTTGTCAAGAGAGATTTGCATGCTAACATGTCATGCAAATGTAGCCTTCCTTAGCACAAAATTAACATGAATTAGATACCATTCAATCAGGAGAATTAAACATACTAAGTGTGTGGAGTTCAGATCCTAGAGACCTGAGTCTAGCTTAGGCCCCTGGTGTCAGACTCCTCAGGGACCCCTACAGGGAGGTCCTCTTTTGGATGTCCAAATATAGAGAGCTCATCTTATTCACCAAACTGGGCATGAGGCAAGTCCACAGGTCAGTGGTAGGTGGGTACTCACAAGGTTCCACCAGTTGTCCTGTTCATCACAGTGAACATTGAGGACTGTGCTTATTCTTAGTCTGCTGTGTAGAACATCCGTATGGCACAGATGGACAACTGTCTCAAAAAATAAAATCCCACAGCACAACCAGTCTAACAAAATGTGTATCTCCCCACATGCTCTAAAGATGAAATACTGCCTATATATTCAGACAAAGATATAGCTTGCTATGTAAACACTAAAAGAACCGAAAGGTGCTTCATAAAGAGCCCACATATGTGTAAAAACTTCCAAGGCAGGCAAACACTTGTATTGCTCTATTATTAGCTTTGGTATCTAGTTCTCCTGACCATGGAAAAACAATTCCATCTTTGTTTCTTACTGCAGGTAATCTAGACCTTGAAGGGGTAGACCATTTTTTTCCATTTTGAGGCTAAACTCAAACATGCTAAAAGTTGTGCTCTTTAGTTGGGTTTAATCAGCAGTTATTTTTTAATAAAAATTACAGCTTCCAGCTCTCCTGGCTAATCTACAAAATCCAGACTGATGGCAGCAGAGGAAGCCACTTCTGTTTTGAGAGAATTGTGGAGGTGGGGGAAGCCATGTGGAGGAAAACAGCTTTTTTCAGGATAAGATGATCTAATACCATTTTTCAGATGTGTAAAAGTAGAAGCAGATTAGAAATGTAGGGTTTCTCCCAAATGTTCGTTATTGCTAGTATACACTTTTGTTGTTACTATAGACTCCTGTGAATCAGTTCATCAGGAGCTGCTTCCACTTACCTCCACATCCTGACTAACAATATGGATCAAACCCTTCTGAATGCACCTCCCCAACTGTAGCGTCCTTTGGGGATCCTTGACCATTCAACATCAATTCAGTGACAGATGAAGATGTACTGTTTCTGGCCTCAGCAGGAGGATGGAACTGAACTGTCCAACCCAACAGTGTCAACCTCCCACCTGAACACCACAGCTGTCAAAAGGCCCCTTGGCATCGGCAAGTTTAAAACAAGCCTGAGCGAGGTAAGCACAATTTAAAATCCAAATTCCAAGATTTCAAGCACTGAAGTGTATATCTGAAACATGGGAGAAAAACTAGCCTGGTCTAAATACTTGGGAGCAGATCATACGAGCTCCAGGACGCACTCCAGAAGGAATGCTAACCAACAGTGGTGCATGTGGCCACAAACGCTTCTGAAGCCTTTCGGGTGGGCACCCCACCTACAGTATCTTTACGCGTGTCATTTAAAGGTGCTTAGAAGTGGAGCATCAAAATCAACCTATTCAGCTCAAATCATCCCATGTCTGTATTACAGATGCACATCTCATAAGCATAATTCCACTCTGTACTGGATAATTTCCAGGCCTCCTGAACCATTAATGGTGCTCACATGGAACCATTTCCAGAGTCCTGAAAGAGATACATCTCTGGGAGATTCAACAGTGACAGCAAGGTCACAGGTACAGATCTGAAATCACCGTAAATCAGAAGCTATTTCAGTCATTTGCCAGTAGCACTCTACTGTTTTGTTTTTTTTTTAAAATATTATCCACTGGCTTATGTATTATTTTTTACACTGTTCATAAATACCATTGGAATACAGAAGACTGCATCTCCCACTTCCCTTTTTTAGATTGCCTTTTATTAATTTATATAAAAACCTCACAAGATTTACATACTCCAATGAATGTGATTGCAACTAGAGCAGTATTAAATCAAGCTACAAGCTCACCAGGTAGCCAGCCACCTATGAAAATCATAGAATAGTCAAAAAACATAAAACCACAGAATATCCCAAGTTGGAAAAGATCCACAAGGATCAAGCCCAGTTCCTGGCTGTGTATAGGACAACCCCAAAATATACTAAGTTATGCCTCCCTCACATGAAGTAAGACTTTAAATTGTGGCTCTGATTGAAGGCAGGCATTACAGATCCTCCCACAGGAGGATTCGCTGTATCTGCAGCACGCCCACGTGCCCCACCTCCTTTCTGAACAGTTAGCAGTATATACTTTCATTTCTTCTGGACTCCAAAAAGAGAAAGTGGTGGAGAACACGCACACGGGCTACTTATCTGGAAGAGCTTCAGCTGTGGCAACTTCCTGTCCTTGAATGCTCACCTGGTTTTACATGCAGGCTGGGTGTGAGCCCAAAGCAGTAACCCGTCTCATCTCCCACTTTCACAACTTACCTGGAATGAGTCCCAATATCCTGGAGGCAGGGGAGCTGCAGTACTACTGTAGCATCGACAGCACTGCTCCAGGATGTCCCTGCAGCTGTAAAACGGTTGACAGAGGTAAGGCTGA
The DNA here is from genome assembly GCA_035583135.1 of Lophotriccus pileatus. Classification (NCBI taxonomy): domain Eukaryota; kingdom Metazoa; phylum Chordata; class Aves; order Passeriformes; family Tyrannidae; genus Lophotriccus; species Lophotriccus pileatus. The sequence goes on from JAWWES010000168.1 coordinate 47,022,744, forward strand.
ACTTCTGCAGCCACTCTACAGATGCCAGGAAATGTACCTTGGCAAGGCAACCAGCGCCTTTGTTGAAAAGGTAGCTACTTGCCTTCAGTAGTTATGAGAGCACAGCCTTATTAGTTCTCTAATTAAACAGTTTTGGAAATTTTCAGATGCAAAAACACGGCCAAACCCCATCTGACAGTTCCGTCCTTGGTATGTTAAAAAGGATTGGGCCTACCTGACACTTAACTCCACGAGAACACGGTATCTCACCTGGGTGGGCTAAGAGAGACGGGTGAACAGCCTGATCTATGTATTACAGACAGTACATTGTACAGACAACTTACTGTTTAGTCACCCCCATTTTTAGATCCTCTTGCCCTCAAGACACGGGAGATCTGTTTTTCCGGTGATGTGCACTGTCAACCCAAGTGCAGCCACACTCTGTATACAGTCGAAGAAAATCTGGAAATATTCCAGATCACAATTACTTTCATTAGTGTATGGGTTCCTTGGGGGACAGAGGTACTCTGCATACATTTTGTCTGGTATTCCCAGCAAACATAGGCACAAAGGTGGGAAGCGTAGATCAGAGCAATCAGCATCAAGCCTTTCAGCCACTGAAGGAATACAGGGCCTGATGAGTCAAGGACCTTGGACCTTGCCTGTACAACGCTGAAGGGTTTACCCATACTTCAGGACACAATTAAAATGCAATTAAGACGACTGAGTCATGTTTAGTACAATATACACGCAGCTCTCCTGGGGTGCAGACAAATAATTTAAAAAAATCAGCCCAGAGAAAGATCTAGAATGAAACACTCTTTCCTAATGTAATTTTTTCCATCTCTTAACTCAAGTCCACTTTTTTTTTTTTTTAATTATCCATCCCTTCTCACATGTCCAGTATTTCTTGCCTCTCCCCCTCCCCCAGAATACATTTCAAGATTTTCAGGAATACAAAAGTGAACATTACTGGGCAAGAGCATACTCACCACTCACCTACTTCCTGACTACTTCCAACTTCCATGAATATATTGTCAAAGTGCAGACATGTCCTGTCAGGCCACAAGCATTAGATGATTGGGAAGACAACTAACTATCTAAATAGAAGTTAGACAGCATTAAAAGACGTGCAGCTTAATGTTCTACCAGTCTTTTAGAGCTTCATAAAAATATAAAAAGTTCAAAAATATTCCTACTTTCATTATAATTTTGATTAAACTCAGTTACTTAAGGATAGTATTGCTTCTGTTAAATGCAATACTTCAAGTACTAAAAGTCTGAAATCCAAGATTCCTAGAAGTATTACAAATATATCTGAAAGTTTGGAAGACTGCAGGCATCGAACATCACAAGATCCAAGCTCTCCATTTCCGATGGAACAGGAAAACATTAAAAAAAGTGTCCTTTGACCAGCTCAGAAGAAAGACTTCCTGAGATACAGCCCGGAGGACATGAAGATGACTATATGGATGAATTTGGAGAGCTTTATGCTCAAAGGAAGTTTGGCAGCTTGGGACGGATTAAGGTTCTGGCTAATTAAGAAAATCTGAAAAAATACAAATTTCCTTGTCATGACGTCTGCTCTGACACTCAAGTTGCAAAAATCAGGTTTAAGACAGGTTGCTGAGACAGCAGAGGGACTCTCCTGCTGCAGCACCGGGTTGTATCTAATCCTGCAGTGACCACGTGCACAACTCCTGGCCTTGGTGTAAAATCTACTGCCTTGTCACAGACATTTCAAACACATTGCAAAAACTCAACCTTAGAAAGTGATTACAAATGAACTTTTTGAGGAGAAGACGGCTAATCATTTTCCCCCAATGCACCCTCTTATTTAAATCCAAAGTGGCAGGGATGTATTCACAAAGTCTGAGCACAAAAGCTTTGGCTTTTGTAGTTGGTACACAATCTCCCATACAATGTACAATGTTCAGAAACAAAGTACTAATCTACTCTTGGGTGTGATCACCTGTGGTCCCACCTCAGATCTTCATTTCTCTTATTTCTATTTGCATGTGATACGTTAATATATAATATTGTGATTGTTGCGACACTGGTGCTTTGAATGTCTGAAAGGAAACCAGCTCCTGCAAATATATGTAAGAAAGGGTCTCTTGTTTGCAAAGGAACTGAATAAACTCCCCTTCGTGGGAAGCACTGATCTGCTAAGCTATCTTCTGTAAAAGGAGTAAAGAAGCGGGATATAATGCCTAATTTCAAATTAGTAACTAATATTATTTAGATTTTTTGGAAGAGGGGAAAGAACATAGTCATTGAGTTAGACCCAAAGTTTAATTGCTGTTTTTCAACTGAGTATTAGAAAAAATTTCAAAAGATGGTATCCTTGTAAAGAGTTTATTCTACAACCACCTTTCATTCACTAAAACTGGTATTCCAAAGGGAATCAGATATTTTTAAAAAATACCAATAATGCCATTTGCCTTCAGTTTAAATTATTTCTTTTTTATTTTTCTAAGTCAAGTGAGTCAAAATATTGGTATTCCTAAATCATCCATCTTGCATTTTGATGAGTTAGTTACCACCATTGTTCTGAGTTATGAAATTTCAAAATCTCTTTGGAATACTAATTTCCTATTTATAGGTTTGAATTTTTTAATTTCATCCTATTCCCCTGATTCTTCTCTCAACAGTTGCTGATGTAAAATTTAATATAAAATATTTAGTCACAAAATAGTTATTGCTTTTATGCACATTGTGGTTAGGATTTTTTTTCTCCAATAAAAACTATACCATCTTCCATAAAATCCTAAACATATTAAAAACTGTGATGCAGAACAAAATTACACAGTGTGAAACAGGTACCAGCACAACAGTGAGATTATATTACATCAAAAAATTTTAATGGTCCCAAATATATACTCAACAACTAAGCATACACTCAGGGGGGCAAAAAAAATTATGACACAAAAGTGACCACATCTAGAATTCCACTCAATCTTTAATCAAGAAGGGACAAACAAATCCCCCACCTCAAAAAAAATTTCTGCAGTTTAAAGGGCAAAGGGAACAGATTTAAAAAAAAAGAGGAAACTTTATATTCGGCCCTCCCCCGTAGAGGTTTTTAAAACCTGTTGTAGCTTGAGTAAAATGTTCAGAATGTACGATTTCAAAGGCAGGTCTCTTTTTTACAAAGAAACTGCTGGCATTCTTAACTAGTGAAGAATTATGGCAAACCCTGCCTTTTCTTCAGAAGTCTCATACATGGTCCAAGAAAGCATATTCTGATTGTAGCAACCGACCAGCCAATCCAGAGTTCCACTAACAAAACTCCTGCCCTGTTGGCTTTTTTTTTTTGTTTTGTTTTGTTTTCCATTTCCTTCCCTGAGAAAAGGGCAACATGTGGTCCAAGCTGGAGAGCTCAAAGGCATAAGTCTTTCCCCTAAATGAAGTATTTCTCCTTCTTCTGCTCCTTTGAATTGGCACTTGATTGGCAGAAATCCATTTGTATAGGTTTATCTGTGTCACACACAGTAATTCACAAAAGATTGCTGCTTTGCTGTGGATTTGTTTTGTTTTTGGAAAAAAATATCCTTCCCCAACTGGTAATGTTCTTCAGCAGTTGCCATTATGATGACTCAAGCTTTGCTTTCTTTGACAAAGGTAAAGTTTCCTCTTTATCTTCATCTTCATCATCCTCTTCATCATCATCAGGATAATCTACAAGCCCAACGAGGCCTCCCTACGAAGACAGACACAATTACTATAATTAAGAAAATGTTTGCACATGGATACTTCACATCTGTATCGTAACATGATCTCTGCACAGAATATCGCCATAAGCATTCTAGTTCAGGAGGTTTTGAATAAAATGAAGCAGAACACAAAGAAATCCTTCAGTGATGAACTCAATGAATGAATGACATTATCTGAAAAATTTTAAATTAATAAATCCAAAATGGGGTTTTACCTATCCAGCTGGAAGTGTTTCCAGTTGAAATTTAAGTAAAGTAAAAAATCCACTTAGTTTTGCTAAGTGTCACTGCAGCTCCATCTGTGAAGACATAAATTCTATTTTTACTGAGCACAGCTGACTGCAGTGAGTGATTTGGAAGCACTTCAGAAACAAATATGGAATATCCTTTGAATTTGAATTTTTGAGTTATGATACTTTTAGAACATAGTCTGTCTTCAAAAAAGTTAGTTTAAATGTGTAGCAACTTAGAGATTTTTTTTTGAGTAAGATAACTGAATGAGGTATACAGGTTACAAAGTTTAAAATAACTTGTCAGCTAAACTTGAAAATGTATCTAGTTAACATTAAAACCGTCCTTGTATTGCAAATAACCACAACTTTTAAGATTAGGCAGCTCTGGACCCATAAAGAAGCACCACAAACTTCTGAAACTTCCTATAACTATGTTGCGATTTCTGAAGCTTAACCAGCACTTAACTACAATGGCAGTTACTGATACTTTACTTGAAGGTCCTATTACTTATTCAGGTGCCTAATGATGGACATCCAAACCAGAAAATTTCAGTGAACTGTTTACCAAAATACAACTTGAAAAACCATTACATACACTCTGTACAGTCACATACAACACAACACTGAGGATACTACCCCTAGAACAGCAGCATCAGATAATTAATGGAAAACCCAATTTCAACACTTTTCTAGTTTGTGACTGTGGCACATTTTACTCTGAAAGAATTGTACCTTATGCCGGAATCCACAGGTGGTTTTTCAGTGCTCTGCATACTCAGTGTAACCTGAACACTTTTCATTTGCCACCACTATTTGAATTTTTGGAGCCAATACTGTATGCAATATGTTCCACATGTAAAGACTCCATTTTAGACTCAAGGAATTACAGTCTGGGAGAGAACAGACCTCTAATAGACTGAACTGATTTCCAAGCCAGTTCCATCCCTTTTAAAAAGTGCTTGACTAACTCTTGGATTATGCAAGGAGTTTCCTCCACAGAGGGATTTAGAGGAAGTGTTCCTTTAGTTCTTCCATCAGCAAAACTCTTCTAATTCAAGTGTTTTCAACAGAAGGTAACCCAAATACAAACTCTTAAGCCATGTTCAATTAGAAGAAAGAAAAAAACTTAACCCGCCATTTACCTTCACTAGAAGTTAGGTGAACAAGCAGTATGGTGGCATTAAAAAACAAGGATGAATCAGAGTTATTCCAAGGCTGTGTGACAAGTGGTATACGTACCTGACCTTTCAGAAACGCAAACACTGGTTATGAAAATAAATTCTCATTATCTGAGCTACTCTGTATCAATACTACCCCATCTGGCCCCCTGTGCTGGGAAAACACCAGTCACTATTTCTCTGAGCTGGTTTAAATAGTTTTACCCAAAATCTGAAAAAATCCAACAGTGTCCTAAAATGACATTTGAAATGCTAGTTTTGAATATTTACTGCAAGCTGTAATATTCTTTTAAAGGGGCTTTCTTCTATTACTACAATATGCTCCAAACCAAAACTATAAGTTAGTTCAAAAGGTAAAAAAAGTCTCACTAGGATATGAAAAACTGTTTTAGCTTACAGCAACCACAATTTCTTTTTTTTAATGAATGCCAGTTATGTAATTCCGAACAATATTAAAAACAGTGATAGCAGAAACCTCCAATGGGTGTGGCTGGACATTGTGGAATCTAGCAAAGTTTCGGCCATGTTTCCAAAATATTTCTGTATTTTCACCTGCAAAATATCCCTGTGCAATTTAATAAAAGTAAGGTGTTGTCTGAATTTCACAGTGAATATCACTGCTAAGAGCAACCAGAGGTGTGCTTCCTGCTTGAAAAGTTTGGGCATTAAAACATCTTTTATTTCTTCTATATATGGCAGATCTCATTAAAAATGCTGAAAGGCAAACAATAAGTCCACACAAACCAGACAGTCCATTAGTGCTTAACGTGTCAGAATTCACACAAATGTGAGACAGATGCTAAAGAAAATTCCTACTCTAGAACAATGAATTCAACCTACGACCATTGAAAATTACCTTAGTTGTAATAGCTGCCATCTGAGATGTGCTTTTAGAAACTGATCCTGGTGAGCCAGGGGACCCTGGAGACCCAGGGGACCCAGGGGATCCAGGCAGATTACTTGCAGATGACTGGCTGGTAAGATTAGATTTTGTACCACTGGAAAAAGAAAGCTTGAAACTTGGACTCTGACGACCTGAAAGGTTAGTTTTCAGAAGAACTTCCTTTTCTTCACTCTCCTTCACTGGAAGGTAAAAAGAAAAAAAAAAGGCAAAGGTAAAGCATATTAGTGAATGAAACACTTAATTACAAATCGCTTTACTGTGTAGAGAAAGCTTAATACTTCACTCAGTAAAGTGAGTCATCATAGACTTTTTTTCCATACTACTGTAGCACCTACCAGCTGTTGCCACTGGCCAGGAATGAATGTTCTATGAATGATATCTACTTTGTTCTATGAGTGATATCGCCTGAACATTATAAAGAAAACTTTTAATTATAAACCTGAATAAAACATAGGAAAACTCGACTACCAGCTAAGATCATTGAAATGCTTTAAGAAATCAATAACAACATTTTGTATTGTTCTGCTTTTAAAGACAACAAAACTGTTTTAAAGGGGTGGTCCACCAATTTGATGTCACAATTTCAAAATCTACATGCTTCAGAATAAATACATGCAAATCCTTCATTACAGCTGGACTAAAATAATACAAGTTATGGCATTCATCTTCTCATCACTTACATTTTTTTCTTTCCATGAATTTACTGATAGGGTCCATAATATCCTCATCATTTTTAGGTTTGTCAGAAGGGGGCACCACTGCCTCTCCATCTTCCATATCATCCTCATCAGTATTAAACCACATTTCCTCCTCATCCTCCAGGGTTCTTGCATCCCTTCTGTATCTGTGGTTTCTCAGAATGGAGCGCATGCTGCAGAACAGTAAGTTTTACAAGTTTAGATTAAAAAATCAACTCATATTAATAATAAAACTTCTGCTCCACAGTTATAGTGACAGTGTACAGCTACACACATTGTAGAGCAATAAAACCACCAGCAAATCATTCTGTAATGTGAACCTTTGTATTTTCAATGCAAATACCATTAAAAACTTTTCTGTATAAATCAAATAAGGTACAAGTCTGCTAACAGCACTTTCCGACTATCTGTACAAAATTTTGTAGCTTATAAACAGCATTATTAGAAGTCATTTTGATAAATTTCACTGAAGTGTTGCATTCAGGCTTGGTTTGCACTGATAAAAAGTGGTCAAACAAAGAGTTTAGAAATTATAGACTTTTCCTCTGAAAATACTTTGTAACTTGTCAGTATTCAGGGTCCAACACGTTAACAAGGAAAATCAAATAAAAATCTAACTTAAATATTATTCCAGTTTTAAACAGATACATTAAAAAGACAGTTCTCTCTCTCTGCCACATCAACCTGTTACAACTTCTGGTCAGTATCAGTATTTCCATTCTTCAGAGCCCTGGATATGAAGTGCTACTTCTCCCTCTCCATTTGATCTATTATTAGTGCTGATTTATCTCAGTTCAACCTTCCTTTTCTCTTTTCTCACAGAAGCTGTATTATGGCGTTGCAGCAGAGGGACAGGGATGTACCCCTTGAAGAATGCAGAAGGAGAAGTGGAAGAGAGGCTGAAAACATTCCTGTGTTGATTTTAACAGTCAATTTCAAACAGAAGCACGAAACCCTTGATGGAGCACTTCACAGCTTACCGGCTGAAATTTAGTATTTTTCATAAAATCTCAGTTACTGGGATCAAAATGTTAATATACAACCTAGACATTCTGTTTAGAGAAAGGGTCCTGCATTAGTGACTGCAAGAAAAAGCCAGAAGGGGAAAAATTAGGAAATTGCAAGGTATTTAATAAGAATGCTAAATGTACTTTTAAAAGTAAATCTAGTTATGAGTAAGTTGCTTGCCAGCATTATTATCTGGATCTATACATCCTGCATCATTTTACACTGAGTTCTGTTAATAGCATAAAACTGTGACTTAAGTGGAACTCTTCTGAATACCTGTGTGGCCCGTGCCAACAAAATGTTGGTCTCCTTCCTTACCAAACTATTCTTTGCTAAAATATATAAGCAGATTCTTGTAATTTTTTCATGTTAGTATTTCTGGGGTTTGACTTAAGAAATTACATGAACTGTGATAGGACTTGTGCAGCCAATAATCAGATGTAGGAAGAAGGTAAAACTTGAGCTGGTTGAGCTCCAGATATCTTGAAGCTCTATGTTCTGTTGGATAAACTCATGAAGCACAACTATACACAATCCCTTAGCTCAACTGAAGCCAAGAAAAGACTAATGTTTTATTTGCTATACTGGATAGAAATTACAGAATTACAGCTGGGTGTTCTTTCCAATATATGCATTAATGTAAGTAAGTAAGAATCATAGGCTTGAATTTCACAGCTGTTTAAGTGATAAGCTTAGCTGACACAAGCCAAAATAACAACTCAGCTATAAAATATTAGTACTCAAAACTGCAGGTCCTACACATGCTCTTGGAAGTGCTTCAACATTTTAAAGTAAATGTACCCTTATACTCTTTATTTTAATTGTACAAGTCTGAAATTTAAATACTTGTTAAGAAATCTCGTGGCAGGAAATAAAAATCTGAGATTTCAAGATGCCCTTGTAGGACTACTCAGGATTACTTTTTTAATGTTTTCCCAAGCTAATTCAAGAGACTAGAACAAGAACAGGTCTTGCTAACAATTCTTAAGAGTAATTCATCTATTCACACAAGCAGTCTATCTTGTCTTAATGACACTAGACGTAAGTCAAAAATAAATGGAGTAAGGAGGCCCAAACTTCCTATTTTTATACACATCAACCTTTCAACCTTGGGTAACTGTATATTAAGGAAAGGAACTTTTGCTCTGGCAAGCAACAGAAGGTGTGACTCAAGTGTTACATCAGATTGTTCTTTACTCCATCAGCAGCTCTAGAAGTGACAAAAAAGTGTTCTCGGAAAATTTCTCTGCATATTCTGCTTCTCAGGCATTTTGGTAGAGCTTATCTAAATACCTACTCCCACAACTGACTAAAATAAAAAGAAATCTGATGTGAATTTTTTAAAGGAAAAACCCACAGAATGATAATTCACAACTGAGCAATCATTCAAATCAGCAGCGGAAATCCGTTATTTAAACAAATCAACTTCAGATACTCGGTGGCTTCCAGCCTCATTAAATAGTGTACACAAGTTTAGGATATGACAAATTAGCATTATGACTGGGAGTCCAGCAACTAACATTAGCTGAAAGTCGATCTGATCAGAAGTCTGCAGCAACACATTTGAAAATCCCACTTTTAGTCAAGTAAACTCGACAATGCTTGAGATGCAAGCAGGAGTCTAAATTACGTACATTTCCCACTATCAGAGAACAACCCATCAGTGTTCCGAAAAGGGGATTAATGCATTAATATACTATTAAGAGGATTGAGTGCATTTTACCTGTCAAGTTTTGGATTATCTTGCCTTTCCCTTTGTTGCTCAAATCGTAGTTTCAGTCCTTTGAATGTCTGCACATAATCTACATCTTCCAGTGCCTTCCAGTAATTTTCAATTACGTGAGCCGTTAACGATTTTATATCTTCCTATAGGAACAAACAAATATAAAGTGACTTATTTTCATTCAAATGAATTTATTTAATACCATATAAAAAGTAACTCAAATGAAAAATTATTTTAAAATATGCCATATGAAGCACTGTGTTAATTAGCTTTTGCAAAAACAAGTATTAAGCATACAACTGCAGTTAAAAATCTAGAGTGTCAAATATTTAATTCGCAAGACAGTGTCAATTTTCTAGAAGTATCTTCTTCAAAACACATGACAGAACCTAAAACCCGATAAAAAACCCATATCAACCCCAATTCTAAAACGCCTTTTCTACAGTAATTTATAAATATTTTTATATTGATAGATTAACTGGTACCTGTTGAATTAAAAACATGTTTACGAGATACAGGTTTGGCATTCATATTATTTCTTTCCTTGCTGCAAATAAATTACTTATTTAAAAATAATTACTCAACACATTTGTTTAGAGTGAGAGCAAGAAAGCTATTTTTCATCAGAACCTAACATCAAGTTTTTTTCCTTTGTGGCCATGCAGTACTGGTCACGGTCCTTTACAAAAGCTTCCAACTTTTCCCAACTCTTCTGCTATTTCAGTTTAGCTTTGTGGCTGCCCAAAGCCACTGCACACAGCTGAGACTAGCACAGGTCTGCAAATTGCAGCAGGAAAACTGCTCCCGTGCATTGTTTTGCTTTCTTAACGCTGCACAGCCCTGCAGAATAAACACCTGAATTACCATTCACTAAGGGTCATGTGCTTAGAAGTAATCTTTTTGGTTATGTGCTTAAAAGTCATCTCCTGTGAATGGTAATACGCCAATAACTACAGAAGCATGCTTTTTGAAAATTCACTGTCTTGAAAACAAACTTGGATCAAGAAAAATTGACAAAATTATTGACAGATATCAAGAAGTAGTCTGGGAATGCAACCTTGATATCTGTGTGAAAAAGTAGATAAGAGAAAAAATAGTTATTGATTTTTCCCATAGCACGATCTGTAGAATCAGCACCCAATCTCATGGAGAATTGGAAGACCACACATGGTAGTATGACCCTGGCCGGACACCAGATGTTCTATCATTCCACTCTTAAGCTGGCCAGGGGAGAGAAAATGTAACAAAAGGCTCCTGGTTTGAGACAAGGACCGGGAGAGATCACTCAGCAGGGTTACTGTCATGGGCAAGGGGAGAGATCACTCAGCAGGGTTACTGTCATGGGCAAAACAGACTCAACTTGGGGAAATTAACTAAATGTATTACCAATCAAATCAGAGTAAGACAATGCAAAAGAAACTCAAATCTTAAAAATAACTTCCCCCACCTCTCCCTTCTTCCTCTCTACCTCCTCCCCCAAACAGTGCAGAGGGACAGGGAATGGGGGTTGTGGTCAGTTCCTGACAGGTTGTCTCTGCTGCTCCTTCGCTTCTTCCTCCTCAGGAGCAGGACTCCTCACACTCTCCCACAGGAGACAGTCCTTCACAAACTTCTCCAACGTGAGTCCTTTCCATGGGCTACAGTTCTTCATGAACTGCTCCAGTGTGGGTCCCTTCCATGGCATGCAGTCCTTCCCAAACAGGCTGCTCCATTGTGTGTCCCTCCCATGGGTCATCACAAGTCCTGCCAGAAAACCTGCTCCAGTGTGAGCTCCTCTCTCCATGGGGCCACAGTCCTGCCAGGAGCCTGCTCCAGTGCAGGCTTCCCATGGGGCCACAGCCTCATTTGGGCATCTACCTGCTCCATCTACCTGTGGGGTCCTCCATGGGCTGCAGGGGGACATCCTACCTCCCCATGGTCTTCAAGGCAATTTCTGCTCCAACCTTGGCCAGTGGCACATTAGTCTTGGATCAGCTGGCATTGGCTCTACTGAACAGAGGGGAAGCTTCTAGCAGGTTCTACAGATGCCACCCCTTTAGCTGCTGCCCATCAAAACCTTGCGACACAAACCCAATCCAGCATAGCACAAATCAGGGTCACCTGTGCGGATTCACTTTTTTTTACAGCTTCAAAACCAGTTTTCAATTAACTCTGCCATGACTATCAGGTCATCTCAGTCTTAAATTATCTTGAGTTCCAACTCAAAGAGGAAAGAGGTGATCAGCACAGAGGATTTCAAGAGGTGACAAGTTCTGGTGACTTACTCCTCCACAACTGTCTGCACCCTAGCTTGGCCCACCTTACCCCATTTATGGTCTGTACAGCATCTGTCAGAATCTAGATGCAAACAACAGGGAAGAAACAGTACTGTGCAGACAGCCAAACTGCCATGAATATTAAAGAGGCTCCTCATGGAAGGGGACTCTGTAGCACTCCATTACTATGATCACAAGACTGGTATCTCTTCTGTATATTTCCACATTCCATTGAATTGTCAATACAGAGCAGAGCTAAATTTGATGGGTTTGTAGCACTAGTTTCAAATTACGTTCCTGTCATACATAACAAGTCCATCCAATCTGCATGACGAAACTTGATTAGTGCTGCCTTCGCAAATCTGGGTACTGTGAGTACACTATCGAGTGAATTTAACTTTCAAGTAATGGTACTGTTTGAACGTAGGAAAGAACATGTACAAATATGTAACAGCAATATAAAAGAAGGTTCATATAAATACAGTATCATACGGTCCCATTATGATAGCATAATTTAGGGCAAAAGCAAAAAGAAATTGAATTACAAGACTAAACAAGACAATAATTATCTTCAGCATGTAATAGCACTCACCACTCTGATAAATTCAAACATCTCTATTATGGCAGAGTTCATCAGATTATAACGGGAACCATTATTTAGAAATGCTTTGACCACAGGTTCAAACAAAAAACTTTTCATTATATAACGGTTGTAGAATTCATCCTTTAGCCCAATTATCTTTCTCTTGAAACGAAGGGCACCTGAAACAGAAGTGTTGTCAAAAGAATTTTTAAATGTAAAAGAAAAAAATGCAAAAATTACTCAGCATTAGTTAGGGCAATTTACAACTTTGGTTTGTATACAGCCATACAGCACTAGAGACAAGTAATACATTCAGTCATTCTCTGCTTCTCAACAGCTTTGACTACACTGCTGAAGATTACTTATCTGTTTTAGCATAAACTCCTCCATCATAATTGTACAAATGAAACTACCTCTGTTCACTGAAGAAATAATATAGTATTGTTTAACTACCTTACTACTTATATAGAGGTGTATTTTTGATTTTTAAATTACATATGGTAAAGGTAAAATATTTTCTCAGTAAAGAACTGAGAAATGTGCTTATCATTCCTATTATGCAAATGTAAGTTTGATTACATTTAATTAGTTCTATTTGATTAGGATATAAACTACCTCATTTTAAAATTGGTAAATGACCTTTTCTTCACACACATAATAAGGCAAAGGCTTAATTTACAGTTTGAAGCTCTTTCTGAAACTCCAAAGCAATTACAAGTGAGAGAATACCCATGCATCACAAGAAAGTACAGTATGATCTCATTAAAAGGCAGTACATTTTGCTTAGCAACTAAGTGTACAGGAAAAAGATTATTAAAGGGTTCTAAAATCAAATGCAGGTTATTCAGTTAAAAATTTAAAAGGTACTTCTTCTTGTATGGTACAGCTCAGTCAGCTTCAGGCTCTAACTCTATGTGCACACCAGAATTACAGAAAAAATCTCTTATTTGCCTTCAGAATTAAGTCACACTGCACTGCCGTTACTGAGCTGAGCACGGTCAAGAAACTGTCAGAGTTTCAAGAGCAGCACACAGAATTTCTGTGCAGTTTAATGCAGTCAGGTAGCTGTACCTCTAATCAAGTACCTCTGGTAACTTCTACTAAAAAATACCAAAACTTACAACACTTCTCTTAGTTTATTCAATACTGACACAGCATCTTTTCAAATCAACACTGCACTAAAATGAAAGAAAACAGTCCTTTTTCTTAAGAAAAAAAGGTATCAATAAATGCAAAATTATTTCCTAATACTAGCTGACATCTCTATAAACTGGTATGAGAAATACAGACTATAACAGTAGAGTTTCCATATTCAATCACAAATTGTCACAATCTCTGAACAGTTTTCTCCCAGCAGAATGAAGACATGTAACACTTCATCCTGACAAAATACTAGTTTATTCCTTAGCTTTCAAACTTACACAACGCCAGGAAAGCGTGCTTCGAGGCCATGAGAACGAGTACCCTCCGCAGGATGTCTTTGTTAATGATGTAGTTCTTTATGTGATAGGTATGATGTTCTACACAGAAAGTCAGCAATTCCAGTATTAATGCCAAGAGCTGGGCTGTCTGAAAATCATCTGGAATAGAAGCAAAACCGAAATAATTAAACTTATCTGGAACAGTGCCTTCAGAAGCTAATTTCAAATATCCAACTGCAGTCTGGTGAACATTTCCAAGTTCTTGTATATTCCCACAGACAATTTATGGGACATGCTGCAGGATGTGTTTAGTCTTTAAAACAGAAACTGAACAAGTTTGTTATGGATTATTTTCCATAAATACAGATATGGCCGAAAACCTCCTAAAATATAGAAACGACGACATTTTCTTAAATCGGTGTTTGAAGAGTACAGAACTGAACACTAACACAAGCATCAGGTTTATTTAACCAAATCACATTATGATGTCCACACACCTATATCATAAAGTATCACCCCATATGCAGTGCCTTGACTAAGTCTGAACCAAAGTTGTGATCTATGATGCCTTTTAACAAATGCAAGAAATACCCCAGGCTCTTTAAATACTTGTAATAAAAACTGCTGCTAGTAGCCAGCACGAACAGTTACTTCATCACTGATCTTTGTTTTCTGAGCCTGAGGTAGGAACAATACCCTCAAATTCAGCACACCTTCTTAGGGGAAATGTTGCAACATCTCTGGTAATCCCTGACCTTAAAAACATTTATGCATGTGTGCAATTCTATATCACTGAACTGCCCCATGAGTCCCCAAAAACTATAAAAATATTTTAATTTTTGCTGAAGCCAAATCTGCAGCAAATGTTTTCACTTCATAAATCAGGTCTCTCGTTATGCTTATGCATCATTCAATTGACTAAATCATGAATCAACACTTTACTTTGAACTATGTAACAGTCTCAGACTCTCTTTAAGACAGAAAATGTCCTTTGACAGGTATTCATTTACCTTTGCTAGGCTTGTCCTCTGTAGTATTGGCCAGTAAAGGGGCTGTCAGAACATGCATACAATGTTTGTAGAAGAAACCCAAGAACTCTGTCTTTTCTGTTTTCTAAAGAATGAAGAAAACCCACATGTAAAACATATTATCAAATACTCTAAGAAACCCAAATATAATTCCATTTCAAGGTATTTACTTACATTGGCAGTGGCAAGCATATTTTCTGGATCAACTAAAGTACGAAGCAAACCCATGAGTAGCACTGCCCCTCCAAGTTCTGGATCTGTGTCACAAATCATGTGTTCTATAATGAGGTTAATGAGCAATATATCCTAACGGGAAAAAAAAAAAAGTCAATTCTAACGCTACTCTCTTTTCCCAAATCTGAAATTACCTTCTGAAAGGGTTACTGCTGGTTAAAAATGTGTTCTAGCAAAATTTTGTACAGTGTGAACAACTACCAAACAAATAACCCCAAACCTAACAAAAACAAATTAACTTTACATACCACTGATGCACACTGATCAGTGTTTCAACAGTAAGAATGCAAGCAGTGAAGAGGAAGCTTTTAAAGCAACTAAAAATAGTAATGAAATTAACAATCTAATTTTGAATTTAGTCTGAACCGAAACATCAAAAGATAAAAAGTACACAGGCACATCCTGAACAGTCTGAAAATTCAACTGATTTCTGGAAGCCCTTTCAGAGTAAAGAAGTTTTAATTTGTATCCCCCTTTAAAACACATACCAAAAGATTCATTTCCACAAACGCAACAAGAAATTTTATAATGCTATTGAAATTATTAAATTATATTCACCTAAAAATAACCCAACATGTATTTGCAGAAAACAAGAATAACATATGAAAGTAAAAAATAACATTTACATTTAGGAATCCCTAAACTGAAGTTGCTTGGTTACCACTCTTCCCCACAGAAGAAGACAGCCACCAGACACAAGTAGCTGGAACCACTAGCAATGTTCACTGTCCCACCTACCCCTTTCTTTCAGTACAGAAGCAGTAGCACCAGCAGCTTCCTGCTCTCTGGTATGTTTTTGGCAGTTACAAGAAAAAAGCATTAACTATCTCCTCTGTGAAAAAGGCAGAATAATGTTTTCACTCCACTGGATGCCACTCTGAAATACCTTTCTTACCACTAGTTGTGTGCTAACATTTTGTATTCATCAGTTACAGAGGATCTTTGGAAAATTTGCCAACAAGTGTTGACACTTAGGGGTATAATTCCACTTTCAACATGTGTGATAATAAACTGAACACAGGTTTCTTATATGTAAAATAAAAACACATGTACACGCCAATATCAAGACTGAAATTTATATTTCACATTTTAAGGAGGACATTGTTCAAGCACATTTTGTTTTGGTAACCTGTTTTACTTTACATACAATGCAACAAGTATCTGCAAACAGGTAAACGCTCATGTCACCTAACAGAACTTTTAAAAGCCTTGTAGTTCAGTGTCCTGATACCATCATGACTATATCCCACACTCCTTCACAACTAGGGCTCATGTCATCATAGAGTCATAAATCTAAACCAGTAATTTCAAAAACCACTTTCTGGGGACTCTCTACTTACATCATCATTCTGCTGCGCTTCCTGCATGACAAACTCTCGTACCATGGATGGGTTGTATTCAACCAAATAAGAGAATATATCAGTGGCTGCACTTCGTACTTGTGCATCATCCATACCCTGGAACAGTCCAATAAAATCATTTATGTTTCCTTGAAAGGCTTAAATGAAACCAGAAAACATATAGCTCTAACTCCTACTCACAAGTCAGACCTAATTATTGCTAAAGCCATATTCTAAAACTGAGCCAACTCTCACTGCTTCCCTGTATATTTGACAACTGTTGGGCAAAATAAATTTTATGGTTTTGCTGCCCTCCTACTTTCTTACTTAATTGTACACCAAAAAGCATGTAAAGATAGGAAAGCAAATGAGAAAACAAAACCAAAAGAATGTCAGAGCACTTACAATGTCATATTGTAACTGCTTTGAAATTTTACAGAAGTATTTCAAACATTCTGAATCTCAAGCTAGGACAAGACAAATGAAGCAAACACATCAGAAAACCAGTTGCTGAAGATTGTGCTGAAGTTACTTTTTAAAAAAACCTCTCTGGAGATGAACAAAATTGTTATGACAAATAGAATTGAAATGACTTACCAGTATGACTTCTAGTGCAGGCAGTATGCCCATATTTGACAAGGTTTTGAAAAATGCATCTCTGTTTTGAGGTTGCAGTGTTTGTGAGAATGCACAAAACTCCTTCAGAAAATTTACCTGAAAACCAGGAATATACTAGTCAGATACAGGTGTCCCTTTGTGGTAACTGTCCCTTTCATATGTATTTACAGATTTCTTACCAATTCCTGTCTTTTCTCCTCATCTGTGGCTTCATCTGTTAGTTGTGCAAACAAGTCTGTCAGAAATTTTTCATCTTCCTACAAAGGCAAAACAATACCATTTGTTTATGTGACAATATTAAAAGGCATCCAAGTATAATATAAAGTTCTAAACCATGCCTCCTGGAATTAAGAGAACATATGCTTGTATACTGTAGTTAATCATACCAGTATCAGTTTTCTAATTCAATTTTCAAACAAATTAATATGAATCTTGGTTTTGAGCTTCAATCACGTTCAGCACCACTCCACTCCCCAACAATTCACTCTCAGTTACAACATATGTTGTGTTGCCTTTGGTTGTCCTTTTTCTATTTTCTACTGCAACTTTCATCATTTCGTCTATGACTTCTTTAACTTCCTTCCCCCTTGTCACATGCCTGTCCCCCTAAACCACACTATTCTTGCTTCAATTGTTTACATATATTTATAAACATGTCCTCCCACACAGCCCTACACACACACACACACACACACGTATCTTTGGAACGTTATGAAATCTCTGCAGCAGAACAAAAGCAAGGATGTGATCATGGTGGGGGGTTGCAGGAATGGGGTGAGAGTCTTTCTCCCACAGTGCTGTGAAAAAGCTGAATTCTAGAAACTAAATCAAAACAACTGTTCCTACTACATACAACAACACTTACTGGGTGTTCTGGCTGGCAGCAATCAAAAACCAGTCCATTATTTTTCATGCTGCTGTACCTTAGCAAAACTACAAACAGCAACAAACAGATTAGAAATGTGTATTTTGATTAAAAGAAGCAGCAATATTTAGATTTCCATAACCTTTACACTCCTAAGAACTAGGAGACCTAACAGAAAGAAATCTTGTGCCATCCTTTCCCCAGTATCATATACAATTAAGACAGCACCTGCTTGAGAAAGATACCTGTATATCAGATATGAAGATTTTTTCAGAAATCTGCCAGTGCTCTTTCTTGTGAAGTCAGTAACACCATATGAAATATCCCTCCATCCCAAAGCCACAGTGCCAGAAAATCAAGTTACTTTGCTTATGTTTGCGCTGTGTAAAGCAAAACCATGAAAGCAGTTCAGTTACATCCACAAAAATTCTCTTATGTTGTGAACTACCTCAGTACCTCATCCAGGCTCACCTTGAAACCCTGCTGAGAAAATGAATACCTCAGTTCTGACAGCATACCATGCTAATGCTGCTATAACACTGCCACAACAAAATCCAGGATGTCTACACGGCACTGCACAACACAGATAAACCCAAAATAAGCTGGCATGAGCTACTGCCCTACAAGGCATTTCATCACACTGTAAGGTAAACCCTAAATTTAGAATACACCACATGTTTCCTCTTGTCTGATGCTGTGCTGTGCTCCTAAACTGACCCAACAGTCCTGTGACAATGAAAAATAATGATTTCTGGACACAATTCCAGGTGCTATTTCTGTGACTGCTTCAAAATCACAACAAGAGAGACAACAGAAGTCTCACTTGACGTATACCAACATTCACTCTGGAGGATCAAGCACAGGAGACACAAACTTTGACTTTCAGATATCAACAGTCAAACATGTTCTAAACAACTATTAAGGTGTTTGATTTCAAGAAACATAACTTAAGCTTTGATGAGAGAATTCAAGGATATTGGATTACCTGCTATCCAGCTGTTAGATGGTTTTGTAACTTTTCTGTTCTAATATTTAATTCATTAGATATCACAAGTAACACAACTAACCCACAGCAGAGATACTGCCAATACTTATTTACTGAAATAAAAGAAAAACCCAACAAAAACCGAAACACACCCCCCGGCCCCATAAGCCCCAAGGTTTTTTGAAGAACATGCAGGTTATTCTCCATGATTAGCAGTGCATTTAAGAAAAGACTACATAGTTTGCTTTAATTTCTTTTTTTCCTATTTTGATCAAGATGCAAAACTAATCTTAGATATGAAAACTATGGAGAAGATGCACACTTATCCCCAACTGGAAAACACAACTCCTATTTCCATTCTCAGAGTGAAATCAACTTTTCACCTTTACCATGATACCTGAGAGTAAGGGCATGTCAAATATCACAGAAATATCTGAGAATGGGAAAAATCTCAATGGGAAAAAATGATGGAAACTTCAGCATTTAAATATGTAAGAGCCATGATTAGAGTGCTTCTGCATTAAAGAAAAATGCACAATATTACCCAAAGTATCAAATTGGGATTTTTAAGTCAAAATGTGGAAGGAGAGGAGACCTCGTATTGTTGGCAGCCTGTGGGTCTCATTTATGACCCACTGCAGTTACCAGAGACAGAGGTGGCTGGGGAAGCTGCACCTCCAGCACTACATGGCAGAGTAGGACAGGCAAGACCTGGCTGGGCAGGAAGGCGTGGGCAGGACCCCAGCTCAGCTCTGTGACCGGATCCTACCACGTCCCCAACCAGTTCAATAGGTGGTTGTCTGCAGCAAAGGGCAACCCACTCACCCCATTACTGGGCTTGAGAGTTGTAGAGAGAATTTTAACACTGGCAAGTGACAAAGACTTCAATGCTGACACTTAATGTTTCAAGAAGAATTTGCAGAAGTTTGGTCTGTAATGATTTTTCAGCATTCCAAACATATACCGCAATACAGTGTTTTACAATTCTGCATTACATACAATTTTGAAGCATTCCCCACGCCATGTTCTCTCCCAAACCCTATTAAACACACTGTACTTGCAAATTAATAAGATTATCTGAAAGCTCTAAGACTTATAACAACTGTGATCTATTTAAATTAGACAAATTAAGGTGAATCTGAGTGGTTAGAAAGATCCCACCCTTACATGGATGATATGCAGTAAATAGCAGTTATTCCAAGAAAATAAAAACAACTTGTTACTAACTTCACAGTTATGGTTTAGCCCTGAAAAGCATTTAGCATTTATCTCATTCCAGATGCTTAATAAAAGGCAGACAGGTTGCTATTAATGAGAAAAAACCCTAGTCCTCTCACATTTATAGAAAAATTGTGATTGCAATGAATATTCTAATTACAAGATTCTCTCTCTCTCACGCTGTAAAATTACTGACAAGGGCAGCATATCCAAAGATACATTCCTGAACAACACTACCAGAATCTATGGAAATGCTCAGTCTGAGGGCAGAGTTCACATATTTTAGAAGTCACAAAGCACCAACACTGAATGCTACAATTACACAAATTTAGATATTTTCTTTTTCCCCCCAACTTACAGAAACCACCCAAAATATGTCTGTGAAGTGAACACAATGAAAATACATAATATTTTGCAGTATCTGGCCTCTTCATACAGACAAGTATCAGAAAACATTTAGATGTATCTTAGAAGCTGTGAAGGTCACAACTGGTTTTCAAGAAAACAAAACTGCAAATGATGGTTTATTGGGTAATTGTACAATTGAGCTATTCTCCTCATGCACAGAAATTATTAAAAATGAAATACTTAAACTATGTGTATACCAGACACTAAGTATATTCATTTATGCTTTTGCAAGATCTACAGAGATGCTTCTAGGATTTAATACATTTTAAAGCTTATGAAGATAAAATCAAGCCAGGCCAACTACTCCCTCAATCATTTACGACTTTAAAAACAAGAAAACCCACAGATAAAGTAGGGTCACAAAAAATGACACTATTTACATTTGTGATACAACTTTCAAAGCAGTCCTCCTCCTCCTCCTCCTCCCAAAAGACACTTAAAAAAGGATTTTTCAAACCAAGCCTCTCTTAAAATGTAATTTACTTTCAGTTATCAGATACTTTGTGCCTGTGATTACAGATAAATGACAAAAACCATCCCTTTCCAAAAAAAAAAAAAAAACCAGCCAAGAAACTGAACAACACCTAAGCATGGAAGAGAGCATACCTTCCATCGCATCTTCCACCTCCATATTAATTTTGGGCAGAAACAGTATTTTAGCCCATAAAGTGAAATTTTCATAACATGTTACCAGCAAACAGATAATTACAGCTTCAAACATTCATTCCTTCCTGCTACCACACCAGAAGATGTCTTAGTTTAAAATCTCCTTTATATCAGATTGCCTTTCCACACAGGCCTTCAGCGTGCGCTGCTTCCACTTGCATCAACAAGCTGAAACAGCAGTGGGATCCACCCAATCCCTTCTGCAGTTTCTGCACACATGGAAAATCATTTTCTGCAATGAAGAAGTTTATCCCAGAAATCATAAGCATGCACCACTTGTAAACATCTTTCACCAAGTCATTTCGCCCAGGAAGTGGTATTCTTTTACACTTTATTGCAAGGTGTATTTTGCTGAAAGCTAATCTCCAGATTTTCCCAAGTCAACTACTATAAAATAGCAGACTGGATTTGGGCAGAACCATCAACATGCACTGACATGATTCTTCCTCTAAAACAATTACAGATAATTACATTTACATCCACGGGTCTCAGTTAATAATAACTATCTGTAAAACTACTTTAAAAATTAAAATTCAGCTATTGTTATACATAAACCCAGCAAAATACACAGATGTACCTAAATGCCTACAAGTTTTTAGTTCTTGAAAAGGGAGATAGGGATCATCACTAATATGATTTCTGTCTTTAAAAATCTGATTTCCCAGTACAGTAATACCATGTGATCACTGCTCTATCAGGTACAAAAATTATTTTAACACGTCAAATCTTCCCCTTCTACTCCCAACTTTCCTGAAAAAAAAAGACACTGACGTCTAAATGCACATACCCAAAAGTAATGCTAACAATATTCTGTATTTTGGAAGATAAAAACATTGCAGGATCTTGCTGGCAAAAGTAACATGCCAATGAGAAAGGGGGGAGAGAACAGAAGGAAAGTGTTTGCTCACTCTATGGCGCAGTTTTGCAAGTTTTTGTTTTTTAACAACTAGTTAATAATACAAAGGGAAAGAACTGGTGGCCTCCAGTGCGAACATTAGTATGTATTTTTTAATTGCAAAAGAGCGTCATATAAAGCAAGAAACACCACTTACCTGTCCCACCCCCACTCTCAAAACTTGGCGAACTCCATGTTTCAGCAAGGTTTCTTGGAGGCTATGACATCTCAAGACTAGAACAGGCTGGACCCCAAGCAGTAAGAGCATATTAGGAGGGGCTGAAATTGCAAGAAAATGTTATATACCTCTTTCATATCTTACATAAAGCAAATCACAAAACCTGTCACTGAGTAGTTGCCACAGCAGTTAATTCTGCAGACTGGAACTACTGCTTTCATGGCTCTACTACTCACTACGGAACAACAGTACTTAGATTAGTGAGATGTTGACATGCTCACTTAAAATGACAGATCTTATAAAATTATATCACAAATAAACTAACCTCCATTTGTCAGAAAAGCCCATTGGTGTAAGCATTTTTGTAAAGACTATGGGAAAGCCAACCTTCATGAAGAAGGCGGGAGCAGTATGGTTCATAAGTGCCAAAGGTTAGCTAGTCTCTATTTTTGGTTTTACCACAGAGAGGCAACCGCTATTTACCTACTAAAGAAAGCAAAATCATGGAAGCAGGCATCTTCCATGACTACAGGATTTGTTTTTTCTTAAACATGTCCAAAATTTCTTTCTCTAATAAAGCCAGAACTCTTAAGAATCAGCATGTTCTCATTTACAGAGTTCACCAGTTATAATTGAAAAACTGACCTCAAAGGTCAATGACCTTTAATGACCCTAAATGGCCCATCTTAACAGCAAATGCCTCAAACAAAACACAGTGGTAGTTTTGAATAAAGTCACTCAGCCTGTGTAACAGTATAGGACACAATCTGCACAGTCTTGTACAAATTTCTAGTCACTTCTCTCTGAACCTGAGGAATGGCTGACTTGAGAAGAGGATACTGCAAAATGCCACTCTGGTTAATACACAGCCTGACATGGAAAGGCCTCTTTAGAGCTCATTTTTTTCATGATGGATGTAACAGTTTTTCTTTTCCTTTCCTTCACAGCCAGCAAGAGAGAAAAGAACAGAATGCACAACTCAGTTGTACATGCTATAGTTGCAGTACGTCACAGCATATCAATTACTCAGGGAGTTTACTTTTATTCTGAAAAGTACAATTTCCCAAAAGATCTCTTTTGTCACATCCTCAATGGTCCAGGAGAGACTACCCAAAGTCAACAGCAGAGGGATTAACAACCTGTATTATGCATCAACAAAGAATTTGACACTCATCCACAGCTCCCAATAAACTGCCATGACGCATCCTAGAGCCTCTTTAATTAATAAAGACTTAAAAAAGAAACCACTTAAGTACACATGTAGGGTTAGTGAGCACCAAGATCTCTTAAGATCTACAATAATGAATGCCAGGAATTCCAGAGAACTTTGAATCTTTCATGAAGTTCCCCACACACATACATGAACTATTATCACACAACCAGCTACCAACAGAGATTGTATCATGAAATTTAGGCAAAGTACTTCAATTTTTTTTCATGGTAACATGACAAAAATATCCTTAAGTCTAGTGACTAAAAAGTCCCAAAATACATGAAACCTCCAACCCTTAAATGCGTGTTAAACCATACATAAATGGAAGAAAGACCTTAGCAGTAAATTATAGAAGTGAAATCAACAAAAGCAGTCTTTCAATTTTGTACTCAGAGCATTATTTATTCCGCTTAAAGAAATGAGAAGGAACAGTATCATACATTTTATATACAGACTGTAGGAATGGGTGGTGAAATTAAATTTTAGAGTGCAGAGATTACAGAAAAGTGCAACCTGACATATTGCTCTACAAATAAATGAAAAAATAAACGCCTGGTAAATATCTGAAACCTTGGTTTAGAGCTACACTGTAAGAACTTGAAACATCAGTCAAGCCTTTTAAACTCTTAAAGATGCGGTGGACATATAATTTGTGATAGTCTCTTTAAAGTCCCTCAGAATCAAAAATTGATCAACAATGTCAAATGATTTCCAACAGATGCTTATTTACAGATTCAGGGAGTTCCCACTCAAAGCTATAGAGCTGTACTGTGAAAGTACTAGGAAATCCAATATAGCACAGGATGTATTATCTTTCTTGTGTGCTACCACTCTTGTCTCCTCAAAGCTGTAGAAAGCACTTGAACAATTTGAAATATTTATCTAACTCTGAAATGCAATGTTAATTCTTCTGGCTCCCCCACACATGGAGTACACTTTATGCTCAACCACAGACAACAGCAAGAGAAGTGAAGATAAGGTTCAGAAATCCGCTGTCACACAACAAATCACAACCAGCCCTGAGCGTCTAGTGCACCTCTAAACTGCAACAAGTTTGGCAACCACAGCAAAACTTGCTATTCTAACCATAATTTACCCTGTACCTATTAACCTAGCACAGGTTGTAAGAGACAGAATAAAGGAAACTCATCAGTCATTAGTCCTCAATAAAGCTATCTTAGGATGTCTGGCAAACACACCCTTAAAAATTTTGCTGGATCAGGTCCTCTTTTTCCTTGCTCAGTTTCCTTTTCAAAGTTCAAGATCCCCCTCAGAATCAACCACTGTCACCAAGACTCCTGAGTAATTCTTCCCCTCCTCCTCCTCCAGCCAAAATGTAGCATGCTTGCAAATTTGCTTTTAGCTTGCGAAGAAGAAAAGACATTTTATACGACAGTATGACTACTAGTCATACTGGACACTCAAGCTGAGACTCCTTAACTGAATCTTTTTGGCATTCTCTCAGAGTCAGGCTTGTCAACTTTCTCAAATTGGCTGCTTCAAAATGAGTAAGGCCTTCTGTTCCAGATAAGCAACTGAGACTTTGTTCATCAAGGACACACATACAGACATGAACAGTTTCGTTCAGCTGAGCATAAGCTGGGGCCCAGTACTACTGAAGATGCCCCACGTACTCCACTGGGCTCCAGTGGCTGCTCCAGTGCATGATTTACAGGTCCACCAGGCACATGCCTCAGCAGCAAGCTCTGGGTGATGTCTTGCACATCTGGCTGCTTATCAAACACTTCAGATGTGGACATGACATACTAAAGCTCCAAGGGAGTGGATGGTGGATGAAAAGCTGCGCGGCCTAGTTTTGGCAATTATTTGCTGTATGAGTTGGCAAAAGGATGTTTTGCCCTCCTTTGCTGTATTTTCAATGAAATTATACAGGGTGCATCCTGAGAGTCAAACTGAAGATAAATATGATTAAGGTAATCAGTAACATCTAGCACTAAGTCCATTTCCCCAGATCAGACAGCCCCTACAAAGGCAGTGGCTATTCATTCATTGAACACTAGGAGAATTAAGATAATTTAGATAATTAAGTTCTACAAACAAAAATATATGTGCTGAGTTAGCTGGAAGCTCCTCTGCTTGTTACACTGTCCAAGAAGTTCATGAGTTGGTGTAGAATACTGAAGACATGTTGGTAAAATATCTAAAGCATCATATAATCTCTTTACATTTGCAGTAAGATGCCTCAGGAAAAACTGGTAATTCCAAGCAGCATTATTTAGGGACTTATTAAGATAAACTCAGCAAACATTCAAGCACCTAAGGCAGTCTTGTGTTCTTAACCTGTACTTTCCAAACAACTAACTTAATTTACTTTTAAAAATAGCAACAGTTACATCCTGGTAGGAGATTGTATTGTGAAATTTAGGCAAAGTAATTTAATTTTTTTGTCATGGTAACATGACAAAAAAATCCTTAAGTCTAGCGACTAAGAAGTCCCAAAATACAAACCTCCAACCCTCAAACTTCCTATTAAAGTCAATGCTTCAAAATGCAAACAATACTATCCATTCTACACAACCTTATTCAAGATTCTACATGCTTGCTCCATTTAAATCAGTTACAGAGAATCTAGTCCAAAACCAGACATTTGAGAACATATTTTTAACAACTCAGTGCTCAATCCACACCTTTTCTGTCATACTGCACAATGACTTTCAGAATCACAGAACTGAAGGTTCCATCGAAGCACCTCGATTTTTCCAAGAATAATTATCCAACTTTCTGTGCCCAAGTGCAAATAAGAGACTATGAAATTTTCAAACTTACCTGTAACATACCAACTATTTCCACTTTATTAAAAAAGATGAAAGAATGAAGTGTTGATAGCATATTTTCCTCAAAAACTGAGGGAGTAGGTAGGACCATATCTTGAATATACTGTACTCTGTATGTCTGATGTATTTTTTGCTTCAGCTCTGGATCAGATATAGGTATCACTTCTTTAAATTTTGCTGTTTTAGTCAGAAATTCCCTGTGTTTCCGTGACTGTGATAAAGACGGATCATATTCTAGGCATCCAATTACGTCCATTATACATTCCTCGGAAAACATGACTTCAAAAAGTGCAGTTCTGTTCAAAAGGAAAATTCCCTTGATAATTTCATATAAGTGGTGCAGTCCTTCGATGTTCTCCAAGTCTTCGCACACATGAAAAATTTCCAAGAGCTTCTTTATATAACCCTCATTTTCCAGTGCTAGCGCGAGTTTTTCACGGCGTAACGGCGAAGGCAGGGAAGATGCCACAAGTTCTGCAATCTCTTCTAGTCGACTGAGTTCACAGGATGGCAATTCTAGACCTGGTGATGACATATCATCAAAACGTTCTTCCTCAGATTCATCGACAAGGTCCTGAGTAATATCGACAGAAGGGTCTTTGCCTTGAACCTACAAAATAAAATTTGTCAGAAAAGTGGAGATTAATTTTTCTGATGCTTGAATGCTTTCTAAGAAATATAATTTCAGTATCACATGCTTTTCCTCTGTATGGGCAAAAGAGAAGTGCAAATCTAAGTTTGACATTGAGTATAGCTGGTTTGGAAAATCAAGAGATAATTAAAAGATTTCTTCAAACAGAAGGCTTTACAAAATTATTTCTACATTAGACATTTATTTTCCAAAAAAAAAGAAGAATTAAGAAAAAAGCTAAATTTTATAAGTACTTCAAATAAAAACAGAAATTCATAATTACTAATATGGATGGTAACTTTTTAATAGACTACTAAACTAAGCTATGTTTCCAGTCTATTCTCTGCAGACAGATTTTTAAATGCAAACCACTATTACATTATTGCAGTGATAGCTTTAAACACTTATCTATAGGCTACTAACTGCTCTTGATGCTTTTGAAAGCTTCTGCTACTTCAAACAGAGGAGAGAGACCAGTCTTGCAAATTTAATTGTTATTTTCAGTTCTGGAGACGTGCAAGTCAAAATCTGTTACCGTGCACTTCCTAAATACTCTACAGACACAGAATCCCTTAATAAGAACAGAAAACCCCAAACATTGACAAAAGAGTAGTGGAAAACTGACTTTCAGAAAAACAAGGCACCGGACCTGCAAAGACCTCTCTAGAAATATGAGGAAATGTGGAAAGTAAGAATTAGTGAAAAAAATTGACAGATACTTGGGCATCCGAGCATATCATCTTTAATGACATCTTAATTTTATAATCTACTTGGGAGTCTGATGTATCACATTCAGAAAGGCACTGCTGTGTAGAGCAGTAGAAGACAGTGCTCTTTTTCATCTTGACAATCAGCAAAAAAACCCCGGGAGAAATAATACTTCATTTTTAACATCAAGCCTATACCTAGATTGAAATCCAAAACACTGTTAAAAACCACATATTGTCCTGCTTATACATCCACAACCACTTGTATTATAAATGGTATCGAAGTTTTCCTTTTAGAAGAAGTTTTCATGACTGAGGAAACTTTAGGTCCATAAAGTGCACTAGACACAAATACAATAGTGTGGCCTCAAAACAGGATGTAAAGACACTGGTTTCCTACAAAAATATTAGATCTTTCCATGAGGGTGAGGAAGCTGGGCTGCTTATCTGGGTGTTTCCCAAGAACACAACTTCCCCTTTTCCCCATTTTGTTTCTGTCCCCAACTTTCAGTCCATTGACTGCTAAGATTCCTAGAAATGTTTCTGTACTTACATAAGTTTCTCTACTTATTTACATAAGTGGCAAACTGTTGAAAAGACTCAGTCCTAAAAAAAGGAATAATCTATACACACACCACTACAAAACCAGATTTCTTTTGCTTTACTTCTGAAATCAGTGAGAATGAATTCCAAAAGACAGAGTGGAGAGAGCTAGAGGTTTGTTAAGAACAGAAACAGCGCAGAGAGAGCAATTTAGAGTAATGTAAAGAAATTCCACATAATGTAGTAGAGAATTAAGAAAAGTTGTAATGTTTGGAATGGAAGAAAAAACCCAAATAAGAACTGACAAAGTGAACTAACAGCAGTAATTAAACTCTTTTGGGTATTGGTCAATAGTTAATAACTGACCAAATATCCACAAGCAATACTGATCCAGTGATTATACAGTCATCTGTTCTCAGTGGTAAAACATATGTTAAAATATATACATGATGCATTTAAATTGTTTGATTTCTTAAACTGTATCTTTAAGGCGATAATACAGGAACAGAGATACTTCCAACTATCAGATCAATCTTTCATAGCCTGGAAACATTTACATGGAAAAAGTTCTGAGAGGCACTCAGTATTCCCCTCATCTGAAACAGAAAAATGGGAAATGTAGAAAGAGAAATACAAATAAGATATTGTTTTATTATATATACCATCTATACAATACTACATTAGGGTATATATTTAATAAGAAATATGTTATAAAATTCACAAAGAGCTCACATACATTCTTCTCTCTACAATAAAGCTCTGATAGGTAATCCTTTTCCTTTTGGTCAACCTGGAAAAAGTTAATTATGACGTTAATTGTTATGAAACTTTTTCAGAGGTGCATTACCTTGGGCAATAATAGAGATAAAGGGTTATGTTAAGCAACAAAACCTGAAAAAGCTCAAAAAAAATACCCAAAACATAGATTAAGTTTGTATTACATTTCTGAAAGAAGGAGAAAGTGTTCAAATTCAAAAATTCAAAATCTGGGAGAGGTGGCTAAAACAATAGCTTTTACTTTTTATCTACTGTGTTCAGATTCATCTCTTAGAACTGCCTAAAAAGTCTGCACACAAACAACAAGATGAATTAGGTTGTCTCAATCTTACATTTATCAAACTTACCTGACATATTTTTTCCCATATTTCATCACATCCTGCTTTTTCTTGAAAGCTAAGTGCCAAATCATAATTTTCAGCTTCAGACCACACAATCAAGGTATCCTTTAAAGAGAAGAGGAGTATTTTCAGGCAATGTATTTCAGTGTTTAAAGAGTAAAATTTTAGAATAAAAAGAGACCGAGACCTAATTCTGACAGGATAGTATCACAACGCAAATGTAAATACTTTTTAAAATGTTTATATTTTCTAAGATTCTTAGGATTAAAATGATTTCTGCATAAATCATAACAAAAGTTTTATAAAGATACTGAAGGTCTTATTTCTTATTTCACATGACCATAATACTGTAATTCTCAAAAAGGCTGATCCAGAATACGCACTTCTACCTCAATGCACCCTCTGATAAAATACAATAACAAAAGCAAAGGCTTTTGTGGCTTTTATGTTTTGGGTTTTTTTAAAAAATGTTTCAATTGGATCACATAAAACTGCACTTCTTCTTTAGGATCAAAGTTACAATCTTTTCTTTTTCCATTTTTATAGGTCCCAGAAGACACTATGCTAATGCACAGAACAGTTGCTTAAAAGGCAGCCCCAAGAGAGCTACAAGCTTTAAAGAACAGAAACCTGAAAAAGCACACAGTTAACTGCCTGAGAGCACACACACCTTTACACTGAGCCACGCACAGGAGCTTTACTTATTCCAAACTACAATTCTGGAAGGAAATTTTCCCCTAGATTTCTAGAAATTATTTGGAGCTGTGCTTAGCTATATGTACTGCCCAGACACTTAAGCTCTCATCTACAAGAGAGACAGTTCAAGAGTTTATCACAGCCCTCATCCTGCATGCAAAACAAATACACAAAAGTGGCAGCTGATGCTACAAACAGCAATGTCTCACACTGATAAGGCATTTGATGAAGTAGGTAACAGTCTGCTAAATAACTCTTAGAATAACTGAATAAAAAATACAAATAAATAAACAAATAATACTAAAAAAAAGAACAGAAAATTGGCCTTAATTACACATACTGAATCAAGTTTTATTTAAAGCCTTTTGTCTTCCAATAACAGCTAAAAGATAGCCAAAGTAAATACATATATATCCATGAAACCGTATTATGTCAGCTAAGTGCCAAACTGCATTTACTCACTAGGACAAGGGACATCAGGATTTTTCTACTTGCATTTCAATGGGAACATAAAATACAGAATTTGTATTTCTTTAAGCATAGATTTTGCTTATAGTGATTATTCCTAAAGAAATTAATTTTAAATATTTGCACAAGCACTGTAAGTTGCCAAGCATTTATAAAGTTTAATACAGTTTACTAATTAATTTGCTTCAAATACTAAAATGAACACGGAGGATAAAGAGAAGTCTTAGATTTTGATATGCACTTACTTGAAAACTCCTCAAACTAAACTATAATCTAAATATCACCATCAGCTAGATCCATTAGGATTGTCAAGCAATACAATATAATCAATTTGCCATTACCAGAGCAGCTATACTGCTTCAGAGGCACTAATGGCTTTACCTTGTAAATGGCAAATAGGTTACCTTTTCCTTTTCCAAAGGGTTGAGGAAGAGGTGGTACACAGAAGAAAGGGATTTAGGAAGACCACCTCCAAAATACAAAAGGAAGAAAAAAAATAATAATTAATAGCTTATTCTCTACAAGGTCATGGTGCAAATACTCTGGTAATAACAGATTGACAGCACCTGGTACTGCTGACTCCAACAGAGCAAGGAAAATAAGTTTACAAAAATCTAAAAAGTGAAGGTCCAAAAAAACAAAACAACCAAATTTTTTTGTTTACCATCTGTTAAAAACGTATCTTACTGCAGTATTCATTGTAGGTAACAGGTTCAAATTCTAATACATTAATCTCCGCAATTAGTATTCATACTGCAGTAATTTTCAAGGCCATTGTCTCATTAGCTTCACACCGTGTAGTGCTTGTTTAATTAAAAAAAGCCAAACCCCACAACTAACCCTAACACTAAATTTTAAGTAGATCCTAGCAGAACTTGCAACTTTCCCATCTAATTTTAATTCCGTTGAAGTCACAGTTGTTAGATTTCTAAGCAAGCAATTTCCCAAAAGAAGTTCAAAATGTATTTTCTTCTTGATAAAGAATATGACTAACAAATAGGGAAATGACTATTTTTAAAACCTGCTTTTGAAAACTACAGTCACAGATGTACAAAGTGTATTTGGCCATAGTACAGCAATTGCTTTACTAATATCAGAATTGGTTTACTAATATCAGAAAAGTGTTTTCTAGTTGCCAACATCAACAATTTTAAGTTATTAGTTATCTGTTGTCTTATTACGCAAGAGTTTCATATTATAGATCATTATCAGTTCCTCAAAAGAAATTACCAATTGCTACTCTGATCTTTAGGAAACAGTATTTGTTTGTACAGCCTTTCTTGCCTCAAAAGTCTTTCAAAAAGAGAACATGAAACAGAGTGACAAAAGGACTTCACTCTGTTGGACAATACACAGTTCTGTCAAAGTTTAAATTCACTGTTAAATGAAAACAGTTATGAATGTAATTTCATCTTGTTAATCCTACAAAGCTTATAATCATCAAAAAGAGGAGCAGTACAAAACTTAGACATGTTAAAGAAATGATTAAAGGAAATTCTAAATGTAGTTAGAGATTAAAAAAATGCATGAACAACAGTGTTGTTTCTGCTTGTTTTATTTTAAGAATAAAATCTATGTGCTTGATCTGAAATCTCCTCAGTGTCATTTGAATCTACTAACTACTCTGGATCTCGCAGAGTCTTCTCAGAATATTCTCTAGGGAATAAGACTATTTGTTGCTTTCAAATATCAAACATTACTTCTTTTAACTCCAGAAAGCAACTGAAATTTCTTAAGAATAAGAATGCATTCTCCATTCCAAGAGAAAACAGGAGCAAGGATAAATATTCTTAGTAATAATAGCTACTGGTTAGAGAGGTAAGGAGGTGAGTCTTGCATATCACACCTTGATGAGCATAAAGATCTTCAATTTTACATGATTCATGAAGTTCTGGCTCAATTTGGTCAAAAACATGTTCTTTGTTTTTGCATTACATACAAAATGTTAGCCTCTACACAAGGAAGTGGATGGTATGATTAAAACATCTAAAATTTGTTCTTATCTAGCTCATCATTAAACACAATCAGAATGTGAAACTGCAGTATTAAATCACAGTTGTGTGATCTGTCATAAACACGGACAGGTGTTTTATCATTGAAGGCATACTGAGTGCTCTACAAGAATCCTAGCATTCTAGCTCCTCACATTTTTCAAGATGCATCACAGTTCCTGGCAAGATCTTTTTTAGACAGGATGATGATCAGGAGTTATTTATGTGAAGTTCACGACCTTATCTCAAGCTTGAAAATCATTTGCTGATTTGCAAGACAGTATTTTAATGGTAGTGCCTGTTGGATGCGTCATCACCATCGTAGCCCACACAAAGATTGCTGGTCTCCCCAAGAGCATTTATATAAATTTGTCTTCTTTCATATTAGTGTTCATTATGACTGCACAGATGAAATCAGGAATTTTTAAATGTAACCAGAAGTTTTAAGGCATGGCTTCTTTTTAGGAGACCTGTGTATTTAATATTCCCATAAAGAGGTATTAATCACTTTTATCAATGGTGGGTAACTTTGTACGCTCTAATCCTTACAAGGACAGAGCCTGAGGCAACAATTCAGAACGCAATTGGAGATTTCTGTGCTGCTTCTCCCCTTCTGACTTCATCAAGCCCACATTAAGCACATTCTGGTTAGTTATAGGTTTTCAAGGAAGTACTACTGTGTGCTACAGTTTCATTTGAGACTTCACACCTAGAGAAGCTAACCTTCAAACATACTACTGCAATAGTTCAAGCCAAGAGGCAGTGGCAATTGTACTTAAAAAGAACAGGGTTTAGTATCTACTCTGACTTCTTATTTTTTGAAATTATTGACAAAAGGCTTCTTACTTTCCTCCAGAGTGAAAAGTTGTTGAATGCATACTATCAGTTTAAAGTCCTCGCCATAACACTCACTAGAAGTCACAAGTTTATTAGACATTAAATAAGTTTTATTTAACAATTAGAAAGTTGATTAGCAGGTGTGTTATACAGCATTCACATGATCTCCAAAGCAAGCCCTGGGATTTCATAATGAAGAATTCCAGAGCAACTAGTACTCAGAATTTCATTCTGCTGTAAAATTAAGATTTCTTTCCTCGTGATAAAATTAACAAAACTGTTACTGTTTGACCATGGACTCTCACTGCTGTTCATGTTCAGGAAGAACACTAGTCTCCCCTGTAGCTCCAAAACTTTCTCTTGGCATCCCTATAAGATTCAGGTTACACTCAAGAAGTAGTAACCCCCTACATTAGATAGGTCTTTCATAAATTCCTGCTTTCAATCTTAAAAAGCAGAGGAATCTTTTCCTACGAGCCCTCAAATGATTCAGGCCTATGACACTTTCCTGGCCCACACTGAAAACTCAACACAGCAAGGATGTTTCTTCCCCTTTTGAACTGCCTGATTGCTAGTTCCTTATCTAGGCACTTACATTGTTTACAGTCACAGACACCTCCCAGGACATGCAAAGCCACCTTTCAGCATCTTGCTATATAAATGTTTACAATCAAAAGTACAATTTCATAAGCAGGCTTCTGTTTAAGAAATCAACTACTAGCACTATCCATGTTTTTTAAGTTAAATACATAGTTATTGTGGTAGGTCATGCCAGAATCTTCAGGCTAAAAAAGCCACTCAAGCCATGTAACATAAAGTTTCAATTCTGCCTTTGGTTTTATGCATTTCCTCACCTGGAACCTGGTTATCCAAATGTGCTACCAATTTATCCCTAAACCTGGACTAATGTATCAAGTGCATATTCAGCCTGTGTTCTGCTAGCTTCCATGAAAGCTCAGCAACCACACATGACTTTTCAGTTACTGATTTCATAGCTGCATTCCCATGAATCACAAGGAATAAAATCAATTTATTAGTTCTGTAACAGAACCTTAACACACTGGCCTAATGACCATACCAAGCAACAGCAGAAAAATCAGATTACACATGAAAACAGACATGAAAGAAAAGAAACGTGTTAATTTAAAAGAGATGAACTGGCCCAGCCCAAACCCAAGAGCATTTCTTCCCCTTGTTTATCCCCTCAGCCCACAAAGCCACATATTTTCCCTTACTGACTATCATAGGCACAAATTTTATTAAAATAGTTTCACTGTTGGCTTGCTTGTCATGACAGCAAAAGTAGGAAGTTCATTTTCTCTGAGCATTCTGCCAGTGCCTTTTTGGATCTTTTCAAAATCTGGCTTTTTTATTAAGAAGCCTGCTCTCCATCTTCAAGGACGACGACCTTCAATCAAGTTACATAGCTATTAGATGGTACTCTGAATGAGCTGAAGCTTTGTACTCTTGTGAGGAACTGAAAAAGAGGCTGCAAAAGCAAAGGACACGACACTTCTAATGCACAGGCAAGACTGTAGCAGGAAGCTGTAAGCAACTCAGGTCTTCCTTGTTTCAGACATAAAAAGGGATGCAATACATACTTCATCACAGGGTTACAGGATGTTCATGGATGTATCTACAATACAGTTGAGGATATAAGTCTTTATTGTTCTACTGTTAAAGCACAGCCCAAGTATACTGAGAAATGTATACCCGAGTCCACACCTGTATCAGGTTTCTCCCTAGATAAATGCTATGTATATATTTTTCCTCCTTCAGGGTTGCATAGGAAGAGGTGTGTTCTCCTAATATATTAGTACAATTTGTTTTCTGAATTAGGATCACTTGCTTAAGAACAGTCTCTCTGTCAACAGCATTCTGAAATTCCAATGCCTCAAAAAAATATCCCACAGTTGAGATACCTTCTACCTTTACTAGCATACTACGACAACAACCATAAACTGAAGAGGAAAACCAGGTATTCCATGTGTGACCAAACAACGCATTGTATAATTAAATTTCACTTACTAAATAAAATTTGCTTTTAAGCTGTATGCTACTACTTACCCAGTAATTAAATACAGTATATTCCATGGTAAAGTTATAGGATCATTATCTAACAGTTTAAAATAAGAATACCAACGCAACTTAGCACATAGCTATAAACAAGAATACAAGTCAGGCATCCAAGTGGTTGTACTGATGCATATTTTGCTTTTTCTGAAGAAGTTTTTGCCTACAAGTAGTACCTTAACATAAGAAATATTGTCCTTTTTCTGAGCCACAGGACATTAGTTTCTCAAGTTGTTTTCTTTCTCGCTTGTCTTTCTCATATGGGTTCCTTTCTTCTACTATAAGTAAGGACGAGTTTGCTAGGAAGTTCTGGGTGCTCTGAACCATGTAACTTCCACTGGTAGCAATTCTATGTTGCAGAATCAGATACACAAATGTATCTTTTTAAATACACAGTAGAAAATGACTCTTCATTGTGACAAAGACTAATTTATCTGACTAGTGAAAGGGTAGTTAAAAGACTTGTGTTCCACGTTTTAACAAATTATTTCAAACCTCCAGACGGCAGGTAAGTCTGGGAAGACTGGAAACCAGGCCATGCAAGGTGAAGTATCTCAGGTTGATGTATGATAAATGAATCCCTGAGCAGGACTCAAGATCTCCCAAAGTAATCTTTCTCTTCTAAAGGAAAGGCAGACAGTTATATTTACCACCATAAAGGGGCAGTCATTGCTTTCAATCCTAAACACCAAGAAATAGAAACCAGACAAAATTATACCACAAGCTCAGGTTAAGAGGGTATAACTTTTGTTGGTTTTGGGTTTTTTTTTGTTTGGTTTGTTGTTTTGGGGTTTTGTTAGGGTTTTTTGTTTGTTTGTTTTTAGTTTCCATGGATGTTTTACACAACAAGGGAACAGAGAAAGCAAAGCAAGCTTCTCCTCAGGTCTTAACACTATTATTTTGATAAATAATTATCTAAGCTGTGCAGTTACTAGAATGCACATATGTATACCACGAGATTGTGTAATTTGCAATATCAACAATTAATGAGAACATCTGTTTCACACTGGCACTAATAGTTCAGCGTAGGTAGAAGGTTTTCTCACCAGCAGAAGAACTTCAGTGTTTATTACAAAGGTATCTACAACGCTTTCGTTGAAGAATCCAAAGCAACTGGCACAGCAAGTTTCTGCAAGTTACCACACCATGGTATCTCCTTCCTTCCAATCACACATTTCAATTGGCCCAATAAAAGACTATCTGGGTTGACATGAGGCTTGTAAAAAGAAACTAAGTCAGAACTCATCTACTTACTCCATTATATATCTGAAGTGTCCACAAGCCACGTGCTGAGTATGTCACAGTACAAACAGACATGCTAGGTACCCCTTAAAGAGGAATGGAGGTTGACCCTCACAACAAAATTCTGAAATAAAAGCCTGGTAAGACCATAACACCAGACAGTTACTTTGAAGTTTTAAGTCTTACATTTTTGAAATTTCCTAAGCTCAATTAACAACTGCAGGCAAACTCAAAAGCGAGTCTCCTGTCTCAGGCTGCAACTTCACCAGTACATGAGGCGATGTAAGTGGCCTCCTGCAGTCACAAAGAAAGATCCCATGCACACTTCCATCTCAGTTACAGAAATGGATCTGTGCAAGGTGACTTGAAACTTCTGCAAACATAGAGCGTTACTGATTTTTGAAAAAGGATTTGGAGCACCAACTTGATTTTCTTATGGTTTCCCGAGTTTAGGCAGTTCAGAGTTCTAGAAGCAGAGCTGGAGAAAAGCTACTCTTCTTTTCAGCAGCTAAGCTCCAAGCTCAGCTCATACGGAACCAGGTTTAAACTCTGAACTTGCATTTTATTGAGGGAATGGATAAGTAGACCTCGCATGAAAAGAACAGGCTACAAAGCAGATTTAATAAACACAATAAGAAACATTTGGCATTTCTAAGGCTCTGAGTGGAGTCCTACATTAAATCTACATTAGACACTGCTTTGTTTAATAAATATGAACAATCCACCTGCAATTATAAATTTCTGTCTATGCAGCATTTCAAAGCTTTAAGAACAGAACTCTTCCTTCTCCAGCACAGAAAACATAGTGCTGTTCCAATGGGACAGATTCATATTTAATATTTTTATTTCTCTAACTGTGTTCTGACACAATGGCCAGTATTGATTTGTGCAGTGCTAGACTACAACACGACTCTGACCCAGAGCAGCAAACGCTGTTACACTGACAGGTACGTGTGGTTTGCATCAATCTTACAAATTTATGCCAACTTGAAGTAGGTTGATCTGGCATAAAGCCTATTGACATAAAGCTCACCCCTCAATGCTCTTTGAACAGATTTAAGCCAGCAAAGCAAGTTTACACTAGATCAGCACTTTATGCCATAGAACTGTGAAATATTCAATGTCACGTAAGGAGTCCTAAAGCTCAAGTTACTGTATCATAGAACCATGACCTCAAGCTAGTCAGGATTATAGCTAACTCTTAGTCTGCTTAGCATTTTTGCTGGAATTGATTCTTCAAACCCACACTGGTCTAATCAGTTGTTCTGTACGGGCTGTTTATATTATGCATGATGAATTATATCAAGAGACAGATACAGGTTAAATTTTTCAAGGAAGGGTATTTTTAGCCCATACTGATTGTCCCCATTCAGTTCAACATACAATCCCACACACAGCTGCAGCCACACAACCACTGGGACTGCCAGTGAGCAAAACAGCAGTATGTCTATGCCTGCAATAAACTGTTAAAGCAGAGTGTTTTAAGACATTAACTGCTTTTGACAAGATTCTGGCAAGTCTGAGCTGACCAGCTTTTTATTTATACATAATGCTTTGAAGCAGTATTAACCCATATCCACTTTCCAAGTAAAAGGCAAACACACGTTAATATGTAAATAGCTTTAAAGCCTTCTAGTCTTGTAGTGAATAAAAATACATTGAAAGTTGTAGCATCTGAGGCATAAAGAAGAAAAAAGCCAGATGATATTAAGTTTCAGATACTAAAAACCTCAGGAACGTCAGCTACTTTGTGATTTTCACCATTATGTTTTACCTGTCTCTGCCAGAGCAACTTTTGGTGCAAAACAGAGTGCAAATTACCCATATAACTTCACAAAAAACGCAGAGAAATAACACATGGATCATGAAATGCACAAAAATGGTGCAAACTACTTTGCCTCCTATTTTTTGGTACAAGAACATAAAATACAATTTGCAATAGAGAAAAAAAATTAATGTATGGCAGGACTGTCGAATGTACTGTTAAAGAATCTGCCTTTAAACAAGAGGAAAAGCAAAGTATGTTTACCTGTTGCTTCTGGTATGCGGTGTTTGGATTAATTTTGGACTCCAAAAGAAGAGAGCCTAGAAAACAAAAAGTTCCACTTAGTTACATGTGTACTAAAATTTTAATCTCCACATGAATTTTCTGATTGCTCTTTCCCTGAGAAGGTATTAATACCTTTCCTCCCAACAATAACCCTGTTAACCCCTATTCTTGAACTTTATATTTCATTTGTCCCTCAAAGATATTGTTCACGTAGTACAGAATAACTAAGAGTGCTTTGAGGACTGAATTTTAAACCTCTTTCTTATTCTGAGTAACGCTTCTTCCACAGAAAATTTTTTTAGAGATTATAAAGTCTGCAAAAAGTCAGCACACCAAAAACATCACAACTGCTTTCCACAGAATACCCATGCTTGTTCCATGTGAAATTTTAATCATCTGGTATTTGATTGTAAAGGTTAGCTAAAACACTTTTTTCCTGGGAAAACGTATCCAGAAACTAATGCTTAGAGTGGCAACCATTGTGACTGCCAATACCAAAAAACTTCACACATGACAAACTTAGGAACAATGGTTTCACAGCAGCTTATACTGATTTAAGACACAGAAGGGCAATTCCATTCTCACATGTGTCTTTTTTTCCTTTCCTTTTACATAAGCGTTGGCATTAACATGTCAATTTAGATGATCTGAAGGGGTGATCTAGGTGAAAACAACCCTTAAAATGTTTTGTTTGTTTGTTTTTTCTTGGTCCAATCACTTCCCTCACCCACCCTTTTCATGACTCAAATTTAGGTATCTGCAGAGCTGCATTAAGCATACATGAAAAAATACTGATAAGAAGTTAACTATCTTATAATTAAAACATAAGGCTGCAAGTACCCCTTTTAAGTGGCACTTCTCCATTTACTTATCTGTTTAAATTTATTCCTTAAGAAGAGTCCACACTTTAAGTGTCAGCTTCTCAGTTTCATCGCTATAGTTCTAAGGTAATCATAGTACTAAAATATTTGCCACATATTCTCCCAAAAACTATAGTAAAGAAAAACTAAAATGCTTCAACCACCTCAAATGAAAACCTGAGAACTTGAAAACAAGTAAACAAAGCACTTGGACTTGAAAAACATACTTGGAATTTAAACCCATACTTTCAAAACTCACAACAGAATCAACAAAGGCTGGCCAATTTTCACTATCTGAGGAGTATATGAAATACAAAATCCACAGCAAGAAATATCCCAAACCAAAGTCTGCAAACAAGGTATCATCATCCTCAATCTAATGGGTTACAATTACAAAAAAATCCTCCATACTCCCTTGCTGAAGAACTGCTACTGACTAATAGAAGATCACAGAATCATACAATGTTTTGGGTTGGAAGGGACCTTTAAAGGCCATCTAGTCCAATTTCCTC
Organism: Lophotriccus pileatus; assembly: GCA_035583135.1. Taxonomy (NCBI): domain Eukaryota; kingdom Metazoa; phylum Chordata; class Aves; order Passeriformes; family Tyrannidae; genus Lophotriccus; species Lophotriccus pileatus. The sequence continues at coordinate 47,062,613 of JAWWES010000168.1, forward strand.
TGCAATAGCCAGGGATACCTTCAACTACATCATGTGCCCAGAGCTCCATAAAACCTGACCTTGAATGATTCCAGGGATGGGGCATCTACCGTCTCTCTGGGCAACCTATGCCAATGTTCACTAGCTCACAGTAAAGAATTTCTTTCTTTTATCTAGTTTAATTCTACCCTCTTTTAGTTTAAAACCATTACCTCTTGTTCTGTGTCTACAGGTCCTATTAAAAAGTCTGTCCACATCTCTCTTAAAGCCCCCTTTAAGTACTGAAGGGCTGTAATAAGATTTCCCATGAACCTTCTCCAGTCTGAATGACCAAAGCTCTCTCAGCTTTGCCTCACAGGAGAGGTGTTCCACCCTTGTGACCAATTCTGTGGCCCTCCTCTGGAACAAGTCTTTCCTGTGCTGCAGGCTCCACAGCTGGACACAGCACTCCAGGTAGGGTCTCAGCAGAGGGAAGCAGAAGGGCAGAATCCTCCCCTGACCTGCTGCCCATGCTGCTTTTGATGCAGCCCAGGACACAACTGGCTGTGAGCGCACATGGCCAGCTCATGGCCAGACTCCCACTCACCAGCACCCCAAAGTCCTTCTTGGCAGGGCTGCTCTTGATCTGTTCATCTCCCACCTGGACTGATACCAGGGGTTGCCCTGATACCAATGCAGCACCTTGTACCTCATGAGGTTCACACAGGCCCACTTCTCGAGCTTGTCCAGATCCCTCTGGAGGGTATCCTGTCCCTCTAGCACGTCAACTGCACCATTTCAGCTTGGTGTCGTCTGCAAAACTGCAAAGGGTGCACGGGATCCCACTGTCTGTGGCACTGATGAAGATGTTCACTTGGAGGAAGTGAGGGAAGAGACTGACGAACCAGATCACAGAACTTGCTGTAAGAGTGGTGTGTCATTAAAGAATTATATAAATATCAGAATATTTTGTTGTCTGATAAGAAAGATTATTACTTCATGAATTCTATCAAAGATTTACCAAAGATTATTACATTCATTAGCTTACCATGTATGTGATAATCAGGTAAAATTTTTTTTTGTTTTTGTTTTTGGTTTGTTTTTTTTTTGTGTGTGTGTTTTTTTTTTTTTTTTTAATTAACTTACCAGTGAAGGCTGCTTATTCCTCATTTCTAAGTCTTTTGTTCTACAAGAAGCAGCCTTCACTAACAAAGTTGGCTTGAGAAACTATCGTTTTGTCTCATCTACAAACTCAGATAGTATCCAACAGTGAAACTGAAATAAATACCCTTCAAGGGAAAACAAAGACTACAAAAAAGCTCTCTCTCACCTCAAACCCAAATATGCCTACCCTTTCTTTCTCTGAGTTTTTCCAGTTTTCTAACCTGCATCAGCTTTGCTACCAAAGCAGCTTACTTAAGTGTAACAGCACAACTAAAGAAAAAAGCAATCACAAACCACAGAGCAGGACAGAGAAGGAAAACATCTAAGATGAGCTTTACTGATGAAATCCAATAAACTGCTCATACCTTGGCCATAGACTCAAGCTTTGAATTTTGGGTTTGCCTAGCAAACATCTAAAACCAGCATGCCCTTTTCCATTAAGATGATCAGCTACAGAGAATACTTCACTTTAGTTTTGCTTTCCAAGCCCCAGCTTCTACTCCATGAAGTTCAGAATATTATTTTGTGCTATTAACTTGGCTAACTAACTTCTACAAAGTCCTTCCTGTCTAGAAGGATTTAATACCAGCAAGTATGAATTAGAATCTTCAAAGAATCAAAATAATTCATAATTTCAACATTGTATTTTAACCGCTGAACACTGATGTACACACACGGAAATCCCGAAATTAGCAGAGTATCATACATAATTGAATGCCATGTTTGACAAAATACTATTTAAAAAAAAAAAATTGAGAACAATTGAATGCAGACAGTTAATGTTCCAAGCCAGAAGTAGACACTAGAGAATGACTCCTTTACTAGACTTGTCACAAAAGAGCGTTTCTTCTTCTCTACTAAACCTGATGCTTGTGGGAAAGACAAATCAAGCCTTATAAGGCTTGACTTGCTTCTCATTAACACGATTCAACTTTATTCCTCACCATTGCAGACAATAGAAAAGTATTAATCTGGAGATAGATACATACTGAAAGATAAACTGTGCTCTACAACTAATAACTGCTCCAAATCCCTCCTTCTGGAGAATGTGATGCTCCATTTGTGCAATATGTTCCACAAAAAGGGTTCAACGACTCCAAATCAGTGACTATTCTACTAGTTGTTTTAGTAAGTGTATTTTCATACAGTAAGTTTTACAGGATCTGGCCCCTTCCTGGTATGAGGCAGCCTTAGGTCTCTATTACATGCATCTGGAAACCAGGCAGCAGTAACAGATGTCTGAAACATGAATATATTCTTTAGAAAAAGGTTACAGAAATCTAATATACCGCAAATAAACTTCTCTTCCATTCAAAGTCATTATCAGTATTGATTCCTAAATACAGTTGAGATGTCTTTGTCATAAGCAATTACTTTCTACCTAGGCATTTTTCTCTATATTCTCTAGGCACTATCCTAGAATCTGTTAAGACTACCCAGTCTACTTTATGAAAATACACAAACAAAATTCATCTTTGTTGACCAGATGACTCTATTTAAAGTTAGGTAAAACATGAAAACCCACCCTAAAGCAAGCTATGTTTTCAATAAACACTCCAAAATTATGCAGATCTAGTTATTTTTCTAAATTATAGCCTTGAATCAATTTATAAAAATAACTGTTAAGACATTGGTGCCAGAAAGTAACATCTGAAACCACCCATAAATACGAAAAGTGATTTGCAGAATTCTGTTATCTGCCACACTAATGCAATACAGCACGGCTGGGAGGTTTGTTAGCATAAAAACAGCATTCTGTGCTGTGGAAGGAATGAGTGTAGAGGGAAAGACTTGCTCAAAAGAGGTTACATACAGATATTGCATCTATTTTCAACTATATTTAGAGAACACCGAATGTCCTAATCCCATAGTCTTAAACTGAAAATCTGCAGACTTATTTACATATGTGCATATGGAGGAGACCAGCAGATGTGGAACACTGCTCCTGTCCCATCACACTGTTGGGAGGATTCTTCCTCAAAAGAAAAAAAAAGAAAAAAAATAGTGCTGCTCATTACCCCTCACTGGTATAAACAAGTTTACATTTAAATGAAAATTTCAATTCAAGAGCTGTTTTTTGCAGGATGCACTCAGATGTTTAAGTTTTGCAATCAGTTCTGCTGCAACTTAATCACAGAAACTCAGAAAACAACTCAAACCGAGGTCCAAGAACATGCTCTTAATTACAAGAGACTATTCCTCAGTCTAACACATTTCTGAATGGTCAAACTCAAACATTAAGGGGATAACCAGGAGAAAAGAAAAAAACCCAATGGAATAATACATCCTTCTCCCTGCTTTTTTTCAGTTTCTAAGATAAGTACTGTGTTGCTTTCCTAAAAATAAGTATATGAAATTAATCCATTGAGTTTGAGCAAGGTAAAACAAACTTAAGACAAATTTTGCCTAAGCTTCTGCCAATAATACAAGGTTACTGATACCTACACTAAAGAAACAGCCAGGATGGGTGTCTGCCCTGTGGCAGAAGTGATTCACATACAGACTTCAGAAGCAGCGAACTACAACTTCTGAATGAAAATGGTGAAGTAGTTCCTAAAAAGACAGCTGGCAAATATGGCCTCCAATGGAGAGGTTCGCTTTGGCTTGTCAGAAAGTTTAGGCACGGGACAAGTAAGTTTTAATTAAAGATTTAAGCCTTCAAATTAACCCAAAGTAGTAGAAAAGAAAAGTTTATTTTAGAGGTCACTTCAGTCATCTGGGCTCAGAACAAAAAAAAAGGCAATCTGAAACCATGCAGTAAAAACCAAGAAGAAGATAGACATTTTAAGAATGAGGTAGGCCACAGTAGCCTAAAACACCATGTGAGAAATAGGTAAGAAATCAAAGGCTTTTGACTACACTGAGAAACTCACACGGAAGGTGATAATTCATCAGACAAGATTTCACAACTGCTCTACTGCAATTCAAGTAGAATACACTGCAACTAGGAATTACACAGAGAAACTTTTCAGGGTTTTAAATAAAAAGTTGGCAGTTAATAAAGTGGAAAAAAAGTTACATTTTCCTGCTTCAAAGCATAATATAATCAATCTGAAAGCAGTTTATGCTATTTCTGTTCTAAAATTGACTACTCCAAATGGCCTGCAACGCCTCTTACAATTTAGTGCCTGCAAACATTAGACATCTCAGAGAACACAAATCACTCATCTACTTTAATTCTTTTACGATGGTGTTAAAACAAACACCAACACAAGTTAAAAAACCACTCCTATATATTAAAAAAACCCCTTTTATTCCGTTCTTATTCCTTCAACTCCAGAGGACAGCTTACCTTAGACCTGGCATATGGCCTGTATTTCTCTTACCTGAACACCCTGACCATGCCATAAAATCTCAACCACTTGTAAAGCCACCTATTACACCAAGTCATGGCTGCAAAATCCAGAGACTGAACCATGAGCTAGCTCACACGGCCAGCCATACAAACCTCTGCTAATTCTGCTGTTGGTCTGGGCACAGCCAAACTGGCCCCCAGGACTGGGAATTACACAGAATACACAGAAGGAACTACTACTGATATCCCCATGACCTCCCCTACTCAAGAAAGGGAGCCTTCACCTTCATTCTGATCCCGAGGTATTCTGTCAGCTTCCTGGAGTGTGCACAGGATGAATCTCAGCTCAAAGGCTAGGAAAAGCTGATTTAGAAATGCAGGAAGGAAGAAGTTTCATTGTGGAAGGAAGAGGAGCTGACAAAGAAAGACAATACAAGAACGCAATGGAAACATAGAGGCAAATGGTGCATAAGCCAGGTTCCTACTATCGGTATGTCTTCGATAACTGGGAAAAGGTGAAAAATTACAGTCAACTGCTTTGTTTAGTTAAAAAAGCATGCAAAGGAACACATAAATGGCACAGTCTCTAAAACATAAGTCTGGAGTTACCTTTTTCAAAAAATCACTTGCTCAGGTAAAAATTACTGTCTTCAAAATTAGCCCACAAACAGATGTTGGGAGTAAATAAAGTATGAATCAAATTTTATGAGGTGTTTACACCAGCAAGTTAGAAAAACTAGCCTATTAATAGAGAGCACATTTATCCAGGACTGATACTACCTACTATATTAAGAACTTAAGCTCTGTATATTATTTAATACTTTGAAGTACACGTACGTTGAGAGAGGTCTAATGTGTGTATCCTACCAAATACACATCTGTGTATTAGGTGCAATTAGCAAGTCTGAGACAGTCCTGCTTTGATTAGACTATCTCAGCTATACAAACACAAAGCAATTACTTCATTTTTGGTTTTACACCAATTTGTATCCTCCTTCTTAGAAACGTTCATTTAAAACAAATAAGCTGGTAACAACGGTTCAATTCAGGATCTAATCAGTCTTAAGCCTATATATTCTACTGAAAGTTAATATAGGGATTTTAGTTTGAATGGGCTATTTCTTCACAAGCAGGTTATGAATTGCAGTTCTTCTACCTTCTAAAAAAGAAGGAAAAAAAAATCAAGATATTGTTAATGCATAGGAGATATGACCCCATCAGACATGTAGGTAGCCAGGACAGTACCTACAACAAAATATGGTGTAAAAATTAGCTTAAAAACTTAGTGATAACCTTTATAATTCCTTCCCTCATGTTGAAACTAAACTATGCCCATTTCTATTTTGAATGTTTTCTTACACTATGAAGCTGCTCAAACTTTAAATGCATCTTCCTCACTGTGAAATAAATAAAATCAAGTATCAGTTTAACTTTTTCAAGCATAATCAAGAAACTACAAAACCCTGAGATTTGTGCTTATCAGAAGCTCAATTACCAAAATCCTGCTCAGATGATTGATTCCTCCGTATCAGTTTATGATCTTTGCTGTAGGGATTATTGTAGTTTGTCAGAACTTTCTGAAAGAGTAAGAATTATTCTCAAATTGCTTTTCATTCTAATTCCTACAACGTAAAAGCCTAAAAAAAAAAATTACAAGGTCTGTTGACAATCACAATTTACAACTAGGTCTACAAGTCACTAAATACAGTAGCTACACATCAAAAGAAATAGTAAGTCATGCACTGACAAACTTTAATAGCAAAATGATACAAGCTTGATATTGCAAAGTATACATTTTAAATCTACTCTGATCATAGCAGTCATGAACTCAATCAATATTGACTAGCCCAAACATGCAGCTACAGGGCTAGATACTACTACTCAACTTACACTATCGACATATGTTGCCAGAAAATGTGAAGGAAGTTGATAATGCAGCATTTTAAATTTATTTACAGGAAGACCTAGAACTGCTGGACTGAGAGCACCCATTCCATTAAAAAAAGAAAAAAAAATAAATCTCTGAAAACGCTGTTTTGTCCACTCTATTGTATTTATTACAGTAACAACTGTACTTTGATAACTGTTGATAGCTTTTAGACTGCCTTACATAATTCTAAAAGCTACCAAAGAAAAAGGCGGGGGATACGAAGGGTGTTAATCATCCAATCCGTTCAAAAACATGTAATACAAACCAAGACCTAAGTTTTGAACAACTTTCACGAGGCGATCGTTTCCAGAAGCATCCACGAAAGGATGTATCACAATGATCAGTTTTGAAACAGGAGTACATTGGGCATCTAATAATAGATCACTACATAGCCAAACCCATACAAGATTTACAACGAGACCTGAACGCATTTTGCAAGCAACACTGTGTATTCAGTATGAACAAATGCCTACCATGCTCGCACTTGATGGCAATCTTCTTTTTCACTTGGCCTAACACTAATGAACGCTGGTTAAAGCCTACTTGCTTTTAAAAATAACATTTGAATTACCCAGCAAAACATTAAGGCAATAGACCCAAACCTACACCCAGTTCCTTTTCTGGGTAGGACGAGGAAAGACCGTACCTTCAGCCATACACACTTACCATCACTCTCTGCCCTGACTAGCAGGGACATGCCCTTGAGCCTCTCCACGTAGCAAGAGGACACATGCCCTGTGCCTCGATCATCCCACTGGCGGTCCTCATTTAGCGTGTAAACCTTCACCCTCCGCCGGGTGTCCGTCATCCTGCCGCCTGCCACACCGCAGCCACCACTCTGGCTCGCAATCGCTGGAGCAGCGGAAGGCTGGTCGGGGGCCAGGCCCCCCTCAGGGGAGGGGAGCGGGAAAGAAGGGAGCAGCCCCACAGGGGCACGCCAAGCAAGGCTCTTCTCTTCAGTACCCCAACGGAATCCTCATTATCGAGGATAACAGAAGATTGGGGTGCGCAGAGTGAAAGAGGGGGAACAAGGGGTGAAGATGTGAAAGGGGAGCTGCTCCTCCAGGCACAGTCAGTCGCTGCACAAAAGGCGAGTAAGCCTACGCAGGGCAGAGCCGCAGAGAGAAGTGAGGCTCTTTGCAGGGCGAAGGGCAGGCAGGAGAAGCGGTGAAGACGAGATCCCGGAGGAGAAGTGGATCCACGGGAGTGGAAGCAGCGGCGGACAGCAGCCGGCGGGCAATGACAGGAGCAGGCGGCCCTGGAGGCCGGGGCCCTGCCGAGGAGAGCAGACGGGGGCCTGGCGAGGCCGGAGGGAAGCAGAGGAGGGGAGGCAGGCGGGAGAGGGGCCGCTCGCCCCGGCCCGGAGCCCGGCTCTATTGTGCAGCTGCTGCCCAGGCCCGAAGCCCCTCGCTCGCCGTCCGTCAGCGCAGGGCTCCGCGGAGCCGCCCTCCTTCCCGCCGCGCTGCCCGCGGCCTGCCGACACTGCCCGGCCCGCGGCGGGGTAAACGACCGGCCGGGCTCAGCGCCCCGTCTCCCCCATGAGCTCCGGTCGCAGGCGGCGGCTTCACTCCCAGCTCGACTCCGCCGCCATGTTATTCTTCTTCCTCCTCCTCCTCCTCCTCCCGGTGCTGCGGCGGCTCAGTTCCGACTCCCCAGCGCGCCCCTGCGACGTGGCCGCGCTTCCAGACGCTCGGCGGCCCGGCCAGCCGGCAGACAGGCAGACGCTGTGCCCTGCGGAGGGAGGGGGCGAGCAACAGCGGCTGGTGCGGCCCGTCCGGCCCGGCTCCCTCCGGCTCCGCCTCAGTCACTGCGCGGCCGCCATCTTGGTTTCACCTCTCACTGGAGCCGCGGGGTCTCCCAGCCAGCGGCGGCACGGGCCGCCCGCCGGCAGTTAAAGGGCCAGCGGCCGCGCGCGCCTCTGCGCGGGAGGGACGCGTGTGGGGCGGTGGGAGCGCCGGGCCCACGGGCACGGGGACAGGGACGGGCACAGGCCCCGCCTCAGCCCCGCTGGTCCTTGGGTTTTGTGGTTTTTTTCTTTCTTAATTTTTATTCCGAACGAATCACTAGGTTAAACAGATTTTGGTTAAACGTGTGTTCGACCTCCGCAGTCGGAGATGGGATCAAACAATTGAAATCACAGACAGAAGCTGTCGAGGCTCTGCTTCTGCCACTGCTGCCAACATCTGAGCATATGTTTGACAGACTTCCCTAAAATACACGAAAACACTGGTACATTTGGGGCCCCACAGACACCACTGCAGGAGAGAGTCCATTTCACAGTGCATTGAGATACACAGCGGGTGTGGGAGGTCACAGCAATATATACTCCATTAGGTCCACTTACTTTTATTTTATGCTTTCGAACAAGTATTGTTAGTTGTTTACCAAAGTGAGTTATACTGAGACTGATTTGAGCCAAAACCACAGACTACAAACTTTCACCACAGACTTAATTACATGTCACAAGGAAGCTCCCAGTGAAGCCCTGTTTTCCTTTCTCCATCTTCTATTTTGCTTGCCCCATGAGGAAGGCAGTGTTTGACTACAGAATTGATACCCAGTTTCCTGGACAGGCTCCCCGAAAAAGTGGTCACAACCTCAAGCCTGACAGAGTTTAAGAAGCATTTGAACAATGCTCTCAGGCACATGGTGTGATTCTTGCGATGTCCCGTGCAGGGCCAGGAATTGGACTCGATGATCCCTGTGGGTCCCTTCCAACTCGAGAATATTTTGTGATTCTGTGGTTCCTGATGTGCCCGGACAAAGCCATTTGGCCTTTGCTTTTGTGCCTGGCATTGATGACCAAGGGCTGTTTAAGAACACAAGAGCCTTCTGTAGGGTTGTTTGGGTGCCCATGATGTAGCTGAAGGTATGCTATGCTCATTTTTCTCAGTATGGTGTTCTTCTCAGTATGGTGTTCTTGGCTAAAGCAGCGAAAGGTTTGAAGAGATTCAGATATCTGAGAACTGTGGATTGTGGCCCGGATGAAGGGAAGCCACCACACAGCACGTGCACAGACAGAGGCTCATCACCTTTTTTTTTGTGCCCTGTGCAGCCCCCGAGGGGACATGCCTGGGGAGGTGCTGTGGCAGAATTTCTCTTGGGCTGTTCTGAAGATGGATTTCTGTAACTTCAGAGAAGATTGATGTCTCTTAGGGAAACCACTGTAGAACAGCTATACTCACATACAATTTACAAATTGTACCCTCTTGTGGCCATCAGATTAAATATAGACCACACTGCACACTGCAGTTTTGATTCTTCTTTTTTTTTGTGAATTGAAAACAAGACGTTCAATCAGATTTCAGTTTGTATGGTTTGCTTTATTTTGGGTTCAGCTTCTTTTAATGGGCCTTGTGATCTTTTGATATCAGCCTGAACAATGCTCAGCCTGACAATATGCCCGCTTGTCAGGTTTTATCCCAATTCTCATTGTATTTGGCAAGGGGTTTTATTTTTTCAAATGTTTCCACCCCAGCGATTCCAGAAGAAAGGCTGGGCATCGAGAGCAACTTCCCGTGCTGAAAAGCAGTTGTGAAAGAAAAAACAACTCTGTTTATTCTTCTTGGAGTTATGACTTAGAAAGCAAAAGTATGTCAGCTCAATTCCTTCTCTCCATTTCTAGAGGTTTGACAGTTTGTGTCCGTAAGGAAATATCTTCGGGCACCACCATGATTAACTGAGTTTAAAGGTTAGGCTCCCTTAGTCCATGTAAATAATAAAGGACCTTGATCTGACAGAGGTTTTGGCCCACCAGGAACTGAGTAATAAATGAGGAAATGGAGTATTGAATAAGTTTTAAACTTCTCATTTTCATAGGAAAGGAACTGCATATGGATTGTAATAGGAATAAGCCTAAACTGCTTTTACCAGAGCCACTTTCTTGGACAGCAGTCCAGCCTAAAGAACAAGATAACTTTTTCTTTCAGTGTCTAATAATTTGGGGATAGAAAATTGCATTGTTATTACGAACTTCAGATCATACATATAAGTACACATATGCACAAAGGCATTATTAGAGTTCCTAAAACTCCTAGCTAATTATTTTCTGACAAAAAGATCATATTAGGGAAACTAATGACTTCAGACTTTATTATGGTGAAGATTATTGCTAGAATAAAAGTCTACGCTTGCCTGAGTGTATAGATATGGCTACATTCAGTATGTGCAAATAAGGTTACAATTCATAGTACATACACACACATGGACATTGGCTATGCCTCCTTGTTCCCAAGGCATGTGTTCTGACTTGTGCCCCAAAAAGCTGTAGAAAATGAATTACGAGTGAAAAGAAAAAAATACATAGAAAAATTATCAAAGTAGAGGGAGCCTATAAAGAAGATATCTAAAAAGAAGTCAGGATATTGTGATCAAGAAAGAGGAGAGATTCAGAAAAATACGTTTCTAGTTTAGTGGGGAAGCAAACATAGCAGTTTGAAATAAATACATACAGTAGAAAAAGGGTAAACCTAGCAATCGTTACAAGTTATGAAGTGCAGAAAAATGGATAAGAATGCCAAGAAATATGCATGGTTGATAGTTTTAGGAACTGCTCAAGTTTTCTCAATCTTAACTCTTTTATAGGCCTATTATAACTAGATTTTAAAAAAATGTTGACATTTATACAGAAAAAGTAGAACAGTTTAATAAATAAATTTGTTCTGTACTTGAAATAATATGTGATGTATTTGTATCATATGATGATGACTAAATGCTTTTCTGGTCATTATTAAGAAGAATATTAAACAACTTTTCTTAGAGAGAAATATTTTCAAGTATGCAGGTCCTAAGGAACTTGCATTTGACAGTCCTAAAGAGGTTTGCATGTCTATCTTAGGAAGCATGAAACCTTATTAATTTTTAAGAAAGCTTAAATTATTGCACAGATTTCTGCAAGACATGAAGAGTGACTATAAATATTCAAATTGGAGAAGTGAGAACACAGGTAACAGTAGACTGACTTATCTGACATCAGTCACGGACAATAAATGCTGATACAAAATGCAATAAGGAATTATAAGATGGACATATAGCAGTAGCAGCTGATGTGGCTTTAGGGAAAAATGTTTAATTTCTTGTTAAATTACAAAGCTGCTTTTAAGGATAATGATGCAGATATAATATACTTGGATGGTTCTCAGGTGCTTTTCTGGAAAGTCAATGTTGTATTCTATGAAGAAAGCTCACAATGCGTGGGTCAGATATGAGGTGACTGACGTAGCTCAAAAGGAGTTATCGATCAGTGGAGATGATTCTGGATGATTGTGCAGAAATGGAGAGTAGGACTGATGCCATTTAGGATTTGTTGTAACACTGACTTTAGAAAGTCAATGTGAAATCTCTGTGAATGAAAGCTGTGTATGACTCAGAGAGCCTGGAAGAATGGCAGGAAATGGCCGAGGACAGAGGGGTCAGAAACACACAAGTTCACCTACTGAAGGTGCTGATGTAGAAGGAATGGCTTAGCCTGGGATAGCTGGGCAGGTTACTGGCAGCTGCTGCTGGTTTATTCCAGCTTTACAAATATCTATGAGCTGATGAGCACTTCCCAGTCATCACTGCACTTTTAAGGCAAGCAATGACACTTTCTTTCACTTAAAATGCTGAGTTGTAAACAGTGTAGATTCAAGACCCAGAGAGGGGACACCATGGTCAGCCAGGGGCGGCCTGGTTGTGCTCTGACTTGCACCTCCTAAATGGGACCTTCAGATATGGCCAAATACAGGGTCACAACTATAGGGATAAATAGTAAGGCAGGTCTGAAAGAAGCTAGGCTGCATAGTAAACAAGCAACCCAACACTAACTTCTTATGTAGATCTGTGTCTGTAAGATCTAATACCTTTTGGGTATGTTGTAAAGTAGCATGCTGTGGAAGAATGTAACATCAGAAATAAAAGTAATTTTAATGCCACATTCTAGAATTCTGGCGTTCTCACTGTTGACAGATTTTTAAGAAATTGAAAAGGTCAGAGACGACTGCTCTGAAGAATTTTTTGCAGATCCATTTGTTGCCCTTGAACCTCTCGGATTTCTGCAGCATGCACTCTTTTGCAGCCATACCCTATGAATCATGTCTCAGATGCTGCTGCTCAGCTTTCACATCCTGCCACAGATCCCTGAGAAGCAGTAGCCCTGTTCTTCTACCTGAACCACAAACACAAACGTGTGTAGGTCAGCAGTTGAAAGTCTGTGACTCTTCCTCCTATGTAATGTGCATATGAATCCCCTCAACAGAAATGTCATCTCTTTCAATCCATATTATCATCTTTATTTTCACAGTACTAAAAGACCCTTATCTTCTAAGCAGAGCTTCTTTTTAAGAGTACTGTGCAACTGCAGAGTCATGCAAAGGCTGTATTTGTTTTGAATTCCTGTATACCTCTCTGGAAATGCTACACTTTATTTAAATATGTAGGCATCATTATCAAAAGACTGAAGAATTTCAAAGCATTACTGAAGCTATTGGATGCAGGGAACATGTCTGGGTCAGTTATTCATTCAATAGCGAAAATTCCCCTCTTTCTAAGAGGGGAACTCCAAGACATTTGAATTATGCTAGCTGTCCCTATGCAGTGCATATTGTGATTTTTACATTCATCACTGTGCATGTTGACTGTATTTGTCAATAGGAGTTATTACCTTTTTTCCTTTTTCTGTGGTAGGCCTCCTATTCCTAACTTTTGCTCTCATGTATTTTTAAACAAGATTTTCAGTACTTTATCTGTAACTCAGACTTCAACAGGCTTCTCTTAGACCCACACAGTTGATGGTCTTTTGAGAAAGTGATGGATAGACAGGCAGAAAGTATGAGATCCACATCATAAGCATGTTTCCAAGAAGCTTTGAAAGTCCACCAGAAACCCTCATTTTTTTCTAATATATCTCTACCTAATCAACTAAAAAATTACTAACTGCTGTAATACTCTCATTAAAATAGATTCCTCATTACCATAGGCACATCCTGAGGTGAGCGTGGGAACTGTTAAAGCTGTTCCAGTTTGTGTAAATAAGACCTACCTAGGTAGATTTGGAGTGAAAAGGGAGAGAGGCCAAAAGGGATGGAGAAGGGACATTGTCAGAGCTAGAACAAGACTGCAGCACATGGACTCAGACAGGTGGACATTCATCCATACACACTCAGCAGGTCTCAGCAGGTTGATACTTTAATTAGAGCAGTTATGTGGGATGACCTGTGTAAATTTAGGATCAGGTTCCTGGACAAAAGCTAGTGAAAGTAATGATGCTTCTGTATGTAATAAAGTGCAATAAACATAAAAAAATGTCAGAAACCTGAAAAAAGTCCTGAAAAAAAAGGGAGGAAGATGAGCTTTTTGAAGGAAGTAATTTAGAATCAGCCACTGTACTGACAGCAACTCAAATATAAGCTTGTTTTTTCAATTTTAAAAGTTATGAGTCACTTCAGTGTTCATGACAATGATGGCCTCAAGGATGCAAATAATTCAAGCCTTGCACAGAGCAGGAATGATAGTGGTGCAAGTTGCAACTAGGTAATATGAACAGCAGGCAGATAGGGAGCACATCCAACTACTAGAGAGATTACTTTACTAATTATCTAAGTTGGTTCTAGTATCTTCCATTTTACATATGAAGCCAACAAAGGAGAGGTGGGAACCTGACACCAGGCTCTGTAGTCTGTGGATGAGCTCTGCTGTAACAGAGCCTGGGCATTTAGGGAGGCAAATGCACACCGTCCTCACATTGCATCCCTTCTCTAGCCAAAAGTCAAGCTAAGTAGACCAAATGCAAAACTGGAGGTTTTTCTCTTATTGTCACCTAGAAAAAACAACCTGAATTGTCATGGAATGGGTTTGCCTCAGTAGTACCATGAGTAACATGATTCTACGTTCCCAGCCTAGTCTCCTGTTTTTCCATACATGTTAGCTCCTTTCTGGCTCACGCCAAGATAGGATTTGGCAGACATCTGTAACATCTTGAAAGGCATGAAGAAAGTCACAAAGTGTCAGTTGTTTAATGTCCTCTCCAATACAAGAACTGAGGAGCAAGGAGTCCAGCAAGTAGGTGGAATGGCCAAAACAAGGAAAAGTGGTCTTTTTTCCTAGCTGGTTGAAGAAAGTGACGAAACGCTCTGCTGCAAGGCCACATGGATGCTGAAGTCCAGCTTACTGGTACAGTGTACTTATCTAGTACCAGACCCTCTTGCTGAGAGCACGGGGAGCCTTAAGACAGAGACCTTCTGTGACTAATGGGCAAAGGCATTAGTGGCATGTGGGGATTATCAGCAGATGTGCAGGAGGAAGAAGGTTGGGAACAGCGTGTGAGCCAGTAAGGTCTGTAGCAGTGAGGTGCAAAGGGGGTCTGGCAGATTTCACGTCCCACCGTGTTGAAGTGTGGGGTGACTGCAGTTACACAGCTCTGCTGTGCCCTGGCTGCTGTGGGACAGCAGGACTAAATACACGGGGCTAATGAACAGTCCAAAATAAATACCACTAAGGGCACACTTGGGCACTGCTACCAAAGACAGTGTAAGTGAACACCATTTCATTAATCATCACTGCAGCTTGTCACTGTATAGACATTAGTTGCTAATTATATTATATTAACTATTAGAATAATAGTTATTAAATATTCAAAACCAACTGTCTAAACTAATTAACATGAAGGATTTATTTGTGACATTTATGGCTTTCATTAGTAACAGGATCTAGCAAAATAATCATGAGAGAATGTATTATCTGTAAGAATATGTCTCAGTTCTAGCTGTTTAGTTGTCTTTAATACTGACTTAAACAGTACAGTGAGAAGAGACTTCTTTAAATTTTCTGAAAGCTGCATAAAAAATCATGTAAACGTATACTGTCTGGAGATTTAAAAAAAAATGTGGGAATGATAATTCATTCTAATGGAGAATTTGCATATGTAGAAATAAAAATTTCAGAATATTAGCAATATATTATCAGACTAGAGTATTTTTTCCTCAATAGTCTTTAATTTTATCTTTTATATTTATGTAATGTCCCTGGTGCTTCACTGATGCCCGTAAAATTTGAAAAAAAAACCCACAAAAATTTTAACAATACTTTAGATTTTTATTTTCTTCAGATGTGTTAGATGCACCTAATGTAGTTTTTGGGTTCACAGACAGAGAGGGAAAAAGAATTAGCTAATTTCTTTTTTTTTTTAATTCTAAATTTTCCCATCACAGATTTCTGTGAGACATTGAGCACTGTCTCTCATGAGCTGACAGATTACATTTGCCACTGACAGAGGCATTTGGGACTTTTTCGTATCCTGTCTCTAGTACAATACCCAAGGATCAGTAGAACAAGCTGCTGGCTGTGAGAGATTGTTCAAATATATAAGGTGAAGCTTCATAAGAAGGAGAATAAAACCCCAGGATGCCATGCAGGGTCCATACCTGAGTCATCATTCATAGGCTACAGCTCAGTCTGATCGAGCATCATCAGTGCTGGACAGTCTTGAGACCCTTTACCGAAGAAGCCCAAATTCCTTGCAGGTGGTATGTTATATATGTGTGTATAACAGTAGGTGTTGTTCATACTGATTGAAACACCTCAGTAGCCAGGGACTTGTATCTTTGGGTCAGCAGCTGACTCAGGATTCTGTGAGGGCTGTCTGGGGTCATTCTCTAGGGAGTGCAGTACTGGAGGGTGAGCTGGATAAACAACCTAACCCCTCACTCATTTGGTGTAAGTAGCACATAAACAGGAGCAGGTGTCAGATTCATTCTTCAGATTCTTGCAGCAGTGCACAGAAAATTTGTGGGCCTGATTTTTTCTTCACTTCCATTTTTGCCTGTTAGAATTTTGGGTGTTTCTGATTTTTATTAGCCTCCATGGGTATTTCAAGTTCGCTGGTGCCAAGACATTCTCTAGTATTTCAGATATGTGGTAATATAGCCATTCAATTTAATGCATATATAGGGGGACAACAGAATTGCCAGCTGCCAGTTGGCATTTGTTGAGGTCTCCTGGAACTGGACACAGAGAAATCCTCGAGCCTTGATCACCTAAAGATCTTACGGTGCTTTGCAGCCAGGAGAGTATTCTAGGGCAAGTAGAGATAAAGGAAAACAAGACTAATTCCATTCAGTAAAGCTGCAGCCTTGATCCCTTCCTGCTTTCCTCTGTGCTTCTCACTTCTCATAATCCCAAATCATTGGGATTATGATTTATACTTTCCTGTTACCTTTTATATATCACATGGACCAGCACTAAATCCATTCTCTGATCTTCTCACCTAGGAAACCATGGATCCATTCACACTCATCTCCCTCCTTTACTCATGCAGCTGCCCTCTTTTATGTCTTTACTGCATTCCTCCTGATTGCTTTCAGCACACCCAAATGAGTTGTGGTTAGGATATGTTCTCACCTGCCATCCTGCTCATAGCCATCACCAGTTTGCAATCTCTGCTGTGCCATGTCCCCTGGTATAGGACTGATCTCTGTGCTTGCGAGGTCCTGCACAACTTGGTTCCCTGCTCAAACTAAATACATTCTCAGTGGTTTTTTCTTATACTTCTCCTTCCTGCCTTATTCTGCTTTGAAAGCCTTCCTCTATCAATCAGCATGTATCAGCCTCTCGTTTATCCCATGTGTAGTGCTCTTTCTTCTTCATATTGCAAAGGTTGTTCTTTGTTTTCCCCGGAAATGACTTCTTGGCAATTCCAGCACACAGCCTTGTCATTTAGTTCAGTATAGGCTCTTAGCAGGCATGAGGAGTGGCAAGGGGAAAAAGATACCTGATAATACTGGGAAATAGGCGTATAGAGAATTCACTGTAGCCATAAACTATGGTGGAAGGCACGGATGCAAGAAAAGCAACAGTGTGGGAGGAAATCAGAAATATGAGTTTAATATGAGATACAAGTTTTGTTAATCAAAAAACAAGATTTTTGCATTTTAAATGCAGGACATATTATGCAGTTTGATAATAGTGTAAACTCAAACCATGCATTTCACAAAATGAAACAAAAACTTGTTAGCAAAACGGGGTTTTTTTCAGCCATTTAAAAAGGAGATGCTTATGGAATGACAATTAAATGGCAATTTTCTAGTAGTTGTACACTGAATGGTATCGTAATTGGGAACTGTGCTGTTTCTTGCCTCTAGCTATCTCAGTTCAGATCTTTCATAACAGAAGAACTTAGGGATCCTGAGGGATTTTTTTTCCCCCCAAAACACTGTACTGAAAATAAAATCCCTAGGAGGTCATGGGGTTACATGGAAAGTAGAACTTTAATTTATTCATCCTAAACAGGAAAAGGCATATTTTAGCATACATTAAAAATAGACTAATTTTATGCACTTTTTCAACCTATTTTTGTCCGATTTTGCTGTTTGTTTGTTTATTTCTGCACAGTGTATTCTCCCTAAAGAAATTCATGGGCTATTGTTGACAACTTCTTCAGATAAATGTACACATAAGAACACATTCCTGTTCTTTTGCAAAAACGAACACAAAAGGTAGGAAGTTTTTCCCTTTCTATACCAATTCCTAGGCACCACCTTAGCTTTCTTATCAGCAGTTCTTTGAGGAGAGAAAACCATTTTCATCTTTTGTATCTTTCTGTACCTGCAGTGGAACGGTCACTGGAACTGGAGAAATGTCATGAATTGATTTCCCACATATGCTGCCCCTCTTCTGTGTTATAACACAAACACGAGGTTTCTGGGATAATCACAGCTATTGTAGACTTACCCTGTAGGTAGTTGTGCTGCAAAAATAAGTTAATATTCCCAAAGCAATGATAGCCATTTAAAAGAGTGCAGTAATACTATGTTTGCATTGGCAGATATATCTGCATTGCAGAGTTTGCTCCTCCTGACTACCAACCTAGTGCAAGGGTATAAAGGGACTGTTTGAATTTGTTTATCATGGAACCACTAATTTAAATTTTTTTTCCCCCCTGTAATGCTCCTACTGTAATGATCAGAAGACCATTTCACTGATTCCTCTTTCTGTTAGACCTTATGGTAGAATGTGCTTAGGGAGGGGTCTTTGAAGAGTTTATAGTTCTATATTTAATGTAACATAGCCTGATGTTGTTAGTTTTCACTATGCCATACTTTTACCAGAGTACCTGGGAGAAGCAGCTGTCAATTATGAGTTGGTAAAACTGATAACAGAAATGATGTGGACAAGTATGGTACAAGCAGATCACTGCCACACATGATTGGAGCTGATGTTATTTATGGGCTTGCATATTTTTAGCTATTGGCAATGCCTGCCACAGTGGAGAGGGGTGGTAGATACAAACGGAAAGAATACTTTGAAAAGGATGTTATTTTTATACTGGACTTCTCATATTGCTCCACTGATGTTGCCTCAACACGACACTGAACACAGTTAGGGAAAAGTGTTGATCACAAGACTGTAGGAACTGCCACACTGGTCAGACTAAAGGCCCATCTGTTTCAGTGTTCTGTACAATTAAGTGACACTTAAAGTCCTTCTGTTTGTTTCAAATTACTATTGTTACTATTGTACAGCTTTTACACTTCTGAGAAACAAAGGATCACCATCTTTATACCACAGATTTTACCACTTTAATCATCTCTTTTCCATGAAGAAATACACTTTTCAGTTTCTCTTGAGTAGAACCCATTCATAGTTTCTGATCACTACTGCTTAAGTTACCTGTATCTTATGCAGTGCTACTACATTGGTCTTGGAGCTCAATAACCAGAAGTTCATGTATTTGAGATTGGGACAATAACATCATGATGTTTTCCTGGTTTATTCTCTATTCATTTCATGGGGAAATAATTGGATTGTTCAGTTTGTCTCTTTTTGTCACAGGGCACGGTGCTGCTTCTTCAAATAACTCCCAAATGCCTTTCTTGAGTAGTAACAGCTAAGAGCTCTCTGTTTTGTATTTTTCTTTCAAGTGCATTTGCTTGAATTTGTTAAGCATACACACCAAATGAGAGATTTTATCATCTGGCTGCTCAGCATTTGTTAAAACCTTCTTCAATACCTTTCTGTTGTTATGACTTTGCTGCACAACTTTTTATCTTTGCAAACTTTCCTGCTTCAGTATACACTTTTTTGTTGTCATTTGTGAATAGTTTGTACAGCAGGATCTGGAGATCTGTAGATCCAGTGGAACTGCACTAGCTATTTTCTCTATTATTTGTGGAAGAAGATAATTTCTTTGCATCTCCCATCCAGTTGCTTGTCCATGGATTATCTTTGCTCCCATACCATGAGGCTTAGCTTCTTTGAAAGCTTTTAGTAAGATACCTTTCTCAAAGAAGCATTTTAAAAATCCAAATATGCAAAATCCAGTAGCTTAACCTCACGAATGCTACATTTTCTACGCAAATTCCTTCCTCAAACCTACTTTTGATTATTCATTCATATTTTAATTTAGTCAATTTCTGCTAGTTCTATTTTACAATCATTTCAATTAGTTTGCAACTCTAGAAAGTCAGATCTTAGGTATTGTAGTTCCTCAGATAACCCCTGAAGTAGTTTTTAAAACATGTCTGTCATATTCTATTCTCTTGACTGATTGAAATGTTGGGTTAAACACCACAGTTTTCAAGTGAGGAATTTCATGTTTAAAATTCTTCAATGACCTCTCCATGCCTTGGCAGTTATTTACTATTTCTTTAACTGATTTGTTTACAACCTTTTCTTATGTCAAGTCAGTGTAAGAGAGTTCTTAGATTATTTTCCAGTTCTTGAAATGTCCCATTACCCATCTAAGGTTTCTCTGCTGTATCAAGGTTGTTCCATTCCATCAGAATTTGTTCTTACAAAGATTTATCTCACTCAATGCCTATAGTTTGATCTCCTTCAATCCTTCTGAACTACATCTCATGAGATATTAGTAATTAAATGCACATTTCTATGTATTCAAACTGACAAAGACCAGAACGAAACTGGGTGTTCAGAGAATTATATGAATAATAATAAAGAAACAAAATTGAACCAAAAACAGAAGAAGGAAGTTTCATTTACCTGAAGTTTCATATATAATAACATCTTTTGAACAATGTTCATTATGTAGAGGAATGCTTTGTTGATGTATATTCATGCACCGTTGAAGGACTGAAAAAAGATGACCATTAAATTTCAGTAAAATTTTACGTAATTATTTTTTACACTTCATAAACAAATAATTACTTTTTTGGACTCAGTCTCAACCTAACTCTCATATTTACCAAAACTATTCAGAATAAAATAATGCTTATTTGAATAACCATTAAGAATAAAAGAATGGCTGAAGCACAGCTATTGATCAGAATTAATTTTCTTCCTTTAATGGCTTGTAATGGATGCACTTTGTAAATATAATGACCTTGCTACAAACAGAGAATTCCCATGTGTCACTATCCATTTAATCCCAGTCCTCTTTTGCACTCACTTCCAGTAGTGATGGATTGCCAACAACAAGGTTTATTAAACACATTTGAAGCATCAGACAAGCTGTGAAATGGAACAAGAAAGCAAAAATATGTATTTAGTATTCTGTTCTCTGTAGTTTAAGAAAATCCAAAGGAAAGAAAAAAAAATAATTCAAACTCTAGAACTTACTTCCATTCAAAGCTATGTGAATGGAGTATGGAAAATTTCTTCATCATAACTCTGTGCACAACATCAGAAATTGCTTCTTTGCAGGTTTGGCTGACTGGCTAAGAAGTCCTTTATTGTGCTGTAGCCAAGGACAATGAAAGTAACTGGAAGCATATATATTTTTTTTGTCTATAGCCTTTCCATCGCCACCTATTTCATGCTTTAAAATCTTACAAAGTGTAGATTTGAAAGTTGCCTTTCTGACTTCAACTGATCTCAGCTTTCCAGCCCTTATGTTTAATTCTTTCTTACAAGTCAGCTCCCTCCCTCTTTTTGTTGTTTCTCTTTTAACACACACCCACCCATCCACCCACACACCCCACAATCACACCACACACATTTCTTTTTAAGTTGATCCATGTTAGTGCATGAAAGAAAATACATGCAAGTGTAAAGGAAGTTCTCACAGCTGGTTTTCTTTGCTTTGATCTCAGTGAGAATTTGAGTACTAAAAATAGGATTTTTCTGAGTTTCAAGCACCAAAGGCTGAGTCTGAGGCCAGAGTTTGCCTCTCTTTTTGGCCTTCAAATACTCAGTGTTCATGGAGTCACAGAATAACTCAAGTTGGAAGGGACTTCTGAAGACTGCCTGGTCTAAATCCCCTGCATAAAACAGAATTCACTAGAAAGGACTGCTCTGGATCTTGTCTGGTCAGGTTTTGAATATCTCCAAGGGTGGAGAGTCCCCAAGTGGTATTTAAGCATCCTCACAGTAAAATAGGGGTTTTTCAATGTTTAAATGGAATTTCCTATGTTTCCTTTTGTGACCATCGCCTTTGTCATTGTGTTGGTTCAATATTCCCCTGAGTATTACCAGCCTGGTCTGGCCCATGCAAGTAACTTCCCAGCTCCTACATAAATTAATAGGAATCCAAATGTAAGTGGAGAGGCAGATCAATTTCCTAAGGAGATCTGTTGGGTTGGCACATTGAATCAGTTACAAGGAATTTTAGGTGCCCCTCTTCAGTTTTAAAATGTGTGTGTAGCTACTTTAGTTTTCCAAAGCCAGGTGTTGCTGGGCGTGCTGGCTGTTGGCAGCACACTCTACTAGTCAGAGC
This sequence comes from Lophotriccus pileatus, assembly GCA_035583135.1. Lineage (NCBI taxonomy): Eukaryota > Metazoa > Chordata > Aves > Passeriformes > Tyrannidae > Lophotriccus > Lophotriccus pileatus. The sequence goes on from JAWWES010000168.1 coordinate 47,084,603, forward strand.
ACTCACCCAGATAATATAAGCCCTTCCTTCAACTTTCTCTACAGCCTTAATCCAAACCTTTTCTCAAGAGAGCATTCTGACTATTAGCTTATAAAGCTGTGTGAGGACATTGCTCTCTCCATCTTTCCTAACACAGAAATACTTGCTGTTAGCCATGTACGCAGGGAAATGAAGCCAGAAGTACATCATGCATGAGGGAGCATGGTGGTTCAACCTGTGGCACGGCAGGGGGAAGAGAGTGTCCTGTGTTCCTGGCTGATGGCTGGAACTGGTTTTGATTTCTTACTCCAGTGACTAATAACAATAAGCTTAAGATCAGAGACCAGAGTCCAACGATTAAGCTGCAAAGTCATTGTGCAGTGAGTGAGAACCCAGAATGAAGGGCTTATATGCCGGGGATGGACTCATTAGGTAGCTATGGGAGGGAACAATTCCAGCCACAGTTCCAGCATCAGCATTCAGAGCAAGGCTGTCAGTATATTTGCAGAGTACTCAAGCATCAGTGGCAACAGCTCAGTTGCTTGTTTTTCCTTTAAGAGGCAGAAAGGCGAAAGAGGTACCACTGAAACTAATAACTGGGCCTGAAACTAATAAACTGATTATCAAGAGTTTAGCAGTCCTGAAGAGCATGCATACTGTATAGGCGTCTTGATAGGTCACCTACTCCCATCACGATCAGCTATAAATCCCGGTGTTACTCTCAGATATCAGCAGGGTGCTTGTTCAATGTAGAATAAAGTACTGTGTGGCAAGAATACCTTGAACTCGTTCCTGCCTGTCCAGACAGGTTTAGTGTAGCTCACATTATATCAGATGCATGGTATAAGATTTTGTCTTCTCTGAGAGTTGGGATTTTCAAATGTGCCTTGGGGATCTAAGAGCATAAATCTCACAAATTTTCCAAAGGTACCTGCATTCATAAATGCTGTAATCTTTAGGAAATATGTCTGTGAAGTATTTTGTCCTCCTAATTTAGAATCTTAAGTTCTGGTATCTAGACATTGGTTTCTGTAGTGATTTGAACACTGCTAATACAACTACCATATGCTTGTCTTTTCAACAAATGGTCAGTCAGGGGAAAATCCAACATCAGCTAGTGAAGACCAGTTACTGCAGAATTACCCTCCTCGAGTCTGGATGAGAGCTGTTTATCTGAGTGATCACAACAATCTCTTCCTAAACAACTTTACCATACAAACTTTTACTGGTAGAAATAACTTGCTTTACAAGACAAATCTCACCAAAATTCACAATTTCTTCCACAAAATTTAAATAATTATCAAACCACAAATATTGTTTTGTTAGACTAAGATTCTGTTTATGTACTGATCTCTGTAATTTACGTTCTCTTTGCTTCTGTTCTATTAATTTGACTTATTCAGTGATCTGCTAAGGACCAGCTATTTAAGAAGTTGTGTATGTGAATCAGGGGCAGTAACTATGAGCGGGGCATGGCTGCAGTCATGTGGAGCTCTGCAGTGAGCACTTTGCATGTGAATCACTCTCTTTGTACATTTTTGTTATAAATATTGTTGCTGTTACCGTTTGTTTTCTTATTTCATTGCTGTTTCCAGTAAATTATTCTTATCTCAACCCATGGTCTTTATCTTTTGTGCCTCCAGTTCTCCTCTCCAGTGCTCCACAGGTGGAAGGGGGAGTGAGCGAACAGCACAGAGTTTGGAGTCTCAGTGGGAGCACTAAACTGGGGAGTACCATTCCTAAACCATGACACTAAGGAATCTAGAAATAGTAATGTTGATGTCATCAATAGTGAGCTAAAGGCAGACCCAAGAGTTTGTGCTAAATGGGCTGTGCCACTGCTTTCAGAACTTGTTCCCATCAAAGCAGAGATGCTTTGGTCAATCAGAATTACTACTAGATGCAAAGCTCCCAAATGATCATTGACAATACTTGCTGTTAATCTCAGACCTGGCATATGTTTCCAAACCTACAAAGCTGAAATAAAGGCAATAAATTAGAAGTAAATAATCACACAAAAAGAAGACAAAAGTTGTACTGCTGAATACTGAGGTTCAGTAACTTCAGTAAGATCTCTTGTTTGGATTTACACCTAAAGAAACACTTTCACAGTAAATTAGCGAGGGGAAGAAAAGAATCTCTTCAGAGCAAATTGAAAAGTGAACAAAATAGGATTTTTTTTGTAAGATGCCTGCAAAGATACCATGTGCATGATCCTGCACTGGTCAGTAGAGTGGATACTTATGTCTAATACATCCAAGAAGATGTACAAGACTAAAGGCTTCATGTCTGTATAGTTATTTACAGACTAGAAAACCTAGGGCTCAACACAAAGCAGAGAAGAAACATGGCAAAATTCCCACTGATTTCCGTAATATTTTATACAAATATACATCTTCCTGAAGCATCAGTACACACCTCCTCCAGTGAAATTTATGTACATACATTTAACTTGATAGGTTTCTTTGTATTTTAGAGGAGCTGTGACCCAAATGGATTTGGATTTTCACAAACCTGTCACGACCCAAAAATAATGACACATTTTCTTCTCCTTCATGGCAAAATGCAATACCAAAACATTTGGTTAAAATCAGCAGCTCTTCCACTGGTGAATCTCTGTTATGTCATAGAAAGTGACTTCTAGAGAGTTCCCTCTTTACATGGGTTAATTATTTTTCTTCAAGTGAAGAGATTAATTAAAAAGCAGATAAATTAAATCTGTACTTTCCTGATATCATCTACATAAACCAATGTTATCCTTGTATGTTATATTTAGCACATTACAACAAGTGGAAAGGGAGAAAGAACAGTCTGCCTGTCAAGATCCAATCCATACAGTGACAGTACAGGAGTTATTTAATTACAGCCATCTGCATTCCATACCAAATGAACAGGGAATATATGGTGTATAACTGATGAGCTTGCTATGTCCTTCAATGACCTCTCAGCCAGTGATGAAGCGTGACTCCTCATGCTTAGCACAGTCACATACTACACTTTCCTAGTTTGTGTGTTGGTGTCACTGACATACTCTGCCTGGAGCCTGCTGCTCTTCAACTAGGTGAGCTTGATTCTGCCAGCTACACGACTAATAAAGCACAGTACTACTGCTTTCTACAAATCTTGTTTCTTTATCAAGTAATCTAACCTGGAAGTTCACTCAGAACTTACCAACAGGAAGTATTAATGTTTCTGTAGAGAACATGGTTGTAGTAAAATGGCATTAACAAAGGAGGTGTGAAGACTGGTTAAGGCAGGAGCTTTTTCATGTAGCTGTTATGCTGTGCTTCATGGCAAAAGTAGGTTTAAATTCCTCACCTGCCTTAGGGAAGAAAATGCTTCCCTTATCTCTCATGAAGGTGACTGAATGACTGCACACATACATTTCTTTTATAATTCTTTCATCTTCAAGATGTAATAACTAAAAAGAATTGCCTCCATCTCTAGATAACCACACCTGTTAAATATATAGTCACTGCTGAATTACTCTGTACACTTAGGGGCAGAGCTACTGCAGAGATTGTTCATTAGATAATTAATATTTTCTGAAAAGAGTACCTGTGTATTCCATTAAGTGGAAAAGTGTCATTTGTTTTGTTAATTGCCTGTAAACTACTGTTCATAGACCAAACTGGCTGAACACAGAACCTCGTTTATATAAAAACCTCTTCCTGTTGATTCAAGATTTCCCTGCAACAAAAAACGATTTACAGATAGCTTCCTCAGGAGTCTCTACAAAAACCTTAAAATGAAGGATTTCCTCACTAAAGATCAATTTCTGCCGATGGTACTGATGCTGAATAACTATGACTTTAGAAAATTTCATAATTTAAATGAGACCATTGACAGACATGGTACTAACCCTACAAAAACATTGAGTCCAGTGACTGAAAATATATGACATTAATTTTGCTACTTAAGGGAAAAAAAGAAAAAAGAGATTACGTTACACTCACACTCAACATTACTTTCTTTGTGTACATACTTCATTTCCATAAATGTAAAGGAAATTACTCCATGTGTGAAAAAGCATCCCGTGTGGCAAAAATCTGGTGTTTGCAAATACAAGCAGTGGAAATTTGCGGTTCTGATGCAGTTTGTCACCTCCTATATCGCTAACAGCAACCGTGGACTCGTACTGAAGAGAAATAACGCATTAAGTATCAACAAGCAATAGATAATAGCTATGCAGTTATACGGACTATTAAGAATTAAGAGCAGAGTGGCTGCAGCAGCCGGTCTGTGCACCAGGCGGAGCTGCAGAGCCGCCGGCCCGGCCGGGCGGGGCGAGCGCGGGCTCCTAAACCATCCTCCTGTAGAAAGTGAAGAGGAAGAAATCAGGAGAGTGACTGTACCTCCTTTGACATAAAATAAATCTATACATCACACAAATTAACTCTCAATAACAGGCAGGCAAAACGAAGGGTTCGTTGTATTTGGATACAACTAGAACACTTAAAGCTCGACCGATCTTGAGGCAATAAAAATGGAATCTGATCAGTACTCTGAAAGCCTCCAAGGAAATAGCACATGGGTTATTCTCCTAGTCAGGAAACTGAAATGTCTGAACACAAACAAACAGCAGTAGCACCACCACCCCCCCCCCCCCGGAGATCTACTTATTCTGCTTACACAGAAGATCAAAGCTTTGTTCATTCTGTTTAAAAACATCCCTTTGCATTCTTACAAGTAACATCCTTGTCAAATTCAAGTGCTTGCAACTAAATTCCAGGCTTGCAATTCACAGCTGCATTTTTATAATATCTCAGCCTACCCTAAAATGTGTCTAGGTTAAGGTGTTAGGCAGTTGAGCTGTTTTGTCCCAAAGAGTTCAAATACTCTCAAACAGATATTCACTCATGTAAAGAGATTTGCAAACATGAAGATTGAAAACAGATTACATTTCCAGATTCCTTTACCATTTCAAAGCCATGGAGTCTCATTTTACAGAATGAGGGAAAGAAAGGAATTAAGAAGGATAAAACCAGCACATAATAAAGACAGTACAAATTATTATTATATACAGTAATTACAGTAAAAGAGATTTTCTGATGTCCTCCTAGTTTTTCTTGATCTTCTTTCTATTTTGTTTGCTTGTTGTTTTTGTGTATTTTATCATGTAGTCACAAAGTAACATTGGCTACAGTACTGGAATGTTATCCTTATTGTGGATCTGATCTTGCTCTTCCAGTGCAGAAATATATAGCTATTGAGAATATTTCACTGATTTTAATTTTTTGAGGAAACATCTGATAGCTGTCCATCATACAGTCATGATTTGTGCCGCTAAACTTGAATAGCCGGTTTAGAGAACTAGAGTCAGTCAGGTACTTCATGTTGAATCTTTTAATTCCAGAAGGATGCCATCACCATGAAAGTTGCATTAAAAACAGGCTTGGGGGCACTTTCATTATTAAGATAGGTGAATACAGAATCTTCTAGTAAGAGTCATGGAACAGTGTATAAATTTGCCAAATCAGCTATTTGGAGTGAAATTTTCCTCACAAGCTTTCTATCTCAGGCTGACATTTCAAAAAATTTGGAAAATAATAGCTAATGTCTCATCTATCTCTAAGGATCTGTAAAACAAACAAACAAACAATCAAAAAACACGAATAAATAAATTCAGTGACTTAGTGAAAAGCTCTTGTGGCACCATGTTTTCCATAAAGACATTTGGCACACAGGCTATATTTGCTTGAAGGACCCACTTTTTACAGGCCCATGAGAATTCAAAAAATTTCAGTCTTTCTGAAATTACACCATTTCATATACTCAGAAAATACTTCTTCAATTTCAATGGCTAAAAATCACTGAAGAACCTGTAATCCCTGACCTTGTTGGCTCAGACATGCAATGCACTTTGCTGCATGGATAATATAGACTGTCCTGTGTCCTCCAGTGCCTTCTTTGGCACAGGCAGCGTGGAAAGCAGAGCTAGGGTTTGTTGTGGAAAAGACACTAGAGCACAGTGGAGAGCAGGACCAGAAATCCGTGTTAATTTTGTTTCTGCAGCTCTGTTACTGTGCCTATGATAGTTTAGGAACACAACCAGGCTATTTTTATGGAAAGTGTATATTTTATTAGCAGACAGTTGAATAATTCAGTTGAAGAAAAAAGGCTTTGGGGATCACAAGTCCTTCTTGAGATGATTTTATTATGTCTGTTTCAAAATTCTGCCCCAATTAAGGTCATTACTACTCATGCATACCCAGTGTGAGGATTTGCAACATATTATTTCCCAAGTTACAAATGTAAATGCCTTTTCTGTTCATAGAATGACCACTTCTATACATAGAATGTACTGTCAAGAAATTACTATTGAGATGGATAATCTGAAAGAAAATTACCACAATTTCAAACAAAATATATGTCTGCAGTTAACAGGAATCAAACACAAGGGAACATATTACTTAAAAATCATATTAGATTCAGGAAGCATGCATTTACAGCAGTGCCCAATGCTTTGCGTTGCTTATAATGAATTTTATATATCATAAAATGCTGATTAAAAGATGATGATTATATACCAACCAGGAAAAATGAAGAAGAACTAGTGAACCTTGCTAACTGGATTTCAAATCACTCAAATCAACTCTAATATTTCTGTCTTTCTTCAGGACCAATCTCTCTTTGAGGGAGTCAGCAGCTCCTCTCGATTTAGTGTCATCAGCAAACTTAGTATACCTTTGAATCCTATGTACAAGTCATTTACTTCAAAAAGTAATCTTTTGCAAAACAAAACCAAAAGACTGCAAACGTACAATGCCATATTTCCAGAATACCTCTCTGAAAATAGTTACAATTGTTTACTTCCTGTTCCATTGAAATTTTGCAAAACTGGGTTAAAAGGCTACATCATGTTGCTAACTCTTAAGATTTTTCCAGAAGGAGAGCATAGATCTTCACTGACAAATAAACCTATTGTTGTGAGGACTATTAAATAGTGATTTGTTAAGATGATATTCACACGTGACAGGTCAGCACAGACTTGGGGAGGGAAAAAAACCCCCATTGTCAAGGGGTTTTGTTTTGTTCTCTTCACGCATCATTTGCCATTCCTAAAGTGTACTCTAAAGTATTTGCACAGACAGCTAGGAGTTACCCTCACAAGCTCAGCACGAGCCTTGGATAATACAGGATTCACACAGTGTGCAATGGCTGGCATGGAGGGACATCTCTATGCAGTCAGCCGGGCGGGTTTGAGATCACACTGTCCCTGCAACCAGCTGTTCTAGAGTGCTTTCCAAATGATTGACACAAAAATGGTAAGATCCATGTCTAAAAATACCGCTTACTACAGGTTTTAAACATCCAAACTAAATTGCTTCCCCTATCCAATATCAAAGAAGTTCCTTTTATATGTGTACCAACACGGCTTTAACATCCTAGCGGTTGAATCAGAAGCAAATTTCCTTTAAGTCAACACTACACTAAGCTGAGTAATGAATGTAAAATTTCTCCATAACCACAAAGGAATTATCAAAATGTCTGTAATTCTAGGCATATATATAGAGAATACAGTATTCTTCATACACCAGCCCAGATGCCATCATGTAAATAATGTCCAGAATCACAGAATGAGTCATAGAATGCTTTGGGTTGGAAGAGACCTTAACGATCATCCAGTTCTACTCTCCCTGCAGTGGGCAGAACACCTTTCACCAGACCAGGTTGCTCCAGGGAAGTTCCCTTCCAACCCAAGACATTCTATGATCGTAAATGTCTTCAAGAGGTATCTGAATTAGGACTTTCACTGATTTTCATCTATTTTTTGGACAAAGTAGAAGGAATTTAATGATATTTAGACATTACACTCTGGAAACAGTTTCTCTGTTATGAAAGCTGTTGAAAGTTTGCAGAAACTACAGGGAGCTACTTAGACAACCCAAACTAGAATTTCATGTTTGTTCTGTATTTAATTCCCCCAAGCAGCTACAATGGTACAACGCAGAAGATCATGAAACCATTAGTGCTTAGAGCATGCATTCTTTTCTGGGCAACACATTCACTACATCCATCCACCTGAAAGTTTCAGCTTCTAGCTTCTCACTACATACTTGTTTGTATTTTTCAACTCACTTCTAAAACAAACAGCTGCCACCTGCCACTACTCACCTCACCTTCAATTAGCTGTCACCAAGTTTCTTACTTTAGTGCTAAACTTCAAAATGCGCTATCAGGAATGAAGGAACAAGAGTGCATGAAACCTTATTTAAATGTGTTTCTCTTGTACTGCTCTCTAATTTTGAGAGAACTGCAAACCTGTATAGCAGACAAGACAGAGAATAAATGACAGTTAGGGTATCTACATAGTCCCACAAGTTCTGTGGCTACACTAGTGAAACAATTGTGTTAACACTGTCCTTAAAACTAATTTATAACTCATGCTAATCAAACATATACTGGGAAAAACTGAGTGTCACCCGTCCTGCTTTATTTTGAAGTTGAAGATGCAAAAATGGATGTTGTTCATGATCTCTGTTGGGAGCAAGCCCTGCAGAGTTATACATCAGTAGAAATTTCTTTCTCATTTCCATATTATTCTCCTCATTTATGCTATATAAATAATAGCTGGTTTTCTTTGAAAAAGATTGGAAAAAGTACCTGTTTTACCTTGAGAAGTTTTCTGCAATCCTTTCACTGCAATTAAACTGGTCAAACACTTCACAGACTTCATAGATGAATAATTCATAATTAGTTAAATTCTTTGTGCACACTGTTTTTTCCTTGAAAGCAGATCTGCTGCAACAAGTCAGGGATCATAGAGGCCATAATCTTAATGAGAACAACTTCATATACATCATAACTTGCATATGCTAACTTTAGACTGAAAGGATTGTGTTTTATGCACTAGGACAAATTTATGAGCGGAGAACATCGAGGATCAAATTGAAAGTTCGTATGTTGCAGTTAGTTGAAGGTGACAAATACGTATTTTCAAGGTGGAGGTTTAAGTTTCAAAACCAAAGCCTGGGTGCAGCTGCTGAGCTTGCTGTTGGTACAGAAAAGAAATTGGAAGGCAGTCAGCATCATGATGGGCTAAGTACATGTTCAAAATATGCCCAAAGACTTCCAACTATAGAATCACAGAATGGCTGGAGTTGGAAGAGGCCTCTGAAGGTCATCTGGTCCAACACCCCTGATCAAGCAGGACTACCTAGAGCTTGTTGCCCAGACCCATGTTCAGATGCCAAGTGCAAGTGCATGTTCCCACCTATATTTTTCATAGAAAAACTGTGTGACAAGTACATGACTGAACATAAATTTTGAGGTCAGTTATTAACAGTCACATTAAATTAGGTAATTCTGTTCAGTTCAGTGAATTGCATACTGCAGTACAAAAATTATGTAAACGCCAAAACACAAACTGGTTTGTGTTGTGACTTCTCTCAACAGACTAAACAAATCTTTAATAATACTATTACTTCAATAAAGAATGGGCATATAAAAGAAAATTCATTATTCCATGTCTAACAAAATCTACTTTTAAAAACACATGTGGTCATCACCAAAATTGAAACACTAGTCTGCCTCTCAAATGTACATTAATTAAAGTTACAAACACAGGGAAAAAAAAAGATAAATATTAAATTTACTACTGATAATTCTGACATCCTGAGACCTGGATCCTCCTGAGAGCAAAGGCTATTGGCTCTGTCTCACCCCTTGGACCAGCATTCTTGCCTCAGTGGCTTCAGCCACTATAAAGCTTAAATTCACCTGCATTTCACTTCTGACCCTGTGAAGACCAGCAGTAGCAGTTTAAAAAGGTTGACAACCGGAGCTGCCTGCTGCCAGTCTTTCCTCCTGGGAGATTAACATGTCTCACTTCACCTTGCAAATAGTCAGATGTTCTCACAGCCAGTTGAGTGGAGGGGTTAGCAGTGTCTGAGGCAGCCCTCACACATCTGCTTGCAATCATCTGATCATACTGTTAATTGGTATGAGGCACATTGTTCCCTCTGAAGGGCTTTGAAGGTTTTGTATACTCCAGGCCAGACATGGCAAAGAACAAAATCTAAAGAAAATAGCTAACACCCCTATTTTTTAAAGATGCTATTTCTTTTATAAATAGCCATATTTATCCTTCAGTATTCATATTTATATTAATATTAATATTCAGATTCATATTCAGATCCTTCAGTATTCATATTCACATTCAGATCCTTACAGTGAGTAAGGATCACAGCATTAGTCAGCTCTGAAGGCTCAGCATTTTCTCCTTGGAGAACAGGGAGAGCCAAGTGTGGACACGCAGGTTACTGTGCCATAAAGAGCTGTGCAGCAATATATTGCTGACATGACTGCAGGCAGTGGTACCAGCTGGTCAAAAACACAAACCCAGAGGAAAGCCTTTTCCACAGGTGATGGTATCAGCATATCTAAATTTCTCCTCTGCCCTCCCAAACTGCAAAGGAAAGAGTTTCAAATATAGGGTAATAAAACTGGGAAGTTTTTGGTCATCTGTGGCAAACATCCACTGGAACAAACTGCAAAATGAGGAAGTTCAACAGGTGGAAGCAGAAGCTAAAGGAATAAAACCAGTGACACTACTGCCCTGCATACCCTGTATGTGCCCCATGCATATTAATGTATGTGTGTATGTCCATACAAATATAGACATTTATGGAACATCAGAACAGCTCCTTAAATCAACAGGACTACAAAAGTCACAAAAGCAGTAAGTCTTTTGCAGTTGTCACAATATACACATTAGAGTAACTTAACATCTTTATATTACAATGCTCAGCTCACAGAATTAATAGTAGTTGCACGTAACATGTGCAGAGATGTTAAAGTATTTTATAAACATCAGCAAGCTGAGTTCCAACATGCCTGAGACACAGACAGGTGCAGTCCCACAGCAGATGATGAAAATGAGATACGGTGGTTAAAACTATTGTTCCTAACTCACCTAAAGATGTCTCCAACATAGCCAGCAAAAGAGTCCAGATCCCAGAATTTCATTTTCTGGTATCCACACTGATCCAAAGCACATGGTAATCTGTAAAAAGGTTTTAATGTGTTACAGAACCTGTTGGCTCACTCTTTCAAAAGAGTTGTCATTATGATAGCAGTATATTGTCAGTGTTGGAAAACAATGGTTGCCAAACACTGAGTTGCAAAAGCAATGAGAAGCCAGTAAAACATGAAAATTAAAATAAGCAGTGGAAAGTTGTACTTAATAAGGAAAATTGCCATTTAAAATAACAGAAAAGACTATTTGAAGAGAAAACAAAATAGAAATAAAGGAAGCTTTTATATTTAAGAGAATTTTATTTCAAATTAAAGAAATCACTAGTCGTAGTAATAATAATAATCTTCTAAATTTAGTTCTCACCAGAAAGTTAATCATAAGAAAACCTCAGCAATCACTGGGAAGGATAAAGAAGGTCATAACACAGTCCATATTGCCAAACTGATTTCTTAGTCTTAAGGAAGCTGTGAGAGCTTTCCAAATACTTACTGTAAATAGTACTCTACTTCCCATCACAGAAATCTAAAGGTCAACAATGTCCCCAAGTCTAATCTCCTTAAGTTTCCATAAACTAGTTTTGGCTGTCTTACAATTTTCTAAATTTCTTGCTTCTACTGAGTGCTCTCTGCATTCCCAAGGCCTGAATTGTTCAGCAGCAGAGAAGGTGTGGCCTAAGAACAAGATATGCTTCTCCCCCGAACCTCATCCAAAGGGTCTGCTACTGAAAGAAAAAAGGGTTCTTGTAAGTTGATATTGGTGATAAAGCAATGAGTTCTTATGTTGCTGTAGGTTTTTAAGAAGTGCAAATTTGTTCCCTGTGAAATGGGTCATGGCCAGCAAGCGTATTTCATAGAACCAGATACAAACCTGTAGTTGGTAATTCTCACTGTTCTGTGCGTGTTTAGGTGGTCTAACAGTGAAAGGTTGATCACTCATCTTCAATCTCATCAGCTATCCAGCCCCCAACCCTATTTGCTAAACATGGATGACATCTGTAAAATTTAAAACATCTGTGTTTTAAAAAGACTTTAGCTTTCTCCCAATATCCTTTTTCATCATACTTGACCCTGCAGTAAAACTCTAGCAGCAAATCTCATTTTACAAAGGGAGAACACAGGATTACTGTAGACTCAGCCAAATGAGACAATAAAGGCTAAGGAGATACATTTCTATTCAAATATGCTTAGCTCCAGAATTAGCAGAAGCAACACGGGAAGTGCTTGGCTTAGTGCATCCATTTAAAAAGGAATTTTTTCCAACGTTCATTCTAGTGTTAATACATGTTTCTCAACTAACACTGGAATGTCATCATTAGATGAGGAAGAGAAGACTTTCAGGATGTCCTAGACAAACTGCATTGGCACAGTTATGTTCTAACAACTCTATGATTCTATGTTAAAACTGAAGATTTTTTTTTGCAGTGAAGCCTTTGAGACTTAGGAACCTTGAAACTGTTTGTTTGGAACAGTAAGAAATGGCAGATTATTATTATTTTTTTATCTTAGATTGTAAGGTATTGTCTCTTTACTGTGTGTCTTTAGCTGAAACTTGGCAGAACAGAGGCCTGCTCCCTGCCTGGCCCTTATCTGTGACCATTGGGTCAATCAAGGGGGAATTTGCCATTGGCTTCAATGGACAATGAATGAGATGTCTTAGTAATATAGAGTATAAAGACGCTCAAGGAATAATACCGAAGAGAGGGTTTTAGTAGGTTCTAATTGTTTATTTCAAGGATAAAAATGATGGAAAGTGTCACTCTTGTCAATTTGGATCCTAGAAGGATGGAGAAGTCAATCTGCCAACCCAGAAATCAGCAGTTTTGTACCTGCATATGAGAATTGTTTGAACCATAGGGCCATCTTTTTTTCCTTTTTAAGTGACATGGAAACTCATATTCTTCAGCAAATGAAATGGCATAACCAAACCATGTTTTTAAACTGTACTTTCCTTGGACATAGAAATGAAAAGTAATACCTTCCTGACTACATATTGTGACCTTAAATGGAGAGAGTTCCTTTTCAAGGAAGATCAGGAGTTCATTCTGCTAATACTAGCAGTGGGATGGAAAGCAAGACATTGGCTTCACAACCTTTTTGGCCAGTGCGGTAAATTTGATCTAGCATAATGTAATCTCTCTGTGTATCTCTTTTAGGAAGATAAGATGGGCTTGTAAAGAGAAACAATTCCCAATCTTTCTCTGTTCTGAGGTGGGTCAGAATAGTGATGAAATCTGTGTGTTTCCAGCTCATTAGACAAATGCATCAGATGGCTCCTTAACAAAGACTCTGTGGCACCATAAATCCAGTTCTGTGAACTACAGATCAGAAGAGGCTCCTTACCCATACCCTCTGCGGAAAACGAAGCAGCAGGTTCCCTCACCTGACTGAAGGCAGCAACATGCGCTGAAATTGCCAAACCAATTCGAGAAGGCCTATTTCACTTTGAATAATCTGTAAGAGGATATAGGGCTACTTCCTTACCTACTGGAATTGCTTTTTTTGGTCTACAACTCCCTAATAGTAGTCGTCTCTGGTTTCAACTTCAGCAGTCCCTGGGGTGGTGCCAGTACGATCCCGTTCCCCATTTAAGGGACTGGAGCTAACAAGCAGTTTACCAAGTCCACAGAGCCCAGTGCTGCTCAGCACTGCCGCGAGGCATCGGCACAGGATCCGCAGAGACCCCGAGCGAGCGGCGGTGGGTTTGACAGCCCTGCTGCACGGAGTGCTTTGGGGCCACACCTGGTCCTGCCGCCTCAGACCAGCACGAGCCGCTCCCGCTCTCCGGTGTGGCTCTGGCCCCGTGCTCAGACAGTTTAAGAGGTAACACCGCTGTTAGAATAAACCAAACTCATCACTGTTTGTGTTTATTTTCCCCCTAAAAAGGAAGGAACAGCAGAGGAGCGGGGGAAGAGCCTGGGACCAGGCTATAGGAGTGTGTTGATGTGTGACCCTGGATGGAACCGGGGCTGCGTTAAGGGGGCGGGTAGTTGCACTTCGAACTGACTCAAACGAGGCAGGGAGAATTAAATCTGCCCACGAACCTCCCGGTTTATCCGAGGTCTGACACACGGTTTCCCGACAGTTCGCCATAGCAGCCACTGCGTGGCAGGAGAGATCAAGAGGACGCTTTTATTTTCCGCGGCGGGCAGGAGGGGAGGGGTGAGACCGCGGCCGCCGGCGTGGGCCGGGCGCCATCTTGTCTGCCTGTGGCGGGCGGGCGGGCGGCGTGTGGGGAGCCGGGGTCCGGCAGCGCCGGGCAGAGAAGCACGGCCGGCAGAGCGGGTGTGCCGCTGGCTGCGCTTGGGCACCGCTAGAGGCGAGAAAGGACCCGGGGGAAGGCAGCTTGGCAGAGGCCAAGGCTGGCACTGCCCGCCCGCCACAGCGCCGTGCCGGGAGTCGTGCCCAGGGAAGCTCTGCCGTGCAGCGTTCGGGCTGCGGGCCCGGGCGAAGCTGGTTCTGAGCAGAAGGAGCTGCCGAGACTCTTGGATGTGCAGGAGAGCCAGGAAGAAGAGTCAAAACTGAATTTAAAATTAATCCCCTCAAGTGCAGATAATAAATAAACCCCAGGGAGTTCCTGTTTGGAACAGCCAGAAAAATTAAACGGCTTTTACCCCTCTTACAATCCACTGTTCCTTAAAAGAAACAGAAAATTTGTTGATCCGTATTCACAGCAGAGTAGGGATCTGTACTTGTAGCAAGTACTAGATTTTCTGAAAAACATGCTTTCAGAACATCTCAGCTATTAACAAAGTCATATGCCACTTACAGTTTTCTTGAGACCCAAAAACAATACAGACAAGGTCTATGCATGTTGTTGCTGCAAAATCGGGACAAAACCATAGTTTTAAAATTACATTTGCATTTAAAATTTGATTTTCTTGGTGATGTGTAAAAAGAAATAAAAATAAATTCATTTGAATTGACTAAAATGTTTTTAACTTCTACCCAAACCAAAAATTCTTTTCCATTTGTTTAGCTTGGCCACCGAAGTGAGAAAGCTAGTATGTGATTATCCACATACAACAGCAAAAAAACATCTGAAGGACAAGCAAGGTTTTAATTGGCTCCACTTCAGTATTTAAGATTGATGCTGAAAGGAATTATTGTCAGAATATATACGCCTTGACCAGGTGTTTAAATAAAAAATGCCATTTTTTTCATGTTAATTTTGAATTAGATACTAAAAGCTTCAGAAGTGACTCAAGGCCTCTTTGAACTAACGATCACATGCATATAGAGGAAAGACGGCATTGGGTCAGTGTGCTTGTAGACAACAGAAATAAACAAGAGTCGGGTCATGCAAAAAGAGAAATATGATTGTTTATGATGTAGTGTGTGTAATAAGCACCAGTCTCAGCGCATTTGCTTAAGTATTGACATACTGAAAGACAAAATCATACCGAAACAATCCAAACCTACATCACTTAACAGAAACCATTGTGCCAAAACACACTTCAAGGCAGTACCGGACTGTGTTTAGACAACGGCATTGAACAAAACCATGGGAACAATTGATGTTGAAATCCAAGAATATAAAAAGCAAAAACACAAAAACAGTCATGGTTTTGTGAAAGTTTCAAGAAACATGAATGCAATTTTTAAGCAAATATTTTTGGTAGAAAATGAAAATTGAAAATGTAAGGAATGAAAATACAACTATTCATTCACTATTTGCTCACGTGGGAAATGTTTAGGAGTTCTGTAATGGATCTGTGCCTTGTGCCTTGTTTGGAGAGGACATATGTCTTACCAACTAATGCTACATTTCAATGGCCAAAATGTTTGTCTCCTGTTTCTCCTGGTACAGTCTCACAGAACTATGATATTAGTCCTGAAAGGCAGCATGGATATGGCCTGGCTTTTATAAAATGTGTAGAATGTATTTCCAGCATGTGAATGTGGGCATTAGTCCCCATTAGTGGTGCTACTTGCTAAAAAAATTGTCTAAGGTGGCCAGATAGGGGCATAATTCTCTTGAGTCCCTCACTTCCACAAGCAACAATTTTGCACTGGTTACAGGTTAAACAGGTTTGCAACTAAACAGGAAAGAACTAATGTTGATCAACTGAGGATACTGTTGCTGCAATAAATTACTGTGACAAGACTGATCCTACTTCTTGGACACCTGATTCTCTGGCTAAACTTCAAGAGAGAGTTTTGGGTGTATGTGGAATGAGGAAACAAAATCCATCTGTCACTGGCCAAAGGAGTCATAAGTGGCCAAGCAGAACAGAAGATCCTAGAATAAGGAAGAAAATGCAAAAGTAATTCAAAGTTACTGAGTTCGCAAAGAGTTATTCATTCATATGATCTTTTTACATGGTCCTATTAAATTACTAATCCTTTGAGACTGGTTTTCATTGTGCACTGTCAGTGAAAAACAGAGAAGCACTTAATAAACAGTCATCAGTCTGTAGCAAACCTCCAGTCGTCCATTCAGTTATAGCCCAATTTTGAAGCAGAAGAATTTGACAGTGAATTTAGGAAGTCTTGTAAAATCTAGGGGGGAAAAAAAGGAAAAAGAGATGTTATTCTTATGACTGATTATGACAATGGAAATATGAACCAAGTATGTCAGCTTCCTAAGTTCATAGCCAGCCAAAAACAGTAACATTAGGAGGATGAACTAGATGTTTGCATCTCAGTGGGTTGTTTACATTTTTCTCTGTAGGTTTCAAAGTCAGTGTTCATTGTTGATCTGCAGTGCTGGTTGTTCAAAGAGATGTGTCTTTCAAGAGTTTGTGTTCCAAGACAATATGTTTCCCTTGATGAGCTACTTTGTTTGATTAGTTACTCAAGTTGCTCTTCAAAAGGCAGAATTGACAAAGCTTGATTTTATTTATGTTTTTGTGATTAGGTTGTTTCCCAGATCATTTGTTTCAGTAGCACCAGTTGAAATACTGCTTCAAGTTAGCACTTTGAGCAGGAGCTCCAGGATCAGATCTCCATATTGAGCATTTTTTTCCTGCAGAATCACATGAACATATTACCCAGTAGATATGTTCCAGGCATTGGCATGCTAGGCCACTGTTTTCTCACAGCAATATCTTCCAAATAATACAGGTTTTCAGTGTTCCTCCCTTGTCAGCAGCAACATCTGTCTGTTTCCCCTCTCATATCTGAGACACCGAGCTTATGGCTGATTTGAACTATATTTAACTGAGTTAAATATATACTGGGTTGTAAATATACTCGTTAAGTACTGGGTTGTAAAATCTTTACTTTGTTGTGAATTGTAGAACGGTCAGCAGCAGCTCCAGGTGAAATTCTCAGTCTTGGTTATGAATGACACACTAACTAAGCAGGACAGGTAATAAATGAGCTATTTTTTCCTGAGAAATAGCTGCAGCTCTATCTAGACTGAATGGAAGAGAAGTTAAAGGTGTGTTATTAAAGCACCTTTCATATCAGTCACAAAAAGAACATGCCTGTATCCCCTGGGAAATTTTAATAATGAGATCAAGAGCTTTGTTAGAGCTCAGCTCTTTGCTGCATGATCCAGGACTTGCTATCCTGAGGCATAAGTTTGCATCCAACACCAAAGGTAGGCTGATAATTTCTGCTAGACTTAACATACTGTACCACTCAGGGAAGGGGTGCCTGGATTTTCTAGTCCCACTGTCTCCTGCCTTGCATCTGTTCGATTTTCAGAATCTGTCTTTGCCAGCTGCCCTGTGAGGGCAGAACCTGGAAATTTCTGGCTCCAGGCAATACTAGTGGCCCCTTTGTGTGCTTTTCTGATGGGTGCAAGTTTGCATTTTAAACAGGATGATTAACTTAGTCATAAACCTCCAGTATCAGCATGTTGATATGACCTTAATCCTTTCCCATGTTTACAGGTCAGGCAGTGCTTCACCAGGCAGACTCTGAGCCCTACATCATCCTTAGTCTTCATGCCACTCTATATGTGTCTTACCTGAGCAGAGTCTTCTGGGAGCATTCCTTTGCAGACTCATGTCTACAAGAACAAAGCTCCTGTACTAGCCTTGTTAATTTGAAGATTTGTGTGGATTAGCCCTTTTTGGGGCTGTGTAGATACAACCACAATTACCACATACAGACAAATAGTCTCAGTGCAGTGTGATCTGTTTCACTGTCTGGGCAAAAGACACAGTTGGTTCAAGTGGAAATTGTATGTATTCCAGTGATGTCCAGCTTTGCCACCTCACAAAAGAAAGAAAGATCCAAAAAAAGTCACAAGGAACCTCAAAAACCTCAAGAGCCTCTGTCATCTCTGTACCTCAGCTGACATCCAAGCAAAATGTTCCATACAGGCAGTCCAAGTCTTCATCTGGGCCCATAGGTTTTCAGGAACCTTCCAGCACCCAGTGTGGAACCTGGTGATCCCACCACACTTGCATGTGAAATGTGAATTACACCATTCAGAACTTCTAATGTGCTCTGTTACAACAGCAATAAACTCCAGGGCACTGAGGTAGAACTAAGCTCCTGTTTGTCCCATAAGTGTAGAAAATCTTAAGGTTAGCATCTCTGTTAAGTATCCAAACACCAGCATATACATATAAAATAAATGAAAAGCTAAAACTATTGGAAAGATGGGCAAGAACCATAATTTCGTTTCCTATATAGAGTACTCTGTGTTGAAATATATAACAAAACTTAGTATTTTAGAAAGCAATTAAGCATTCACTAAGCATGGGAAATCTTTCTCAAATAGACACCCTGTTTTGAATTACAGCATTTATCAGCCTACTGATGATAGTTTATTGTGAGTCTGCTCTTTCAAAGTGAAACCATATGTGGAATAGGAAAGAGGGGAAGCCTAATGTAAGATAAGACTGTTTATTAAGCTGTGCTGATGGATATTTTGTGGGTGAACTTTCTTTTACAATATAGTTCAGGGTTATATAAATTATAATTGATATATGCAAACAAATGTACAGACAGTGGGTATGACATGATCTAAGTTAACTGTCAGATGACAGTTCTGGAAGACAGTGGGACCAGTACTACCAGGTGCCAAACTCCCAAAATATCAAAACCTTGTATAGTTTCCGTGTTCAGATATATGAATAATGTCAGTTTCGAAGGAGCAAGGAGGAAGACAAGTTAAAAATAGTAATTTTTATTTCATTGCTCTTAGAAATTTTATGCTTCAGGAAAAGGTGTGGAATTTTGGAATACAAGAGGAAAGTCACCTTTCCAGCTATTCCCTGGGAGTTCAAAAGCCTGAGTCTAGAAGATGGGTCCTGCTGGGTCCTTGGAGCTGTAACTGAGGTTGCAGATTTGGCTTGTGACTGTGTCTGTCAGTCTCCTGTTGTGTCAGTTGCCTGCAGTGCTTCCTTGGAGTTGCAGTTTCCTTAGAGAGAGCAACTCCTAACAGGACAACAAGGCGTTTTAGCTACAGTTCCCAGGGGAAAATGTGGGAGTATATCCAAAGTGAGGCTTTTCAGTTTTTGCCTAAAAGACTATTTCTGAGTATTTAATTAGTTAATTTAAAAGAAAACAAGTTTTTCCCCAGGAATCAGTCTTTTTGTTTAAAAATGTGCATTTAATAAAGATCTAATTTTCCACCAAAACTGTTTCAACCAATGCTGGGAATTATATTCCCTGACAAAACTACTTGACAATGTATTTCATAATGTAGAGTAAAATCCAGACAATTTTTTCCAGATGACTTTAGAATGATGTTGTTATTACTCCTAAACTAAACATGATAAACCTAGGAAACTTGTAATTTAGGTTAATGAAAATCTAGCACATTAAAGATACAGAAAATACATCATTCAAGCATGAAAATTACTTCAATCTCTGCCATCTCATGCTTTAACTTAATAGTTATGAAATAAAAGTTTATTTGGTTTGATTTACTTCAGAGCATCTTAAAGCGGCCAGAGCACACTGGATAATCAAGTAGTTTTTGGAAATATTTGGTATTCCCAGAGTAGCACAAGTGTCTAGCCAAGCTCAGCTCTACTGCTCATATGTCAGCTGCCTGTGAGCTTTGGGGCTTCTCTGTCCTTCCCTGGGCCTTACTCTGCACACAACTAACTTGTGGTCCTTCTACCACTGTCTTCTACATGTCCTTCTGGAGGTTCCTCTCTACAGGCAGATACACACAAACCAAATGTGTGAACTCACACAGACAGAGAAGCACACATCAGCTTTCTACCATCCCACAGTCACTTGGGCATGGCTCATTCTCTAAGTCTCCTGCTTCTTTATTATTCCATCCTTGTGGAGTGTACCTGGTGCAATGAATAGTTTATCAAGAAAATACATGAAATTACTGATGGTTCTGTGATTTCATAATACAAGATCTATTCTCATTAAGAACAGTGCTGCATTAGAAATTACTTTTCAAAAGTAACTCCATCAGTTTCAAAGGGCTTAAGAACTTACCTTGAGACCTAAAAGTTTTACAAAAACTTAGCAGTGGAGCTGAAGAAGAAGAAGAAGAACAATAATAATCATAGAATCAGCCGGGCTGGAAAAGACCTCTGAGATCATCAAGTGTAAGCCTTGATCCAACCCCGCTGTGGTTACCAGACCATGGCACTCAGTGCCACATCTGGTCTCATCTTAAAAACCTCCAGGGACAGAGAATCCCTCACCTCCCTGGGCAGCCCATTCCAATGCCTGATTACCTGCTCTGTAAAAAGTCTTTTCCTAATATCCAACCTAAACTTCCCCGGCAGAGCTTAAGATCAGGCCGTCTTTTCCTGCTGCTGGTTGCCTGGGGGAAGAGCCCAACCCCCACCTGGCTACAACCTCCTCTCAGGTAGTTGTAGAGAGTGATGAGGTCTCTACTGAGCCTTCTCTTCTCCAGGCTAAACAACCCCAGCTCCCTCAGCCTCTCCTCATAGGACTTGTGCTCAAGTCCCTT